>CM056507.1:41190579-41790579 GCA_029783415.1 Anisodus acutangulus
ACTTAGCAACTAGCAACTAGCAACTAGCAACTGCAAACCAAAAAACACTACAGCAAATGTCCAAATCCTAATTTTAGCAAATATTACGCGATTTATACACCCATTGGATTGTTTCCTTTGATCCTCCATTGTTTCATCTCCTCTGAAATCGCCAAATTTCACCACTACTACCAAAAAAATTATATCAGTCATCAATGGTAAAATCTCGTCAAAATCTCAATATGAAATCGCAACTAAAATAGGATTTAAAACTTTAATAATTTATTTTTGAGTGGGCATGATTGAGATTTGTTGGAAACATCTAGACGAAATAATATAAAAAATTGAGAAAGATTGGAGGCGATTTCGACAGAGATTGGATTCAAAAGTCAGACATGTATGCTTCAGCGCCATATATATATCATGTTGTATATCAATATATATGACACAGATTTTCATGGATATACATATTGATATATAGGATATAAATGGTAATTTACATATATAGATAAACATGAGGGGATATACGAATAGAGTCTTATTCAACCTTGAGTTTTCAATATAAAAATCATCTTAAATCTACTTCAAATCATCTCCAAGGAGCTTCAGAATTGATATTCAAGCAACTTAAAATATTTTTATGGAAATTCAATATCACCAAATCGAAACAAAAAGATAAAATATTCGAACCAAGCTTCAGTAGTCTTTAATAATATTTTCAGGCCTTTCTTCAAACTTAAACAATAAATTCAATGTTGTATTCACGTTTTTATGTTCTAAATTTTTAACCATGAATTTTTTGGGAGTTATCTTTGTTCTTCCTCTTCATGAGCAAGACATTATGTGGAGATGGGGAAATGGGAAAGAAAAGATGGACGGATCGGGTTCTGTTTGCCAATGTTTTTTTTTTAAAATTGTCACACCAGTCCAATAACAGGGAGGGGTCATTTTTTCCCAACAGGTGAACAAGATTGTATAATGTCAACTTGTCAAGTCCTGTATATACTCCTATCAAATAACTGTAAACGTGTAAATATAATTAGAATATTTTTGTAAATATAATTATGGTAAGACTAGGATTCCTCTTTTGTATAGGCTTAGGATTCCTATTGTATAAGGGATGAATATTGTACTCTATATATACCTTGATATTAATGAAAGACTCTCCAAGGGAGATTAATATCATCTAACATGGTATCAAGAGCCAAATAAACAAAACCCTAAAAATCTTTCTCTTCCACAGCCGCCGGCTGCCTCTCCTACGTCGCGGCCCTCCCGGATTTTCTTCTTGTTTTTCGGGTTTTGTTCTTCCTTTCTTCTCTTCTTTAAATGGATATCCCTGATTCTTCCACACTTTCTGACGCCTCTACCTCCACAAATCCCACCACAAAGTCATCACCCCCGTTTCATCCCGCCCTTACTGTTTCCAACATCAAGAACCATATTCTCATTATTCTTGATCAAGAAAACAACCAGTATTCTCCCTAGGTTGAACTTTTTCGCAATCATGCATGTCTCTATAACGTGCTTGACCATATTGATGACACTATTCCGCGCCCTACGGAGGTTGATGATTCTATCTGGCATCGTCTCGACGCGGGCGTCAAACAATGGATATATGGTAGTATCTCTCAGGATTTGCTCCTTACTATCATGAAATCTGACTCCACGGCCCTTGACTTGTGGAATCGTTTGGAGGAAATTTTTCAGGACAACAAGCACACTCGTGCCGTGTATTTGGAAGAATAGTTCAACAAAACACGTCTTGAAAACTTCTCCAATGTCTCTCGAAATCGCAAGCGCCTTAAACTTCTAGCGGATCAACTCTCCAACATCGCCACTTTGTCGCGACGATAAAATGGTGCTACAAATAATTTATGGCCTTACTAAGGGCGAATATGATACTTTGGCCACCATTATTCAACAGGCAGATCCGCTACCGAGTTTTAACAAAGCTCGCTCACAATTGTTGCTCGAAGAAATCCGTCGTGCTAAGCAGGATGAGCACGCCCAGCAGGTGTTAGCTGTCGACACGCAACCCCAAGATCAGACGCCACCAGACAACTCCTAACAGCGGTAGGGCCGCGGCGGCAAGGGTGGAAAAGGCCGCGGCGGTAGAGGAGGCCGTGGTCATGGCAAAGGTCGCCAGAATCCAACAAAGAAGAATAAAGAACAGAGATCGCAGAACAACCGGGCCGCGGCCTCGGCTGCGATTACAGCTGTGGCGCCCCAAGACAGAGCCGCGACGCCTGGCCTGAGCCGCGGCGCTAAGTCCATTCCAAGACAAAGAACCATACAATCCGTATTCTTACCGGTTTGTTAGGCCCCACTCTAGCCCCACAGCAGGCCCACTTCATGCAAGGTCAAATCCCGCAGCCCTCCTCCGGCATGACACCCACTGAGTTGGGTCAGCGCTCAAAGACTCTCTCTATGCAACAACGACAATACTTGGTACATGGACTCAGCGCCACATCTCACGTCACCCGGTCTGCAGTACTATTCCTAAACTCGCTTTGGTTAAAGCATCCTCAATATGTTCTGATTGGTAGTGGACAACACATTCGATTAAGGGTTATGGTACCTCATACACACAACCTCCTCATCCACCCTTCTCCTCAAAAACACCGTATATGCCCCACACATGATTAAGAACCTCATATCATCGCCAATTTACTCGTAATAATTGCCTCCGTGGATTTTGACCCTTTTGGTTTCTTGTGAAGGATCTTCATACGGGGACACCTCTTACGAGATGCAATAGCACGGGGATCTCTATCCATTCACTTCCACCTCCATTGCTAGATCTTGCTCTCCCGCCACTCTAGCACTGCTTCTTCTTCAACTTGGCATAATAGGCTTGGTCATCCAGAGCCCCGCTTTTTAATTTTCTTAGAGGCAACAATTTCATTGCTTGTAATGGGAAACTTGCCCAAAATTGTGTTTCTTGCTCTTTAGGCAAACATATTCGTCTTCCGTTTAAATCATCTACTAGTGTTACATTTGCTCCTTTTGATATCATACATGCCGATTTATGGACATCTCCTATCTGTAGTTCTCTCGGTCATAAATACTATCTTGTGTTGCTTGATGATTTTTCACACTACGTTTGGTTATACCCTCTTAAATTTAAATCGAAAGTGTTTGTCAAATTTCTTGAGTTTCGCAAGTTCATTCAAACACAATTTGAAAAAGGCATAAAATCATTTCAGTGCGATAATGGTCGTGAATTCAATAACTCTATGTTTCACCGCTTTTGTATCAATAATGGCATGGTCTTTCGCTTCTCCTGCCCTCACACTTCACCACAAAAATGGTAAAGCTGAAAGAATCATCTGCACCATTAACAATATGATTCGCACCCTATTGATTCATGCCTCCCTCCCTCCACCCTTCTGGGTCTATGCTGCTAAAATGTCAGAATACACTCTAAATATTCTCCCTACTAGCACTCTTCACAATATGACCCCTACCGAAATCCTCTACCATAGAATCCCCTCTTATGATCATCTACGGATTTTTGGTTGTCTATGTTATCCCAACCTTAGCTCCACCGCCCCTCACAAGCTCGCTCCTAGGTCCACTCCATGTGTCTTTCTAGGATTCCCGCCGAACCATAGGGGCTATCTATGCTATGACTTGTCGACTCGTCAGATCCACATATCTCGTCATGTCACATTCGACGAGACCACATTCCCGTTTTCGAATCTTCCAAAATTCCAAAAATAGGACTATTCATTTCTTGACGAGTCTGTCATCTCTCCCCTCATAATCGAACAACTCACATCCTTTATTCCATCGCCGAGCCATGACCTCGAGGAAAGCGCGCGGCGCTGATTTCCAGAGCAATCTTTTGAAACATCGCCGACAGCGCCGGCAAGATCGTGGCCGAGCCGCGGCGCCTAAAATTCAGAGAAGCATGTCAACCTTCTAGCGCCGCGACTCTCGATCCAGGAGCCGCGACGCCTCCGATGGCTTCGCCCCCACCTTCTCCTTATCCGATTTTACCCTCCGTCTCAGAAACCACTCCGCCACCCACTGTCCCTACCCATCCAATGGAAACTCGTTCAAAGCATGGAATCTTCAAACCCAAAGTCCATTTCAACTTGTCTGCCCAAACCATCTCTCCACTTCCAAAGAACCCAAAATTGGCCAAACAAGACCCTAATTGGAATGCGGCTATGTATGAGGAATTCAATGCTTTAACTAAACAGCACACGTGGGATCTAGTACCTAGACCTGAGGGGGTGAATGTCATTCGTTGTATGTGGTTATTTCGTCACAAGTTCAGAGACAATGGGGATCTTGAAAGGTATAAGGCCCGTCTTGTGGCTAATGGCACAAATCAGCAGGAGGGCATTGATTGTGGTGAGATCTTCAGCCCGGTTGTCAAACCGGCTACCATCCGCACAGTTTTGAGCATATCCATGGGCAAACACTGGCCGATCCATCAACTTGATGTGAAGAATGCATTCTTACATGAGGATCTGCGAGAGACAGTCTACATGCATCAGCCATTAAGGTTCACCCATCCAGCAGTTCCTCACTATGTGTGCCATCTCCGTAAGTCACTATATGGCCTGAAGCAGGCCCCCCCGTGCATGGTATGATCGTTTTGCCAGGTATATCTTGCAGATTGGGTTTGTATGCAACAAGAGTGATACATCACTTTTCATTTTTCATCGAGGTAGTAGCACTGCTTACTTATTACTTTACGTGGATGATATTGTTCGTACTACCTCCTCCGACGGATTGAAAAATGAGATTATTGTCTTGCTCAAGTCCGAATTTGCAATGACTGATTTGGGAAAGCTGAGTTACTTTTTGGGGATATCAGTGACCAGGTCTGCCAATCATATATTCTTGTGTCAGCGTAAGTATGCAGAAGAGATTGTGTACAGGGCTAAGATGGCGAACTGCAAAGAGGTGCCTACTCCAGTTGATTCCAAATCTAAGCTTAGTGTTATGGATGGTGCTCCAGTCTCTGATCCTACTCTGTATATGAGCCTTGCAGGTGCACTTCAGTAACTCACATTCACCAGGCTAGACATAGCTTATGTTGTTCAGCAGGTGTGCTTATTCATGCATGCCCCCAGGAAGTCTCATTTCACTGCTCTTAAGCGTATCATTCGATACATTAACGGCACTCTTGATTATGGTTTGCACATATACCCCTCTGCACCAGACAGGTTGCTTTCATATACGGATGCAGATTGGACAGGGTGTCCGGACACGCGACGCTCCACCTCCGGCTTTTGTGTTTTCTTAGGGGATAATCTGATTTCTTGGTCTGCCAAGCGACAGGTTACCCTATCTCGCTCCAGTGCCGAGGCTGAGTACAGAGGCGTTGCAAATGTAGTAGCTGAGATTTGTTGGCTCAGAAATTTACTGTTAGAACTTTAGTGTCCTTTGCGTCAGGCATCTATTGTGTATTGTGATAACATCTCTGCCATCTATCTTTCTCATAATCCGGTTCAACATCAAATGAACCAAGCATATTGAGATAGACCTACACTTCGCTCGTGAGAAAGTTGCGTTAGGCCATGTCGAGTGTTACATGTTCCATCATCCTATCGGTATGAACATATTTACCAAAGGACTTCCCAGACAGTTATTTCTTGACTTCAGATCCAGTCTCAGCGTCCGGCCTCCTCCCGCTCCGACTGAGGGGGTGTGTAAACGTGTAAATATAGGAAACAATATATTCCCTACCCATAATTAGAGTATTTTCATATATTGTGTAAATATAATTATGGTAAGACTAGGATTCCTCTTTTGTATAGGCTTAGAATTCTTATTGTATAAGAGATGAATATTGTACTCTATATATACCTTAATATTAATGAAAGACTCTCCAAGGGAGATTAATATCATCTAACAATAACTAAGGGAAAATTATACTTACTGTACCTAAAATTCAAACTATTTACGTGTCCATGCCCTGTACCAAACTATTTTCACTTAATGTCCCTTGCCCAAAATATTTTACCCGAGATATCTATGTGGTGTCCTTCTGTGCATTAATTACATTGTCATTTTATGATTAATTTCTCTTTTTTTCTTTTTATTTATGTGTACATTAATTACATTTGGTTTCTCTTTCTTCTTTTTTCCTTTTTAGTTGTGTATGCATTAGTTACATTGTCCTTTTATGACTAGTTTCTCGAAATTGACATATTGTGTATGTAGTTCGAACTTCCAACTTCAGATATTTGGGTCTGAAGTTAGGTTTGTTAATCCCATGCTTTAGATTCGTATGTAATTTCAGACAAGCAGCTCTCAACTTCAGTCTCACTAATCTAAAGTTGATTATGAGAGTTAAATTTCTTTTAAAAATAAATTTCATTATTCTTTCAATAGAGAGGTCCTAAAAATGTTGTTCGATTATTCTTTTAATAGAGAGATCCTACAAATGTTGCGCACTTGCCCCATCTTTTCACATTCGAATTAATTTTTTTAATGTATTTTGTGCACACTTAAGGTTTTCTACGTGAGACTCGTTCTATCTAAAGAGAAATTAGCTTTAGTGGATTCAATTGATTAAACCGTTGTGTATGTTGATACCAACCGGCTCAGCATGCAGGTAAGAGCTCATTTTCATTGCTCCAAAGGAAGAACAAATCTACGGAAAAAATGTTGAACGAGATTGCCGAAGAGGTATATCGCACTAACATTATCACAGTAGATCAATGTAGCCTTGTGGATTGGGCAGTGAAGTTCCAACAGAAGGTTGCGTATCCAACAAGACTCAGAGACAACATTCGCGGCTCTTCTATACTCAGCTTCGGCACTTGGAATACCATCATATAAGATGTTGCATCAGTGTCTATATACCAACAATCGTCAGGAGCGTTGAGAGACATCGTATTCGTAGCCGCCTCAATATTCGTCGTGCGTAGGTTGAAGGAGAAGAAACTTGTGCACTGTATGTTTGATGTGGACGTGTGTCGAGGATTTCGGGCTGGGCCTGTTGGACCCAGGAGGACGTAGGGTAAGGGCAAGGTGGAGTAGCCCAAGTCGGTGGGGCCCACACAGGCCATGGAAGGTAGGAAACCCATGGCGGAGGTTGCTGCCACTGCCATTGCGCTGCGGGTGGCAGCCGGCCGGTAGTGGATGTCCCCTCCACCACTGCTGCCGTGGCCTTTGCCGAAATCTTTTCCTCTGAGGTGATTACGGAAAGTCGGGCCACGTTTCGGGTCTGCGGGTTGCTGGTTGTGTGAACTGGAACTTGGGCCCCTTTCATCAGCAAATGGGCAGCCAGTAGTTACAAGGGTTGCGTCGGCGGTGCTCGCATTAGCCGCAGCCCGCTTGATTTTTCGGGTTTCTTCAAGGATAAGTCTCGAACGAGCCTCATAGAATGGAGGCAATGGCGTACTTTGTTGGAGAATGGTAGGGATGCCGTCATAATATTCATTTAAACCCGCAATGAGTTACATTACCAATCGTTGATTTGTGACCGGTGCACCCACGTTTGAGAGTTGATCGGCAATCATCTTAAGTTCTTGACAATAGGCCGATACATTAGGAAAATCTTCCTGTTGAATATCCTTTAATTGATTTTCCAAAATACAAGGCACGTTGTGTCTTGTTATCATAAAAAATACTCTCCAAACGCTACCACATTTGTTGTGCAATGGCGTCGGTTTCAATGATCGTATGCAATAGATCGTTCGAGATTGTTCCGTAGATCCATTGTAGAACAACAACATCTTGGTGTGACCAAAGTTTATCGTCAGAACCATCACGTGTCCCCAGAGGCTGGGCCGAGGGCTTGGATTTATGAGGGATGATGTGGTCGATGACTTTGTACACACGACAATGAATCTTAAATAATTCTGTCCAGGAGGAATACTGGACTTTTTCCATCTCATGAGTGATAGGGATGAAGTTCTTGATGTTGTTAACGGTAAGAGCAAGATGGAATTTGGGTTGTTCAGCCATTGAGAATTTTGGGGAAGAGGAGGGGAGGAAGTTGCCGAGAAAATCAAGAAGAGAGAGGAGGTAGGCAGCTAGTGTGGGGATTTTTAAGGTTTGTTGTTGATACCATGAAGAAATATGTTCTCTGCTTTTCATTGATCATTATGTACAATATATATAGTATTATATAATTATCTACTCCTTTACAAACTAGGTAATTATTCTTCCTAATTACAATTAGACTACACTTCTTAATTATAATTGGACTAAAATTTTACCTAATATAGGAGATGTAGAATATTCTATCAGAATGAAGCCAAAGAGACGAGCTTAAGGCAATGTTATGTCAATGTTAGATTGGTAGTTTGTCTGTTTTGACATCTAAATAATCATTACATTACACGATGATAGTACCTTAGATGGATAGATTTATCTTTCTATTCATATAATATAACGACGTGAAATAGATTTAAATAATTAAGTATCACCACAATAAGTCTCAAATTCTTGATTTGGCCATGTAAGACTGCATTGCTTTGTTTAGTAGAAGCAAAAAAAATCAAATTGAGTGAAATTGAATTCTTTAATTCTTTTTAAAAATTATAACCAAATATTATGAAAGTAGGTTGTAGTTATACCGAAAACTAGGATGTCGTTTCATTTTCATTTTTTCCAACCAGACAAATTGTCCAATTATTTCGTGGTATCAATCTACTAATCCTAATACTATCTGGGCCAAGTGTAACCAATAATTAGTCATAGAGCTAGCGCCAATAACTGCTCCTTTATTTGGAAAAAACATCTTAAAAGGGTGGAATATTTGCGCTAAATGGTTTAAGTTGAAAGTGGGGGATTGTAACAACATAAGCATCTGGGAGTACCCTTAGATTGACATTTTTTTGCGCCGATTTCCCTTCAAACGCACTGGTCTTTAAATTTTTTCCCTTTATATTCGTGGTCTTTAATTTTTGTCCCTGTTGTTTATTTTATAAAAACATCCAGGTCTATTTTGCAAGGCATAGTCTTTATAATATTTTTCTCTTCGAAAACTGAAATTTTGCCTCTAGCGGCATAAACTATGTAGGAATTAAGTTATGCAACATAGTTTTATAGTAATTTTTTAAATTATGTTGAGTGTTGGAAATTATGCCTTATCCGGCATAGTTTGTGTGGATGTTATGATACATATGTTGAAGTTAAACGCTAATTATGCCGTCGAAATTTGAAATTATGCATGTTTTCATATTATTATGTTCAGTGTTGAAAATTATGCTTTATACATATGTTGAAGTTAAACGCTAATTATACCTTACGAAATTCTAATTATGCCGTGCTAAAAATAATGAAGGGAAAAAATTAAATAACACAAATTTGATGGACAAAAATTAAAGACCAGTCCAAAATAGAACATTTGTGTGAATGATCCATACTTATATCTGCCTATCCTGGGCATAGTAGTCACCATCAAGATACCCCCATTTTGGCTTTATCTCCTAATGGACTATTTTCCTCTTCATCTACTTATGATATCATCCATCCTATAGGGATTTGGGAATTGGATACTGAGTAAAATAAACATTTTTCCTCTGGCAATGTTGGCATGGACGCCTTCCTACAAAGGCTTATTTAAATCGTTTAAATATCACTAGTGATGATACTTGCTTTAATTGTCCAACGATTAGAGAAACCATTACTCATGTTCAATATTAATACTAATATTATCACTACTAATCATGAGTCACTGGCCATGCAGATTGAGAGATGGTGATTTCCCTACCCATAATCATGTGATTATTTGGAAAACATTTGCTTTGTGGTTTATATGGAAGAATAGAAACCATAATGTTTTTAATAACCTTTTTAACGATATTTCAATTAATCAAGTTATTACTCGAGCCCACTGCAGCACATAGCCCCAACACCAAGATTTTATAAGAACATTATGGTCAAATGGCTCCCTCTGTGTAGGGGAATATATAAACTCAATATTGATGGTGCTTATAAGAATAATATACAGGTTGGAGGTGTAATACCGGATTATGAAGAGAAGTGGATAATGGGTTTCTGCATACAGGCTCATGCTATTAACTGTTGATTACAATGGTGGCAGGAAACGGTAAATGAGTAACCGTCAAATATTACAACAAAATGAAATTACAACAACTGAAATTTCAATGAACTGAAAACAAGAAACTGAGATTACAAGAACTTTGATTTGCTGGGTCGAGTGATGACACTCTATCTTTAAGACAAGATTGCCCCATATATATCCTTTCGACGTTCTGGACAATAGTCTCTCAAGATAAAACAGTAACTCAACAAATGAGCAAAGGAAACTCAATTGTTACTTTGAAGAACTTTGAGTAATGAAATGATGCTGGAATGTAGTAGGAAGAATTCTGATTTTTCGTTTGTGTGTTGTGTAGTCTCAACAAGTGAACCAAAGGCTTCTTTATATAGTGCATGGAGGGGACTCATCAACTGCCCACATAATTGTTGTTACTGGCCATGTAATGGCAATTAGTGAGTAGTAATTCAGCCAAATGAATGACCTGAATTAATGTGCAACGGATTAGACCATTAATGAGAGTTATTCAGCCAAGTAATGGCTGAATTGATGTGCATATTAATGGAGGTTAAACTGTAAATATGAAGCAATTTGGGTCCAAAAAGATAATATCAGAAGAAGCCCACGACCCAAGCCCGGACGGGCTGGCGGCGGCGGCGCGCGTGGACTTAGCCTCGAACCAAAGCACATCTAGGTCCTCCCTCCTTCAAACACATGGGTTACCCCTTGGGGTCCCAAGCCCTTAGCCAATTTTAAGACTTATAAACTAAACAAATCTTCCTTCCCTCACCGATGAGGGAGAATTGGTCTCTACCACATTTTCATGCTTCAAACACCTCACTTTGTGGACCAATATCTCTTTCATTTCTCAACGAAATTTGACGATCCTTGATCCTACGGTCATCTACTCACTTAGTAGATTATGCACGTGTGAAGAATCAAGGTCTCCAACATGCGGAACCCTAGTGTTTAAGTCATTAAAGATTGTTGGACGCAACTCACACCAAAGGCAAATTTCCAACATTAACTAGATGGAGATGGAATTAAAAGCTCTAGTCCGTGGACTCCAAATGGCAGAAATGCACCAAATTACTCCAATGGAAGTAGAAGCGGATTCCACGGAAGTGATTAACATCATCCATACTAACTCACCTTTATATAATTCTCTCACATCTCAATGCAGGTACCTGATGAAGAAGTTGAGGAATCCGCTGATCCACCACTGCTTTAGAGAGGGGAACCAAGTCGCTCATGTTTTGGGAAGTAGTTATCATGTGTTTTTGTACAATCCACCATCTTTTGTTATGTCCCATGTACTTGAAGATCGAGAAGAAAAGTACTCTACTAGGAAAGTCTCTACTAATGCTTGTAGTAATCTAGTTAAGTTAGGTAATCCAGTGTTTCACTAAGATTTCGAATAGCGATCCCGAATTTAAGTTGATTCTATTTCGACTCTTCCTCAGAGAAAGACGATCAAACAATTCACAATCATGGTCCTTGTGGACACACCCCTTCTAGCGTTTCCGCCATAAAGAGGAATGCCCTCCATTAAAGAAAGCAGCCAATCAAAAAATGGAATGTTGCAAGCAAAGAAATTCATAAAGGAGCAAAAAGAAAACGTAGGTAGGAAAGAGCCAAGTATTATCAAGTCTAATGTGATGATCTAACTACGTGTTTATGAATAAATAAAATAGTTTACCAGTTCAAAAAAATCTTTTCGAATTCAATAAATTCGATTTGATGATTTAATTACAAATCCACAATTAGTGAACAAAAAAGAAAACAAACCATTATTCCAATCGCAATAAGTTGAAGGTCATCCACACCATTTAGACAAACTTTTATTTTCAAAAAGGAAAGGACATACATTTGCATTGTACTTGCCCAAAAGAAATAAAAAGAAAGAAATGAAGCATAACTTTGAAATGCATTATCACCATGGCATCTCAAAAGTAACTAATAAGTCACCTCATGTTGAAGGTCAATAAATGATGTACAGGCTATCTGGAAAACAAGCACACTCTGAAAAAGGTTACATAATGAAGAGCATAACCTTTTTTTGTTTTTTTACTCATCATCTTGAAGGATCAATAGTGATTCAGCACTTACCCTCGTTGTGTCTCGAACCTCTAGTCTACTGGTTTGACGTGGAGGATTTCTATGAGAAAGCCTCACCTCGTCAAGAGCCTAATGCTTCTCGCATGAGAGCATTACACATAAAATACAAGAACATAGATACACTTATGGATGAAAGAAACAGGAAACAAAGAATTTATCATCTTCACACACTGCAGAAATAAATGAAATGAGCACTCATTTAGAAGGGAAATCGGATCCTGACTCTAAAGATACCCACAAATACAAGCGAGTCCAAGACCTCGGTCTGATTAGTAGTGTGTCTATTCTGACTTTCCAGTTGGACCGTCTTCAAGCCAAAGAGAATTGCTCCTCATAAGAACAAAAGACAGAATATTTGTGGTAGTTCAGACTACCTATTTTTGGCTTTTCTCATTGATTAAATAGGAAAACAAAGAAGGTTGGAGTCATGGACTCCTTACAAAACGGGAACAACATAAAAGTGGAGAACTGTCTTCCTAAAGACCTATTCTCTTATTATTTGACCAAGCAAACAACTGAAAAGAGGTAAAAGAGGGAAGTCACGTGACCTCCATAACCCAAATACTTCTTATTTGGAATCTTTTGTCTAGTTGACTTCCTCAGTGCCACCTCACCATTGTGATTGTCCTGCACTTCGTCCTCAGATGGCATTCTATCAATACTCCTGCGGTCCAAAAGAACCTTGTCCTCAAGGTTCACCGAAAATTGTGGAAAACTTGCCTTAATCTGTTTGTAATCTTCCCAGGTAGCTTCTTCAATCGGCATATGTTCCCACTTAATTAATACTTCAGTAAACGTCTTGGATCCTTGTTGAGTTTGACGCGTTGTGAGGACCTCTTCTGGCTCCAAGTGAAACAATCCATTATCTCGAAGTGGCGGCAACTCCCCTGAAACTGGATCCTCTTCGCCGATGCGTTTCTTTAATAAGGACACGTGAAACACCGAATGAATTCGTGACCCCTCAGGCAACTTCAATCGATACGCCACTTGCCCGATACGTTTCTCGATCTGAAATGGCCCAAAAAACCGATTTACTAGCTTCTGAGACGATCGTTTGAAAACTGATTTTTGTCGATATGGCTGTAATCGAAGAAACACCCAATCTCCCACTTCGAATTTGATGTCCCTCCTCTTGCGATCCGCCATTTGCTTCATACGATTGTTTGCGGTTTGGAGATGTTGTTTCAGTTTACTCAGCAACTCATCTCTTTCCCGCAACTGTTCGTCAATTTCTTCCACCAAAGAGGATCCGATCTCATACCTTGGCATCAATGGTGGCTGTCGGTCGTATAAGGCTTCGAACGGTGTCCTTCCGGTTGATGAATGGTACGTGGTGTTATACCAGTACTCAGCCTAGGGAAGGAGACCGCTCCACTGCTTAGATCTATTCTGGACAAAACAACGAAGAAATTGGTCGATACACCTGTTAACTACCTCTGTTTGCCCATCCGTTTGTGGATGATAGGCCGACGACATGCGTAATGTAGTTCCAGATAGTTTCCAGAACTCCTTCCAAAAGTTGCTGAGAAAAAGTGGATCACGATCGCTGAGAATTGACCTTGGAATCCCATGAAGGCGAACGACTGAATCAACGAATCTCCTAGCCACTTGAGAAGCTATGTACGGATGGGCCAAAGGAATGAGGTGCGCCGATTTGCTTAAACGATCCACTACCACCAGAATTGTCGTATGATTGTTAGAACGAGGTAACCCATCCACGAAATCCATAGAGACATCCTCCCAAACCTGATTTGGAATCGGTAAGGGTTGTAGGAGACCGGTCGGTGACAACATCTGTGATTTTGCCCTTTGACACGTGTCACAGTGAGAGACATACTCCATGACTATCTCATGCATCGAAGGCCAATAAAATTGGCGAGACAACCTTTTGAATGTGCGCAACACTCCCGAATGACCGTCCATTGGTGTGTCATGATGTTCATGAAGAAGCTGAGCAATGAAAGGAGAATTAGGAGGTATAACCACACGGTTATTGTAGCACAGGAGATCGTCCTTCCAAGTGTAAGGTTTCCCTGGTTTTGATATAGCTGCTTCTCCAATGCGCACCAGATACGGATCCGTCTTGGCTAATTGCCTGAGTTCTTCCCAAAGAGACACATAAGTAACCGACATGGTGTTGAGCACAGGGCTGTCGGGAACTCGTGATAAAGCATCCGCGGCTGTGTTAGCTTTACCCGATTTGTATACGATCTCATAATCGTAGCCCACTAATTTCGCCATCCATTTTTGTTGTTCCGGTGTGAGAATTCTTTGCTCGAGCAGGTATCGAAGACGGCGTTGATCCGTCTGGATAGTGAATCTTCGACCGAGCACATATGGTTTCCATGTGCGTATCGCCATGACAATAGCCACCATTTCTCGCGCATAAGTTGACCAGGTCTTCTTCGTACTCCCTAATGATCTGCTCATAAACGCTATAGGTTGGTCATTTTGACAGAGAATCGCACCTATACCTTTCCCCGAGGCGTCTGTTTGGATGACAAATGGCTTTGAAAAATTCAGTAAGGCTAAAGTCGACGTGGTTGTCATTGCCTCTTTGAGTGTTGCGAAGGCCTGTTCTGCTTCTGGATCCCATGTGAACTGTCCTTTGCGCAAGCGGTTAGTTAGGGGTCTCGCTATTAGACCGTAATCCTTGACGAATTTCCGGTAATAGCCCGTCAATCCCAAGAAACCACTAAGTTCTATGATTGTTGTTGGGACTGGCCAATCGAGCATAGTCTTGATTTTCGAGCGGTCCACCTTAACGCCTTTGCTGGTGATTATATGACCCAGGTACTCCAGCTCTTGTTTCCCAAAATTACATTTCTTGAACTTGACAGATAGTCGATTTTCGTGCAGGAGTTTGAACACTTCGCGGACATGTATCAAGTGCGTCTCCCAATCTGGGTTGTAGACGAGGATGTTGTCGAATAATACCAAGACTGATTTGCGCAATAGTGGTCGGAATATTGAGTTCATCAACACTTGAAACGTAGACGGCGCATTACACAGACCAAAGGGCATGACGAGATATTCGTAATGGCTATTGTGAGTGCGAAACGCTGTCTTGGGCACATCCGCCTCGTGCATCCTCACTTGATGATAACCCGCAGTCAGATCGAGCTTCGTGAAGAACATGGCGCCATGGAGTTCATCCAGCATATCTTCCACTGTCGGTATCGGAAACCTGTCCTTGATTGTCGCGGCATTGAGGGCTCGACAATATGTACAGAACCGCCATGACCCATCCTTCCTCTTTACCAGTAACACCGGCGATGAAAAGGGATTGGCGCTCGGGCGTATGATCCCCGAATTGAGCATTTCCTGAACCTGTTTCTCGATTTCCTCCTTCTGAAAGTAGGCGTAACGATACGGCCTAACATTGATCGGGTCTGTGCCTTCCTTCAAGGTAATCCGGTGGTCGATTTCTCTTTTCGGTGGCAGCATCGTCGGTGTGTGGAACAGATCGTCGAACTCTCGAATCAAGTCTCTGATGTCATCTGCAAGCGTGACTAGAGAATCGTTGGGCGGAACTGGACAGATTGCAAAAATGGTTTGTCCTTGTTGGGCCTCTTTAGTTAATTCAGCTTGTTCAATGGCCCGTAAAGAAGAAGAAGGAATCCCCCTTTAGTGTGACATCTTGGCCAGCCCATCCAAAACTCATCGAATGGGCCCTCCAATCACAAAGGATTGGGCCCAATGTCTCCAGCCATTGCACACCCAACACGAGATCTAGGCCCAGAAGCGGTAGGGCAAACAGAGTGACGGTGAAGGCTGTATCTCCTATTTTAATCGTCACCTCTTCGTATTTGCCTCAGCACTTTATTGGGTCTCCATTAGCCACTCTCACCGTGAAAGGAACTGTTGGTGTGAGCGCGATGTTCAATCCTCTCGCTGCTTTTATGCTAATGAAGTTGTGGGTCGATCCGCTATCCACTAACGCCATCAGTCTCTGTTTGTGGATCGAGGCATGAAAACGTAAGGTTATGGGTGAATTAGAACCGGTTATGGCATATAATGAGATCTTCGGCGTAGGTTCTGGCTCTGGTGGTAGCTCGGCCTCCTCTTCCTCATCTTGGTCACTCTCCATGATAAATAATTGGGGTTGTTTGCATTTGTGGCCTGGCGAGTATCGCTCATCACATCTGAAACATAGCCTAAGGCTGCTCCTCTTCTTCAGCTCATCCCAACTCAATCTCCGAGGCGCCGGTAATTGCTTTTCACTAGGCGATGATGACTTGTTGAAGTCAGATCGCGAATTCCCAATTGTTTGGGATGGGTTTGTGTTGTATGTTTGTGGGCTACCCCATCTCTTCTCTTTCTGCAATTGATCATCTAGTAGCCTCGCCAGGTTAATGATCTCCATCAAGGTCTTTGGTTTGAATATGTGGATGCCGCTTGAGATGGAGGTGTTAAGACCACCCATAAACGCACCTACTAGAGCTTTTTCCGACCAGCCTTCAACCTTGTTCTGTAGCCGTTCAAACTCCCTTTGATACTCGATTAACGGCCCCTTTTGTCGGATGTGAGATAGAGCTTCATCAAAGTTTTCCCCATCAATTGGACCGAACCTGGTCCATAACTCCACTTCAAATGTTTCCCATGGAATCTGATGCGAGTCGACACCGAGAGCCTTTGCTTTGGCTTGCCACCACAAGTTGGCCTCTTCCGTCAGATGGTATGAAGCAAAGTTGACCCTTTGTTCCCTTGGCATCTCGTGATAAGCGAAATATTGTTTCGCTTTACTCATCCACTCCGTTGGGTCTCCACCGTGGAATCCTGGAAATTCCAGTTTCACTTGACGCTTAAGGCCCTGTGCTGGTGCCGGAGCAAACGGATTCATGTTCTCTCCTCTGTGGTCCCTCTGTTGGTGTTCTTCAGCCCGTCGATTCCCTCTTGATGCGCTAAAACCATCCTCCCGGCTGTTGGTCATCATCCGGTTCATGGACTCTTCAAGCGTCCTATTGAATGAGTACTCCATACTATGGAATTTGTCTGCTATGCCGGTATGCATCTTTTGAAGCTCGTCATGTACCAACCCGAGACCCGCTTCAAGGTCCTCGAGCCTCTCCTTGTTGTTGGCCATTGGCTCGCCCCTCTGGTTCTGAGCCACGACCAACTGTTTGTTTGAGTTTCTTGTTTTTCTGGGCGGAATGATGTCGATAGAGGTTAAACGGAAAAACAAAAAGGTTTGTTCCTTACTGAACGTTGATTCACGGAGAATACCGTCAACAAGAACAAAAGACTGGCTCTGATACCAAATTGATATGGTCCCTCTTCAAGCCAAAGAGAATTGCTCCTCATAAGAACAAAAGACAGAATATTTGTGGTAGTTCAGACTACCTATTTTTTGTTTTTCTCATTGATTAAATAGGAAAACAAAGAAGGTTGGAGTCATGGACTCCTTACAAAACGGGAACGATAAGAAAATGGAGTCATAGACTCCTTACAAAACGGGAACAACATAAAAGTGGAGAACTGTCTTCCTAAAGACATGTTCTCTTATTATTTGACCAAGCAAACAATTGAAAAGAGGAAAAAGAGGGAAGTCATGTGACCTCCTTAACCCAAATACTTCTTATTTGGAATCTTTTGTCTAGTTGACTTCCTCAGTGCCACCTCACCATTGTGATTGTCCTGCACTTCGTCCTCATATGGCATTCTATCATTCCAGTTCTACAAGTTGATCTTTGCTTGCAGTAGCTGCATAAGAGACCATAATACATCCATGCAATGCAAGGTTCTATCATTCTGCCCCTAAAGAAAAGGTGATAGCATAGATTGATTCAAGAGTCGTGCAAAATAAAAAATGAATTAATCAATAAGTAAAAGAAAATTCATCTCAATTATATGAAATTATCACAGAAAATTTACAAAATTAGATGATCTTGAGAACAAAATATGTGGATTTTCCATTTAAGGGATCTTGACAAAGAAACACAAAGATAAGATTTATTTATTTTTTCAATTTGAATTCCCAAAACTTGCAAACTATTAATTGTGAACTCTGTACGACGAACATGCTGAATTGGTTACTGAATTAAATTAAGATAAGTCTAGAATCTATGGTAGTAACTAGAGCTTTATGCGATACTTTAAATAGTTAAATTGTATACATATAATCGACAAATGAGGAAAAAGATGCCTCGATGAAAACAAACTACAAAGATTACACTAGAAGGCTTATTTATAAAATAATTAGAACCATTTCAAAGCAATTAGTATGAAGATACATAATAGTCAGGATTGTACCTCAACCACAAAACACATACGCGTCCTCTCACCATAAGCCTCTGCCAGACCTTTTAAAATTGTAAGACCCAAGCTTCGGATGGCTTCTGCTATGTCAAGGAAATGGCTGCCGTCTTCGAAGATCTGCATAAGAATAAATGTTTCATCCCTTACTGTTTCACCAAATAGTCTAAACAAAAATTTAAGGGCCAGAGTTCACAATCAAAATTAACTATCCTTACTTCTACAAGAATTTGACCGTTCATGCCTAAGTTTTCAACCCTCATTGGACAAACTTTTTGGTTATTTCCAATTTCCACTGCCCAGCTTGAACCATGCTCATGGGAGGAAGATCCACAGATACCTGATTCCTTGTCAACCAGCTGTAACATGTTCAATGCAAAGTAAATTAGTGAAAGATTTTGATAACCAGAACCAATAAAACAAGCTATTTGCTCCGCGGATTATAGCCACCATAGAGCCGTGTGAGGCCAAATAGAAAATAGAACTAAGAGAAATGAGAAGGCAAGCTTGCAGAAGCCAAGGGACCCCCATTTAAAGATGAATATATATTTTCAACAGTATTTGCTCCACCCTTCCCCATCCCCCGGTTTAAAATGTCAGAAAATATTGATTTTCCTTGAGCCATGATTCAGTTCCAACCAGGTAAGCAACGTTGGTGAAATTGCTACAACACAAAGAACAGAAGGAGATTTCCATCAGCCATTAACTGCACTTTTCATCCCAGCCCTTCCCCAACTCCCAATTAGGAAATATAAAATAGAAGAAAATAAATAAAAATGTCAATTACCAAGGATAAAGGATCCCGTTTACAATTTCTGCCAATCTGTCTTTCAAGGGAAGGGACGTATTTGGGCATCATATTTAATTACCAGACTTTGACTCGGCATTAACAATATAAACCATTTCAATCGGAAAATAAATCATGAACCATGCAAGAGAAGCTCACCTTTGATGCAGAGCACTTACTTAGCTTGTCAGCATGCTTGGTAACGCTTTGCATGAAGAGCATGTGTTTGATTGTTCGTTCTAGTAGTGAGTCTATACTGCACTGAGGTATCATCTAAAAGTTTCAGCACATCGAAATAATATATTAAGCAACTTCAGACTTAAGGAAATATAGCCTGTTAGGTTACCTTAGAACCATTTGGAACCAGATCGCGGAGCTCCTTGATGCGATCTTGGATCAATTGTCTATCCCTGGGTCTAGGTCGGCAACTTTCACCAGGTCTAGCCCTCTTTTTATGCATTTTAGAAGTTTCAAGTGACCTCTCAGCATGTCCACTACCTCTGCTACAACTGGTTGATGAAAACCCCCTCGAAGACCGAATACTACATGCAGGTGATGAGTTGAAGCTGTTCAACGTTTCCCGATCAAATGAATAGCCTGTAGAACTGATTGTGGCGATATCACTGCTACAAGGTTCGGCAGTTATTTCAGTGGTCAAGAGGGAATCAACAGATTTAGAGAATGACTTGACACTGCTACAATCATTGTCATGGCGGTTAACATTAGCTATTACTGCTTCTAGAAGAGGCTCATTGCTAGTGCTGCTCATTAACAGATTGCTGGTGCCAATTCCCTCAAGCACCTCAACAGCCATTTCTTCCCGGTTCCCTGCCTCCCAGTCCTTGGAAGAATTCCGTTTCTGGAAAACTGGCCCTAGAGCTTCATACAGCTCATAGCCAGCACAGAATCTGAAAGGAGTGTGCATTGTGTAATTACACTTGGTCTCAGAACCTAAATTTTTCTCAGCAAATTTATCTGGATATGCATTGGGAAGATCTGACACACCCAACATACCATTTGGCTCAGGGCGTTCAGTCACTTGTCCAGCATCATATGAAACACTTTCATTACTTGCATTATTTCTAAAAGTTGGATCAGTTTTATCTACCGAGCCCTTTCCCAAGAGTCTCAAGTTGCTAGTTTGCCCTTCAAACTTCGGATCAGTTTCTGCCCACATCTGCCCTTCCTCTTGGTGTTTTATAATGGAACTTTCACAGCTTGGCGGAAGCAGGATCTCCCAGTCATCAGATCCTTGAACTGCAGTCTCATGAAGTCCTTGGTTATTAACCACTTCAAGTATTTTATTTGGGTAACTTCCAGGTTGCGAGAAGATGCAAGAATGATCAACAGATGTATATAGAGTAGACCACATATGTCTCCCATCTTCACAAACACTTCTACCTAGATTATTTATGCAGTCTTGAAAAACCTCTGAACCTGAGGTTCTTGTCGATATCTCTGACTGGAAAATGTAACAGCATCAGATAAAGGAGCAGATGATCTGTGATAACAGTAATTCGGTGAGCAATAGTCAATTTACCAGGCAAGAATTTTCCATGCTACTCTGCATCGAACTCGGCAAACAACTTGCCATCAACTCCTGGAGCTCAGAAAAGACATCTCTAATATGCTTGACCACCCTCAAATCCTCAGGGATCTTCTTTGACAAAACAATCGAAAGAAAAATAAGATTTGCAGACAAGGCAAATTGTAGAGATCAATGATAACATACACTCCGCTGGATGATGTTAACTAATCTAGAAATGATCAGACCAGGAAATTCATTTCCCAAGGTGATGAATTATAAATGGAAGTAAATGACACATTGGAGGCAGTCTGAAATATAGTGACAAATGTGAAATTAAACAAATACAAGTCAAGAGGACATCAGTCACAAAATTGTCATAAACATATTAAAGAAAAAACTGAAGGTGGTTAAAAATAAAAGTCTATTTATCATGCACTTGAACCATTTATAAATCTTAAACATTGAGGCTGATCATCTTACACTATCCAAGGATCCAAGTTGTACAACTCCATGTGGATGAACAGCAGCAACAACAATGGTCTGCATTCAAGAAAAAAAGTTTCTTTGAGGCCCCATATTATGTAGCCAATAAAGTTCATGATAAAATTCATACAATTGGAGATGGATAAAGTTAAAGTTGTGCAGGTTAGCATCAAGAAGTCAGTTGATGCAAGCCTTGTCATCTCATGCTATGACTGCATTGTCACATGCATTTCACAAGGATTCCATGGAAGAAACTCAATGACCTTCCTTAGGACATACAAAATACAGTTTACTGACTCTAGTATGATAAAAATTTAGGAGGTGTTTTTTTCTTTAATCTGACAGTTGTAATACAAAAAACAAAGCTCTTCTGCTTTAATCCCGTCATTATGTCAATGCCAGAATGGCAGGAGCTCCCTCTATCCACCTTAAGTTTAAGAGTAACAGATCATCCACACATCATAGTAATGCACACCATTTCATCCCTCCATCTCACTCTATTGAGTATTGACCTAGGATGATTCAGCAGAGAGATATAGAAGAAAGGTTGAAAGAAAAAATATGGTTTGGGTTAGTTGGAAATAGAGTTTTTAACAGTAACTGCAATATTCAAAAAGAGTTAAAACAGAAGGAATAGGTATCACACAAAGGTCGTAAAATTCTAATATAACTTGAATGCTGATTCTACTTGTGTAGGAAGTAAGCTTTGTCATTCTTGGTGGTTGTCAATCATCTTTAGAAATGACAAAACAACCAGAGACTACTGACACGTAATTTTTTGAAATGTTAAGTATCAACTCTCTTACATTTTTAGTTGCTTAGTTTTTTTAAATGTGCAGCATGTCAATCCCACGTCAAGATTTTATTCACTTCTATCCTTGCATAGGACAATGGGCGACGGACTCTCATATAAAAATGATTTTGACTTGCCAATATTATAGCATATGAAAACTTTAAGTTTTCCAAAAAGTGCCATGTCATGAAAGAAACATTGGAAAGATCGGAAGCTGTTGTAAATAGAAGAATTTGGTGTGGGACATATGCATCAGAGGTGAAGAATAAATCAAACACCAAAATATCATACATGAAAGAGATTCTAATCCAAAAATAAATGTTTATTGATGCTCTATTAGGTAACAGAAGTGATGACAAAATCTCAAACTTCCTGACCATCCCCAGATATACGATCCACATGCATGGCAGCTATATCACCATGGAAAATTTTACAACTGAAGGATCAGGATAGTTAGCTTTACCTTAATCCCAGCAGCAAATTGAGCTTGCCACCCATCACAGTGCTGAAAATGAAAAAATCATAATGAATAACGGTACACAAGATACATCTATTAATCCCTCAAATTTACCATCAGATATCACATTTTCAATTTTAGGCTGGGTAAGTTAACTTCTCTAAATTGGAGTACCTTATAAGTTAATATCAATAAGAAGTCTAATGGGCCATACTTTTTACTCTATCCACCATCTAAATAGTTCAAAAAGTAAGTCATTACAGTTTTTGATCTACTTCCTCCATCCCAATTTATGTGAACGTGTTTGATTGGGCACGGAGTTTGAGAAAAAGGAAGACATTTGAAACTTGTGCTCTAAAACAAGCCATAGAAATATATGTGGCCGGAAATCATCTCATTAAGGGTAATAAAGGAAGTTTAAAAGTTAAATTGTTACTAAAGATAGAAAGATGTCATTTTTTTGGGACTGACTAAAAAAAAGGAAAGAGTGTCACATGAATTGGGACGGGAGGGAGCACCTGTCATAAAACAGTTCATATTGACAATTCCAATATAATAGAACGCTGCCAAGTGAATGTACTTTTTATCAGAAACAGAAAATTTTCTATCTGTAACATTCAAGTTGCATAAGACGAAGTATATTGTTGCGTCTTGATACCCAAATTCATCAGAAGCATGCTAGTTGCACATACTAAGAAAAAATGGCTCACCTCAGGTGCCAAGCTGGTGATAGCTGCACCTTTGTCTGCTGAAAGCCATAGATGTTTTCCAGTAATTGCCACTTGCCCAACAATACTGTCCAAGGAGATAGTTAGATATTTAATTACCATAAGTCCTATTTGTTCATTTCAGAGAGAAATTAGAATCACAGATTCAATCTGACTGGAACATATTGTCTTATAAAGAATTACTGTGTGACTAACTGACTGTACTCTCAGACTTTCTACTCTTGCATGCTGAAATAAATCAATCTCATGCAGAAACAGATAGCGCAAAAAATACAAATTCTTCAAGGGAAATACTTCTTTAGCTGAAGCTTTAACACCATTAGAATTGACAGCATGAAATTAATCATAAACTTTCTTTATGGTCATCTAGGTATCATACCCTTCTCCAAGAGAATAAACATGATAGGACATCTTTGCCACAGCTACTCCAAGACGATTGTTGGAATAATGTCCATCATGAAGGTTGCCTGCTGTACTACCAGGAGATTTTTTCTCTGGAAATCCATCATTATCATAGTAAGCGTCCTCCAAAGTCAACATCCTACAATGAAATCCACATGATGGGCAACTGATAAGAGAGGATATGTTGTTTTTTTCACGAAGGTATTAAAAGGCCAAGTTATGGCGGATTACCAACCACAACTAAGAAATCTATTCATCTCATAGAGACCTCGTACTTGATAAAATCAAGTCTCAGCAAGTATATTACAAAATCAAGTTTCTACTAAGCTTCATAATCAAGGTTCCATTCATAGAAGTCTCAAAAAGGCCTAATTTGGAATGGTGCTATATCCGTAAAAGAGGGATACCAGAATTTCCTAAAAAGTTTGCCTTCATATGTTTACTCTGCACAAATACACTAGTCTTGCTGGATATAGAGTTACATTTCAAAAACCACAAATAATGGTCCCTCTATGGTAATGCACAAAGATTTCCTGCAAAGGCAGTTTCTAGTGTATGCAATCTTTGATTTCTAAGTTAAAGGGGAAGCTATTTGTAACTTTATATTCTGAACCTCCTGGTAACTGAAAAAATAGATTTTGCATTTAGATTCCTTATGTGCATTTCGGAGTTTGGATACATCAGATTAGATTCTTTTTTCGTTAAATGAATATGAAAGACACAAGTTGGATCATTCCCGCAATAAATCTCAAAGAGAACACCTTTTCAGTACCCATTTTGTAGCAATACCAAAAGAAATATCAGTAACAGGAAGCTAAGAACTTGATGAAAGAGGCAAAAGAACTCACATTCGAGCTCGATGTGTGAGCTTCCAGAACACAGCATACTTCCAAGGAGTGTTGCAGCAAAGGCTCCTCAGTGCTTGTTGCAGTTGGCTTGCCATATTCTTTTCCCAGTCACCAAAACTTTTAACACACGGATAGATCCCCACCACCCCACCCGCCCACCCCCACAAACACTCAAAATAAATCCAGTCCTAAACCTCAAATAACCCTAACAATCCCCAATTTTATTCCCTTTTACCAATACCTAACTTCCTCTGTATGATCCTCTGCCTGCCTGCTTCCTTCTCAACCCTGCTCGCCGCTTTATTGGCGGTCCTACTGTTGAAAGAAGCAGCATGCCATCATCTTTTCCCATTCTCAACTCTTTCCACAACTCAAAAACCAAACCCCACACCAAAAAAATCAAATCTTGATTGAACCAACCAACCAACTCTATTCAGTAATCAGCAACACAAAATGCAATCAAGAATCCAAGAAAAGCAATACCCACAAACAAGATTGTATTTTCCATGCAAGTTATTATACCAAAACAATAATCTTGAAACAATATGCACTTGGAAATAAAAATCAAATCTTGATTACCCCATAAAGACCAATAACAAGAAAGCTACAGTTGGCTAGAAAATTGATACTTGATCTTTTCCCATTCTCAACTCTTCCCACAGCTCAAAAACCAAACCCCACACTATAAAAATCAAATCTTGATTGAACTAACCAACTCTATTCAGTAATCAGCAACACAAAATGAAATCAAGAATCCAAGAAAAACAATACCCACAAACAGAATTGTATTATCCATGCAAGTTTCCATACCAAAACAATAATCTTGAACAATAAAAATCAAATCTTGATTACCCTATAAAGACAAAGCTACAGTTGGCTAGCAAAATTGATACTTAATCTTCTATAGAATGACAATAAGACCTCAAAATCTGAAGAAAAAGGAAGAATGTTTGGCTACTTTATCAACAGTAAGCTTTGTGGGAAGAGTACCTACGGCGTTTTGGAGTTAACTTGTGAATTGCAACATTAACCTCCATCACTATTCCAAGATTTTGAATATACTGGTTGTTTTTGTTCTTCTTTTAAGTTGAAAAGCAATTTATATAATACTAGTAGGAAAAGTGTACAGCGAGCTATGGGCTAATTGCTTTTGATTATGAAGTTCTCTTTATATATTATATGCACCTCCCAAAATTCCCTTTTTGGGGACTCCCTAAATAAATTGGTTGTTAGTTAACAGATTGTTTGGATGGCTGTTACCTATTGTATGGTATGTATTGTATATTTGTATTGTTATTTTAAATATGATATTTATTTTAATTAGTTTTTTAATTTATTGTATCGTAGGTTAAACGAGCTGTACAAGAGTACGGTATGGATATACTATTGTGCCCCTCCAATCTCGATTGCTCATTATTTTCCATTGCTCTTTCTTTTTTCTTTTTTTGTTTAACTCGGGACGGTTCTTACCCGAGTTAAGCACGAATAAAATGAAATGATAATAAGTGATTTATATAAGTAATTT
Source organism: Anisodus acutangulus (assembly GCA_029783415.1). Taxonomy (NCBI): domain Eukaryota; kingdom Viridiplantae; phylum Streptophyta; class Magnoliopsida; order Solanales; family Solanaceae; genus Anisodus; species Anisodus acutangulus. The sequence goes on from CM056507.1 coordinate 41,216,465, forward strand.
TAATTAATTTTTAACTAAGATAAGTTAATCGATTAATAGGGGAGTTCGGAACTTAAATGACCTAAAAAAAAAAAGAGAGACAACACAAATGCCACTCCAAAAAAATGTTACAATAGTATATTTTGCGCAAGAATTTCCTGCGCAATACGGGTTATTGAATCTATTGAAGCTTTTCACCCCAAATTATAGCTCATTCGGGTTTTGAGGAGTGTGTGTCACTCTCAATTATGTGTCCATCAACTTTTAAATCAACATTGGTACAAATTGGTTGATTTTCAAAGGGACGAAGAACACCATACCATTTTTCATCAGATAAATCCGTATAACATCCTAATATCTCTTTTTCAAAATATGATGCAATTATGTTTATTTCTATCGATCCTACCATGAGGCTCTTTGAGCTACCCTCGCTTTTTTGTCTATTGCTGAACCAACTGTTAGATGTAATATTTCTAGGCATTCTTAAAATGTGAGTTTTTAACCGAATGTGTTATATAAAAGTTCGGTTATATAAGAGTGTCATCTAAAGCGGTCAAAAGCGCACACTGAGTTGTCAAATCAAGGATGTCATTCAAAAACATTGTATTTTACGCATATAAAAGTTGTGTATTATGGGTATTATATAAAGCGGTCAAAAGACTGCATTGTGTTATCAAATCAAGGATGTCATTCAGAAACATCATATTTTACGTATATAAAAGTTGTGTTATAGGTGTGTCATATAAAGTAGTCAAAAGCATGCATTGTGTTGTCAAATCAAGGATGTCATTCAGAAACATCATAATTTAGGCATATAAAAGTTGCATAATATGGGTGTGTCATATAAAGCGGTCAAAAGCGGGCATTGTCTTATCCAATTAAGGAGTAGTATATAACTGAATGACGAACAACTAGCATTCACATTAAGACGAGTTATTATGTCATTTTGGAACCAATTTTCTGATATTATTTCTATTACTTCTTTTAGCCCAGCAGGCATATTCGAAGAAACTGGTAGGACATGGAAATTGGATGATGATTTTAAATACTCAAATAACCAGAACCAGAGATACAATCAATAATACAATGACAACTGAGTGGAATCGGCGTGTTAGGGAGGTTAGAAGGATGGAACAAAACTTGAGGGCTCTCGGACTTAAACATCCAAAAAGTCATGCTACGTTAATGCTTCGTGGTACACCACAAGAGTTGAATTTTGTTGTTAACCATTTTCGTGAAGAGAATAATCGGATGAAAATATGTTGCCTTAGGGTAGAATATAGTCAATGTGGCTACGTCATATTCAAGTGAAATTCGGACTGGGAGATATCCGGTGAAGATGATTCCCCATGATCCTATTAATATTTGTTTTAAATAAAGTATGTGGGATCATAATGACGACCCCAATGGTACTTGGTGTTTGTAACTATATAAGTAGTCTTTCATTTCTTATTAAACTACAACATAATTACATATTCAATGTCGAGTAGTAGAAATGTAGATTGGTCGGTAATATTTTCAAAGGATTCGAATATCAGTGGTGATGATAGCTCAAATCATAACAGCTATTCCAGTGATTCATCAAGCAATAACAATGAATTCAAGATAGATGATTTGAAACCCCTCCTTCTTATAGAGCATAATAATGATTTTTGGGATGTGAAATATTTAGATCCACGAGAACATTATTATGGTTTACGCTGGAAATGGGCATATCGGTATATGTCGAATCATAACGTCTTCTTCGTGACTTGAAAAATCTCAACGCTCCAATCCGAACAAGGTTCTCAATGATCATGTCTTGAACTGATCAACATTCTTGTGAGGTTGCGGTACGAAGGATTAGAAAAGAGAACAACAGAATGCTAGCAAGACGTTGTAGATTTTACATGCTAAAATTGGTCGAAGAACAAGCATCATCAACGGGTAGAGAACTAACATCTACAGAAAGAAGATATTTCTTAAGAAACCCAAAATATTATTTTGAGAACGATATTGAGGACTTCTATTCTGGTGATGATTAAGGGTACTATGATTTTATTCGTATTTTTAATTTATGATGAAGTCATCAATTTGAAGAAAATTAGTATGTTTAATTTTGCTTTTATTGTTATAGTTGATTACTAATTTATTTAAGCGTCTTGAAGTTAATAATACATACAAAGTTCAACAATTCACAATTTTTAATGAAAACACAAATAATTTAGTACATAAAATGTGTTGATTACATAATACATTATAAAAGCGATAGAAAATACATAATACATAAAACGTGCAACTAGTAAAAACAAAAAAATGAAATACATAGAAATAACAAATTTAACCGATAATGCAACATTTCAAGATTAGAAACAACAACAAGAGAGCATAATCATCTTCCAAAATTTCAATTTCTCTTTCAAAGCATTTTTCTCGTGTTGAGTGTCTCTAAGGTTATCCTTTAAAAAAAATCTTCGAATTCTTTTAGCAAGACCTCAAGAAGGTCAATTTTTTTTTGAGCTTCCATAAGTTTAAACTACATGTTAAACTTCACGGTATCTCTAGTGATACGTAAAGTCGCGGTATCTCTATCAATATGAGACTTTTTAAACTTCACCGCCACCTTTTTATCCACGAAAATTTTATCTTCCCATCAAAAATATTTACAACCACCCATATCCTATAAACATTACAAAAAACTCAGTTTTTGAATGTGAAATATGTAGATAATATGAAAAACAAGTCTATAAAAACTTATAAAAGATCAGAGAGAAAGAGGATTCTAAAAGCAAAAAGCCTAGAAGACTAGATTGTCAGACTCGGAGGTAGTAGCAAGATCTCTGTCAAAACACTTACTTCGGACATTTTACAGCACCAAAAATGACGATCCGGATTATCTTCGGTCCTTGATATTTTGAGATGACAATAATGACCGCAACAACAAACGTGGAATTCTATAGCAAACTTTGACATTTCGGAGTTTTGAAACATGATTTTTCGAGGGCCAAAGTATGGTAAAAGAGTGATAATGAAGAAGGTGAAGAGTGAAGATGAAAATGGAGATGTTGTCAACTCCTATTGCGCTGAAAATTCTTGCGCATCCTGCTCAAAAGGACTTAACCCTGCTGTTACGATTAAGTCCTTTTAAGTTCCGGACTCTTAATAGGGAATCTAACTAAACAATATTGGTTTGTATAAATATCTGAATTTGACCTCATAACATTGCAATTTGTCTGTTGCTTCTTGACTATTTACTGTTCCTTAGAACGGGTATTTTTCTTTTCTTTTTATTTATTTATTTATTTATTTTATTCTACTCCTTTTGTCCCAATTTAAGTGGTACTATTTCCTTTTTAGTCTTTTCCAAAAAGAATGTTATCTTTATATTTTTAGAAATAACTTTATGAAATAATTTACAATCACACATTTATATAAGATTTATTTTAGATCACATATTTAAAAAAAAAAAAAAAATCTTAAACTTCGTGTCAAGTCAAATAATGACACATAAATTAAACAAATGAAATACTATTTATAGAAGTCATGATTGAAAAAGAATTAAGTGAAGGGTTAATGAGATAGTCTACTTATATGGCAAACAATATGATGCCAAGGCTTATCAAAATGCTACTTATCAATCTATCCAGCATATACCTCTGAACTTACCCTCTTTTTCAACAACGATTTCTACTGCTAAAAGTTGTGACATCTACTCACCTCCCATTCCCCTTGTCTCCCTATTCTTAATTTCTTCCTCTACTTTTGTGTTTATCCTTGTGGAATTTTAACTGTTAATTACCAGCCAATCAGAGCTCGTTCAACTCAGGCCTGGTATTTATATTAAACTAAATAATTCTATTTTTATAGTAAAAAATCAAAGTAAGGATACAAATTATTTAATTATAATCAAGCGATAAGTATGTGTATAAAAGATACAAGCATTCATTAGGTTAAGTAAACAGTGGGGTGTATCGGGTATTCAATTTTACTATGTTTGGTTGGTCGAAATATTTTGAAAAATAATTTTTCTAGAAAAATAAATTCCTTAAAATGAAAAAATTGATTTTTCTAGTGCGAATAGGGAAAACAAGTTTTATAAATGACATTCCAAGCTCGTTGTTTCCTTCCTACTCTTTAACACCCTCAATTCCACCCCTTGACCAACTCACTCCTTTGCCACCCCACGCCCACCCCACTCCCCACCCCACCTCCACCCCCACCCTATATTATTTTCTTAGAATATCATAAGAATATTCTTGGAATAATATTTATTTGCTTACTTACCAAACATCAAAAAAGTAAGTAAGAAAATTACTTTTCACATGAAAAATATTTTTCTTCATACCAAACAAACCCCGAATGCAAGAAAATTTCCGCCCTACCTCTCAAACTTTTTGTATTGTATCTCAATTTTTGGTACATAAAAAAGAACTACATAAATTTTAAAATATTTCATAAGTTACACGTCTGAAATTTACTGCGAGAAGAAATTTTAGGCATACTTTATATACGGAAAAGGTTCAAAAATATTCTTAATCTATTAAAAATGATTCACAAATGTTGTTCTTCCACCTATAAGATTGAATTTGCCTTCCTTCCATCTATTTGGATAAAATATGCCCTTAATGTATTATAAATGACTCAAAAATACCCTTCTTCCACTTATTATATCAAATGTATCCCTAGTAATATTCTTAGGTTTAAAATTACCCCCTTATTAATGACACAATTATATGACATTCAATTAAATTTTAATTAAATATGTGAATTAGTCCAACTATATTATTTATATGTTAAAAAATGTAAGTATCTGTTGGAGATTATTATGCTTAACAAAATTAACAAATTAGTTATAGAAGAATTTAAACAAGCAAAAAAAAAAAAAGATATCCTCACTTTGAATTCCAGTATCTTAAACTTTACAAGCAAGATAATGAACAAAACTAACAAATTTTAAGGTTGCACAAGTTGATTCCAGTATTTAAACTTCGGAAAATTTACTTAACAAAATTAAACAAGCAAGATAGAAGAAAATTAACAAAAAAATGTGATACAACTGAGAATATTTTCGAAACAAATTAATTGTACTACAACCGGTATGATTAAAAGAGGCTACATGTTTAATTATAATTTAATTAAATATCATATAATTGTGTCGTTAATAAAGGCATAGTTTTAAGCCTGAAAATAATATTAGGGATAAATTTGATCTAAAAAGTGGAAGAAATGCATTTTGAGTCATTTCTAATACATTAAGGGCATTTGGATCCATTTCTAATACATTAAGGGTATTTTTTTAGCCAAATAGGTTGAATGAAGGGCAGATTTGATCCAATAGGTCGAAGGAGGGCATTTTTGAATAATTTTTCATACGTTAAGGACATTTTTTAGCCAAATACGTTGATGGAAGGGCAGATTTGATCCAATAGGTGGAATGAGAGAATTTCTGAACCATTTTTCATACGTTAAGGGCATTTTTGACTATTTTCCGCTTTATATATTAGCAAATCTTCTTCATTTTAACACCTATTAAATTATTATATTGGATAGATTGAGACCATTGAAGGGCATATTGGAGGGTCATTTGGACATTTTGGGTTTAGAAAGCTTGTTGATATTGATACATCCCTCCTCATCCTCATCTCGATCACCCTCTCTCAGACTTTCATGGTGCGGCTTAGCAGTTTGATACTCCTATTGTTATTACAGTTCTAAATATCGCCCTTGTTCTTGTATAACGGGACCATTGTACTCTACCTCCAATCCTTTGGCATCTTAGCCGTCCTAAATATGAAATTAAATAACCTAGTCAGTCACCCCATAAAAAATATTGAATTAATTAGTACTAACCCTAAATGGGGTCTATAAATTGAAGGATTAAAACTTGGGCTCTAAATCTGAGTCTTGGTCAAGGGTGTTTTAATTAGAAGCCCCGTCAAACTCTAGTAAATTCTTATAATTTTTTATGTATTTGTTTAGAGATTTATATGTCATAAAAAATATATAGAATTTCTAGTTCTTTTTATTTTACATTACATTAGCTTGAAATGAGTATAAAGTAAAATAATCAGTAATAATTTATATAACTGGCCCTGATTTATTTAAATTAAAGTGCAATTATTATTATCATCATTATCTTATGTGTCTCTAATTTCTGATAACAAAGTTTGACATATAAAATTGTTAAGAGTCACACATCGGATATGGAATGGGAACATGAACTCTTTATATGGACTTGGACAATCCTCACCATACGAACTAGCTTTTGGGTTGAGTTAGACCCAAAAATCATTTTTTACATGGTATCAGAGTCAAGCTTATTCCAATTATTTGTTCACTGATGTTGGGCCCCAAATTATATTATCCACACTCCAGTTAACAATGCTTGGGCATGCGGGGGAGTGTTAAGAGTCCCACATCGGATATGAAATGGGAACATGAACTCCTTATATGGACTTGGACAATCATCACCTAGCTTTTGGGTTAAGTTCGGCCCAAAATCCATTCTTTAAAAAAAAAAAAAAACAAGACATATTTATTAAGCTTATTCTAGTTGTACCACACCAACTAAACACTATAACAAGATTCCTTTAGCAATGTAATCGCAAGGCGATTATTACCATTGATTTCTAATCGTTATTACTCTCAGTTTCTCTGCTATTTTGTGTATCTAAGGAAGAATGAAAGTAGCGATAAATTTTCTAAGCCGACGAAAGAGAAAATAACAAAACATACTTAGGAATTAAATAAAGTTGGAAATGATTGCATGCATAACCATCAATTCTAATTGCAAAGGGCTGCTCAACATTGAAATTTTCATCCAATTGTGGTTTTCAACAACAGCAACACAACATGCATGTAATTTAGTTGAAATGACGTGCTATCTCTAAAGATATAATATTTGGAAGCTTTTTAAATTGCAGGGCAAGTGCACAAATAGTTGCTTGATTATTTAAAATATAATCAAAGTTTATAACTTATTTAATTTTAGTTAGTTCAAAATTAAATTTCAGACATGAGCTCTGAAGTTTTAAATTCAGTTCTTTCGGTCTGATGTTGGAAGTGATAAACAGAGACGGATTCAAGATTTTAAGTTTATGACTTCCTACAGTAATCTCAAATTAATTTACAATGATAATTTGATTTGGAATAAAATATTTATAGATTTTGAATGAATATATTAATACATATACAAGTAAAAGCTACTAGTTTCCGGAACCAGTACCTAAAGTGCCATTCAAGCCTGAAGTTGAATGACACTTCAAATTTGAAGGTCTGAATGGGGGATTTCATTGATTGATAAATGACGAAACTAATACCATTCTTAAGTTTATATTGTAACTTCCCGCACATCCTTAGTGCTACTTTTGCTAATTAAAATTAAAACTTCAATCTTACACACAAAGTTCATAATTTCCTTTTGCGACAAAAATGTATTTGCATGCACGAGCAGCGTGAAAATTAGGTAGACAAATCAAATACAAGTCATATGCCCAACTTGATAATAAATGCATGTTGAGTTCGCAAGCAATATGTCCTATAATAGTTGAAACACTTAACATATTTGATGAATTTGAAGAAAAAGAAAAAGAAGAGGAGGACGAGGAAGAAAAAATTGCAGCACACGAACTAGAATTGTCTAAATTGGCTAAATTTAAAGTAACTTTTAAAGAATAAATATATTTTAAAATGGTGCCTTGAAAATTGGCCTACCTGATGTAAATTCTACCTTGTTGTCCTCTTAAGTGGACATATATCAGGATGTACTCTCACCGTCTAATTTTAAATGTCGTTTTAGTTTAAAAATATTATCTCAAATTAATTGTCACCCTAGTAATTTAAGATTAAAGTTAAATTAAGTTTTCAATTATACCATTAATTAATATTAACAAAAATGCACGGTATTTCAAAGAAAACAATCAATCTAAAAAGAAGGGCAGCCCGGTGCACAAAGCATCACGTGTTCACACAGGCTTTCGGGGAGGGCGCACCCCAAGGGTGGTGATGTAGACAACATACATTAATGCAAGAATCAAGTGGCTTGCTTCCATGTCTTAAACCGATGATCAATAGGCCAAATGAAGACAACTTTATCATTGCTCGAAGACCTTCCCTAGGAAATAATCAATCTACTTTATTAAATAATTATAATTTAGTAAACTATTTCTTGTATTTTTTTTAATGCCCTTGAAAAATGAGCAAAAGCGACATGGGACGGAGGAAGTAACTAAAATTAATATTCTTACACAAATCAGTACTCCCTTCCTTCCCTTTTAACTGACTTTCTTGCTTTTTGATTTGTTTCAAAATAAATATGGTTGTTTAAGAAAACAAAAGGTATTGATCTCCCCCTGATACGTCGTGAATTTTAGGATTAATAGCACCCACTCCTTATATTTTTAGATGTCTTTTAAGCAAGTTTTCTCTTTATTTATTGTATTTTAGTGTGTTTTCAGGTATTTGAAGCTCAAGGAATAAAAGGGAATAAAATAGTAAAAAAAAAGTCCAAAAGCACTTGAATGCGATGGAGATGCTGCACCGCAAATCCTGTATGCAGCCGCAAAAGGACTGCAAACTCTGAGCATAAAAGTTGACAGAATCAAGCCCCATGCGATGAGTATGCGACACCGCAATATCTCATATGTGGTCGCATACTCTGGAGAAAATCAATCAGTGAGCTGAATGAAAAAGGCAGAAGTACGACGCAAATGCGGCACCACATACCAGATATGCAATTGCATACCCAAAGCTCAGACAAAACAGTGAAAAAGGACAAAACGATGAAAATGCGGTGACTCCTGAAGTATGTGAACGCATTCCGAAGAATGATGCACCGCATACATGCTGCATACCGAGCGGGGAGAAATTTGACCGTGAGAATGCGACCGCAAACTCGTAATGCAATTGTATTCTGGTCGGCGCATTGTGACTCGTCAGCTACAATTTTGAATCTTTTGTCCCTTCCATATAAATACTTGGTATAGATTTCTGAGCTCATTATTCTAGACTTTATTCTCTGAGCATACTTTCACCTTTTGCATTGGACAAGAAGCATTTGGATTGTCTCTTTCAAGATATTCTTTTTTCTTCATCTTCATCAATCATTGTAAGAATATAATTTTTTTAATTAAATTAAAGTTTTTATTTACTTTACATTGATTATGAGTAGCTAAATTCTTAGTTAGGGTTGTGGGGCCAAGGGAGTTTAGCATGTGATGGATTTGAAACCATTCATTGGGTTACTTGATTATTCTCTAATAACTCTTTGCTTTGTATTGTGTATTAATGGTGGCTAACATTAATAGTGCCTAAATTCTCTATCTAGCTTGTAAAAGTAGGTAAAGATTAAAAAAAGAGTTATTGGCAAGGATTTGGGGCTTTAACCCCCATCTAATAGCTAGAGCTAGGAATAGTCTAGTTAACTTGAAATCCAATTGGGTATTCTCAATTGCGCATCTTAGGGCTTGGAAAAGCCTTTGATGAAATTTGTCAACTGGGTTGGAAAACCTTTTGACAACTCGTTTAACCCATGATTTAGAACATGAATGTTTCCTATTTGAATTGAGAAATAGCCCAATTACACCCTTTACCCGAAGACATCACAACCCTACTTGTCTCAATTTGATATTTAGACGTAATTACTTGCTAACTTGCTATTTAGTTGTTCTTACATCAAATATGTGTTACTTTGCGATACAATCATAGTTATAATCAGTCAAACAGTATTCATTTCCCTTTGAAATATAGGAATAATAGTTGAGGTTTACAATTAAGTTGTACATTTCTCGTCGTATTCCCTATGGGATTTGACCCCAACCTTCGTTGGGTTCTATATTTACTAACGACCGCTTTACATCCTTTTCAAAGGTATAATTTGGGCGTATCAAATTTTGGAGTCATTGCCGGAGAATACGGTTTAGAAATTTATAAATTAGTATAACTCTCTACTTTAAGTCTTTATTTCTCATATCAGTTTTGTTTTTGTTTTTGTTTTTGTTTTTGTTGTGTAGGTGTTGTGGCATCCGAATCCAATTATGAACTCATGGAGGCTCATGGATACGCCGCTGCTATTCAACCTCCACCACTTCAAGGAAATGTGAGTTTCCACCTCAACACCACAATGTTGTACCTACTCAACACTAAGGGCCTATTTGGAGGTCTAACCACCGATGACCCAAATAGGCACCTTAAAAATTTTCTTGGGGTTTGTTCAATCAATGTGCAACCCAATATCTCAAGTGAAGCCGTCAAGTTGAGGATATTTCCCTTCTCTCTCACGAGAGAGGCCACCGTATGGTTGGACCATCTTGCGTCCGGTTCTATTACCACATGGGCGGAGTTAATCGAGGCATTCCTCAAGAAGTCTTTCCCTCCATCCCGGATGTTGCAACTTCGTGACGAAATCAACAACTTTATGCAACTTCCTAATTATCCCCTTCATGAAGCTTGGATTTGATTCAAGAAGAAAATCAAAAGTTGTCCAAACCATAGGTTGTCCGATAGTGTTCTTCTATAAATGTTTTATAGGTCACTTGACTCGGTCAACAAGTCGGTCACTAACAATATTGCGGAGGGGTCCGTTATGAACAATTCTTATGATGTGGTGAGCTCCCTACTTGACAAGCTAATCGAGACAAATGAAGCTTGGCATACTAGAGAGTCGGAAGTAGTTGGAGAAAGTTGCTCCAAATCCTTGTTGTCTAGAGAGGCGATTAGGAGGGAAGAAGAGAGAGATGAAACTATGGAAAATTGATCACGCAAATGTATCTTCTTACTAAACATGTCATGGGAGCGGGGTCTAAGAAGGTGAATGCGGTTGGGTCTTGTGAAAGGGGCTCTCCGAATGAACAATGCTACCAAGTCTATGATGAAGAAGCTCATTTTGTGAATAATCAAAGGGATGAGGTTCCCAACCTAACTATCAAGGTCCTAATCAAGGGATTTAGCGGCAAGGTTATGGGAATCAAGGTTAGAATAAAGATCAAGAAGGCTCGAATTGAAGGGATAATAATCAAGGAGGTTACAACAAAAATTATAACAATCATCGAAGAAACAATCCCTGTGTTCCACCAAAGGGTAGCCAACAATTTTTTAATCAACCATCCACTAGTGAACCCGTTTTTTCGAAGATTGAAGATATGCTCTCAAAAGTGTTGAGAAAAGTCGAGTCAACCGATACCTTTGTCAAAGAGCTGAAGGATGATATGAAGAGTACGAGAGATGGTATGAGAACTATGGGGCAAGTTGTGAGCTCTCACTCAACCTCCATCAAGCAATTGGAGTAGCAAATTAGCCAAATCTCATCTACCCTCGACCAAAGGCAAAAGGTTACACTCTTTAGTGACACGGTGGTGAATAAAAGAAATAATGGTGATCATGCTTGCAATACCATCACTACTAGGAGTTAGAAGGTACTTGGGGGAGACAATGATGTGATTGTTGATAATGAGGCACTTATTGAAGAATTCATTATTGTGGAAGAAGATAGTACTCTTAAGAAGTTGACGACTAATAATGAAAAGTCTATTATCATTGAAGAAGTAACTATTAATGATGAAATCCTGAAAGTTGGGGCACCAATTCCAAAACCCCCACCACTATTTCCTCAAAGGCTAGCAAATAAGGTGGATGATGGGAAGTTTATAAAGTTAATTAAGAAATTGAAGCAACTCTCTATTAATCTTCCATTGGTGGAAGTCCTTGAGCAAATACTGGGCTACACGAAGTTTATGAAATATCTTGTTACCAAGAAAAGGCAAGCTATATTTGAGGTGGATGTGACGCATAATTGTAGCTCAATTGTCACTAAGCCTCTAGTTTAAAAGGAAGAAGACCCCGGAGCTTTCACTATTCCATGTACCATTGGGGTTTACAAATTTGTCAAGGCTTTATGTGATCTTGGTGCAAATATCAACTTGATGCCACTTACAATTTTTAATAAGTTGGGTTTGGGCACTCCCCGTCCCACACCTATCGGCTACTAATGGCGGATAGAACCGTGAAAAGGTCGGTGTCCTTGTTCGAGTGGATAGATTCATATTTTCGACCGACTTTGTTATTTTAGATTGTGAGGTGGATTTTGAAGTTCCCATAATCTTGGGAAGACCATTCTTAACCACGGGGCGAGCTCTTGTTGATGTTGAGAGGGGTGATCTTAGATTTCGAATGAACAACGAAGACATCACATTCTATATTTTCAAGTCAATGAAGCAACCATTGGACATGATTGTGGTGTCAGTTATTGATACTATAAATAAAGCTGTGGAGATTACCGTTGCAAATAAATATATTTGTGAAGTATTGGATGCGGTGTTGATAAACTATGATGGAGAAGACTATAAAGAAATTGAGAAGACGGTTAACGCCTTGGTTAGATTGGGGTCATATAACTACAACCCCAATAAACTTGATCTTGACTTATAGAACCGTGAGACTCCTCCTGCAAAACCATCAATCATTGAGCCACCTACCGTGGAGCTCAAACCTCTTCCGTCATATTTGAGGTACGAGTTTTTTGGTCCTAACAACACCTTGGCTGTCATAATTTCCAACCAGTTAATGGAAGTGCAACGAGAGAGATTATTGGTTATTTTGAAGAGATACAAATGAGTCATTGGTTGGTCAATTAAGGATATTAGGGGAATTCCTCTCGGTATTTGCACTCATAAGATCAAACTTGATGAAGAATGCATCCCTAGTGTTGATCATCAAAGGAGATTGAATCCTCCCATGCAAGAAGTTGTGAAGAATGAGATAATTAAATGGTTGGATGACGGTGTGGTGTACCCAATAGCGGACAGTGAATGAGTGAGTCTGGTCAAATATATGCCAAAGAAGGAGGGTATTATTGTGGTTCCTAATGAGAAGAATGAATTCATTTCAACTCGTATGGTTACCGATTGGATGGTGTGTATGGACAATCGAAAGTTAAACTATTGGACAATGAGGGATCACTTCCCAATGTCGTTCATGGATCAAATGCTTGATAGACTCACGGGGAGGGACTTTTATTGCTTTCTAGATGGTTATTCGGGTTATAATCAAATCATTATTGCCCCGAGAATCAAGAGAAAACTACCTCCACATGCCCTTACGGTACATTTTCTTTTAGAAGAATGCCCTTTGGTTTATTTAATGCTCCCACTACTTTTCAAAGGTGCATGATGTCCATCTTCTCTGATATGGTGGAGGAATCCATTAAAATCTTCATGGGTTGATTTTTCGTGGTTAGAGACTCATTTGAGGCTTGTTTAGAGAATTTGGATCGAGTTTTGAAACGTTGTGAAGAGACCAATTTGGTGCTCAATTGGGAAAAATGTCACTTCATGGTCAAGGAATGCATCGTTCTTGGGTACAAGCTTTTGGAAAAGGACATAGAGGTTGACCAAGCCAAAGTTGAAGTGATTGTTAAGCTCCCTCCATCCATCTTCATCAAAGGTGTCCGAAGCTTTCTAGGCCATACCGAGTTTTATAGGAGATTCATCAAAGATTTATCTAAAGTGGCTAACACCTTATGCAAATTGTTGGAGAAAGAGACCAAATTCGTATTTGATGAAGCATGTCTCAAAGCATTTGAGTGTTTGAAAGAGAAGCTCAGCTCGACCTCTATAATTGTTGCTCCGGATTGGTTGAAACTATTTGAGCTCATATGTGATGCTAGTGGTTTTACTATGTGGATTGTTCTTTGCCAAATGAGAGATAAGATTTTTCATCCCATCTATTATGTAAGTAATACTCTCAATGGAGCGCAAATGAACTACACTGTTACCTAACAAGAGTTGCTTGCAATTAGTCTATGCTTTTGAGAAATTTTGAGCCTATTTGTTATGGATTCGTGTTATTGTACACACGTATCATGAGGCTCTTCGTTATCTCATGGCTAAAAATATGCTAAGTCTAGATTGACACGTTGGGTCCTACTTTTGCAAGAGTTCAATTTTGAGGTCAAAGATAGGAAGGGGTGTGAGAATCAAGTGGCGGACCACTTGGCAAGACTTGAAGAAGGTAGGAATCCAAGTGATGGACTTGATGTAAATGATTTCTTTCCGAATGAGCATGTAATGATGGAGTCACATGATATGATTCCATGGTACACTGATTTTGCAAATTATCATGCTAGTGATATTATGCCAAGTGATTTAACTACTCATCAAAAAGAGAAAATCTTGTGTGATGTCTGAAAGTTCTATTGTGATGAGCCTTACATTTTTCGGGTTTGCACCGATAACATGATAAGGAGGTGCATTCCCGAGGTTGATATGCTACCCATAATTGAAGCTTGCCACTCCTCTCCCGTTGGTGGTCATCATAGTAGTTCAAGGACCGTTTCGAAGATTCTCCAAAGTGGTTACATTGGCCAACTATCCATCAACATACCTATGATTATGTGAAAGCTTGTGATTAATGTCAAAGGCATGAGGGAATCTTACGGAAGCATGAGCTACCTTTGACACATATTCTTGAGGTGGAGTTGTTTGATGTTTGGGGAATTGACTTTATGAGCCTATTTGTGAGTTTGATATGGCAACAAATACATCATTGTGGCGGTTGATTATGTGTCAAAATATGTGGAGGCTATAGCGCTTCCAAATAATGAAGGGAAAAGTGTCACAGCGTTCTTGAAAAGGTACATCTTCTCGAGGTTTGGTACTAATAGGGCTATCATTAGTGAGCTATCATTAGTGATAGGGGTTTACACTTTTGCAATCGTTTGTTCAAAGCCCTTCTCTTGAAGTATAGAGTGAAACACAAGGTGGATACGCCCTATCATCCCCAAATAAATGTGCAAGTGGAAGTTTCAAATAGGGAGATCAAAAGCATCTTATCCACGATGGTTAATGTCACAAGAACTGATTGGTCACAGAAGTTGGATGATGCACTTTGGGCATACCGAACTACTTTTAAAACTCCAATTGACATTTCCCCATATAGGTCGATATTTGGCAAAGGTTGTCATCTCCCTGTGGAACTTAAGCATAAGGCTATGTGGGCCTTGAATAAGTTGAATTTTGATTGGAATGGTGCCTCAAACTTGAGAAAAGAGCAATTGAATGAGATGGATGAATTTTGACTAAAAGCTTATGAGAGTTCGGCACTTTACAAAGCCCGAATGAATCACTTCTATGACAAAAAGATCTTGAAGAGAGAGTTTAGCCCAGGGGATCGTGTATTATTGTTCAACTCAAGACTCCAGTTGTTTCCCGGGAAGTTGAAGTCAAAGTGGTCGACTCCTTTTGAGGTCACGCAAGTGTTTTTCCATAGTGCCATTGAGATTGCTTGCCCAAGTGGAAATTGAATAAAAGTGAATGGGCAAAGAGTGAAGCACTACTTGGGAGTATCAAATGAAATGAAGACAATTGAGGTGATCTACCTTAATGAGCCATGAAATGTAATAACAATGTCGTACCGTGATGTGAAATTAGGCGCTTCTTGGGAGGCAACCTAAGTGTTTTCTTTCTTTTTCTTGTTTTAATATTTATTTAAGTGTGTAGGATGCAAAATTGTAGGGAAAACTGAAGTGAAAGAGTGTTGGGAGCAACCAAACCTAAAAATTTGAGCATGAGAATTGAAAAATGGGTTGAAGCCAAGAATGTGGATCTTGCGGAGTGAATGTGATGCCGCATTTTCAGTTTGAGGTTGCATTTCACATCGCATATCGGTCTCCCAAATTTCCAGTAAGCAAGGTAAAATATATAAAATTGCGGTGCGAATGCAACGCCGCATTCACAATGTAGAGCACTATGCGGCCACATATCATCAAAGGTCATTTGGGCAGGTAAAGATCAAATACGAAGAGAATGTGATGCCACATTCATAGTTTGCGGTCACATTCTCAATGCATCCCTGATGAGTACTTAAGGTCAAATTGAAATTCAATTTTCTACTTTCCCTCTTAAAACACTCAACCGTTATGACTCTTCATTCACTCTAACCGACGGTTTTTGGCTAAAATCTCGCCTAAAACAACTTTGATTATCATTATCACACTACTCAATTGTGAAATCAACTCCAAAATTTGTGGAATTTCCCTATCCCCTAGTCTGCAATTAACATCACAAATAGACTCATTTTACCCTAAATTTCTCAAATTATCAATTTACTTGATGATTGACTGGGTAAACATGATCTGTAGAGTCCCTTGGTGTTATTATTGATTTTTATTATGAATTTGCTCGTATTGAGTCTTAATTTTGCTATGGATATCTGAAAGGGACTATGGGTATCTAGAGTTTGATAAACTTAGGGGTATGTTTGAATGTGTTCAAATTGAACTATGTGTTTATATTTAGTGTGTGAAGTATGTGAGTGTTGTAGACGACTTAAAATTCTCGATGATGGATAGTTTGACCACTTTCTTAAGAGGAATTGGTCGTAGGTGTGTATGTTGGTTATGTGAATGATGAAATTGTGCTAACAATAGTATAGTAATGGTGTTATTGATCTATATTGAGGGTAGACACTAGTTGGGGGTAGTTTGGTGTTGATCGCCATGAAAATGCACTCTGAGAACTGTCATTGATGACTGGGGAAGACGAACCAAATACGACGTCTATGCGACCGCATTTGCGTTGCATTCCCCTTGGATACTTGGCAGTCACTAGCCTAATTGCAGAAGTCTGTCAAAATGTGACACCGCATTCATAGAATGTGACCGCATTCCACGTCGCATACTCCATTTCTAAATTAGGCAGTAAAGTCAGTAAACTTGACGACTTTGCAACGTGTATACGACACCGCCATGTTGCGTATGCGGAGCTGTACTCAGTGAATGTGATCACATTTCACTCAGTGTAGTGCCACATACTCTTTATGTTGCGCCACATAATTCTGCTAGATTCCATTGTTTTAACTGTTTCTTCCTTGTTCCTTTGTGAAATTGTAGTTCCTTTTTAGAATGTTTTTGATAACATAAAAATAACAAAAAAAAATTATGCATTTCTTTTTCACTTCTTGGTACTAATATTTCTTTCATTACAGAATGAGTCGCAGTAAAGCTATTGCTAAACGAAATACATGCAAAGATGGGGCAAGGATGGAGAAGAAGAGAAAGACACCCACTTCGTCTAAGGACCAATAGGAGTGGGCACATGTTGAGAGGTAGTCCACTACTCTCTCTCAGCCTCAACCTCAATCTCAGGCTGCGGGGGAAAGTAGTTTGACTCCTCAAATGCTGAGACAAGAGCTTGAACAATGGATATATCTGAAAGATGCCCTCCGGTTCAAGGATGAGGGGGTGAAAGAGCGTTTTGACCAAAAGTGCACCTTCAACTATGAAAAGCATATGAGCCTGAGGGGCTTAAAATAATCACTCCCTCGGGTCCTCAAGCAATTGAAGAAGAGGAACTGGATGATCTTCATCAAACCTCCCCGAAAGTTTGTGCACGTTCTAGTGAGGGAATTCGATGCTAGTCTGGGGTGGCTATGGGGAAGAAGATGTAATACTTGAGTGGTTGCCACATTCGTGGGGTAACGGTACTAGTGTACCATGAAGGGATCAATGCCATTTATTTTGACAATAATGGGACCCCCATAGGGAGTATGAGAAGAAGATCTGAAATGGTAATATTAAGAGCCAACGTGCTTGGATGGCTGAGGTAATTGCAGCTCCAGGCATCACACCTCTATGGATTCACCCCGACACTCTTATTTAGAAGGTGAGCTTCAATATTGAGGCCAAGGTTTGATTGACTTTTATTAGTAGTCGGTTTTGGACTTCGCAAAATGAGACACTAGTGGGGCTTCTAAAGGCAGTCCTCCTAGGGTGTATCATGATAGAGGTCCATCTTAACGTGGGTAGGATCATTTACTACCACATTATTGATAGAGTTTGGCAGACGATAAGATCCTTACCATTCTCCTGCTTGATCACTACTATGTGCCGGAAGGAAAATGTACATGTTTTTTCGACAGGTGGACAGAGATTGTACCCCCACGGGTGTGGTGGATATCCTCAAGTTGGAGGATGATGAAAATCAGGAGAGAAAAAAGAAGAAAGAAAGTGCAGACTATTGATTTGACTGTTGGGTTTGAGGAGATGGCCGACCTGCCACCACTATTGGTATGAATTATGATAGTTTGATACTTTGGTTTGTAAATATTTGACTATTCAGATGTTTGATGTGTTGTTAGTATGTTGACATTGTTCTTGTGTTTTTCGTTTGTATGTTATATTATTTTATGTATTTTTGCTCATGTGCTGTGGTATTAGCTATATCTTTGGTTTTCTTAGTCGTGGTTCTTTTTCCAAGGATGCTAATGGTCTTTTGAATTCGGTATTTTTAGGTAGGTTGAGTCGCTTTTCCCAATGATAGATAGTTGGGCAATTTATTAAGTGAATTAAGCCTTGTGGTATGTTATTGTGACTTGTTTGGTACCAATACATTGAGTTTTATGCATGTAAAGTTAATAGCCCTCTAAAAGTTTCAAAAGTTTTTAAATGTGAAGGATGAATGATAGGCAACATTTGGCTCATTGTGTGACTTTTGGATATCATTTTGATAAGTTTTCATAAATTGAGTTTGTCTTAGAGGTTAATTGCTCATCTTGTAATAATGCATGTGCCAAGTGCGATGAGTTTTGTTCAAATTGGCTTTTGTGCTTACTTGTATCTACTAGAACTTGCCTGGTCAGTCTAACAAGTCTTACCTTGAGGATGGTAGTTGGAGAAATGAACTTAGGCATTCTTTGCTTGTTCAAAATACAACCCTTCTAACCTTTCGAGCCTACCAAAGCGTAAAGTTGATCACTAGTCAGTCCTTTTGAGCCTTAATCCTTTCTTTGGAACCACATTACAAGCCGTAACATTTTTAACATCTAACCTCATTTAAACCTGTCCTTCCTTGAGCTTGAAATCTCAACTTAGGCTTTTGGTCTAAGTTGAGGGTGAGAATCCATGTGAATAAGGTGAGAATGTCAACTTAGTCTTTTAGCCTAAGTTGAGAGTGGGATGCCAAGTGTATGAAAGAAATAGTGTGTGGTTTAGTTGTTCACAGGACCCCCCTATTTAAAAAAAAGAAAAAAATAGAAAAGAAACAAAAATATGGTATTTTTATTTGCTGTTTTTGGATAAAAGCATGGGGAAATGTAGAATAAAAGTTTGAAAATAAGAGCAGCATCAAAAAGGGAAGAATAATTTTGCAAGGGTTGAGAAGATGAAAGAAGCAAAGAGGAATCAAAGAAATGTCCCTAACATAAAAAGATGTGTAGAGTTCAAGGAAGGTGTAGTCACTTCATATCCAACTGAATATCCTACCCTACCCTAAGCCTACATTATCACCGGAAAAGTCCTTAGATATCTCCAAACAATCACCTTTGAGTTAGAGTTGAAATAAAGTAAGGGCAAGTCTATGGTTTGATACTTGTTGCACTTAAAGTTCTTTGTTGAGTGTGAATTGCTTCTTGTCCCTTGCTTACTTTATATATCTTTGTGTGTGGGCCTTTTTTCTTGTGAGGGCGCATGTGTTATTACAAAGGGTTGACAATTGTGCTTTCTTTACTAGTCAAAAGGAGTGTGAACAATAGAGTGGTAACCTCTAGTCACACTTTGAGGATTATGTTTGCCTTGTCATTCTATCAAATGCAATTCAGTGAAAAGGAGAGGTGGTTATGCGAAGTGAAGAAACATATTTATATTCTCATTATTAGTACCAACCGATAGTCATGTGCATCCATCTTGTCAGTAGGCGAGTCTTGTGTGAGTTGAGTCTTGTATTTTGAGTCGTAGTTTTGTGTCGTTGCTTGAGGACAAACAAATGGTTAAGTTGGGGGTGTTGATAAGTCGTGAATTTTAGGATTATTAGCACTCACTCTTTATACTTTTAGATGTCTTTTAAGCAAGTTTTCTCTTTATTTATAGTGTATTTTCAGGTATTTGAAACTTAAGGATTAAAAAGAAATGAAATAGTAGAAAAAGTCCAAAAAGCACTTGATTGCGATGGAGATGATGCACCGCTAACCCTGTATGCGGTTGTAAAAGGACAGCAAACTCTTAGCAGAAAAGTTGACAGAATCAAGCCCTATGCGATGAGTATGCGACACCGCAATCTCTCATATACGGTTGCATACTCTCGAAGCTCAGACAAAACGATGAAAATGTAGTGACGCCTGAAGTATGCTATCGCATTCTGAAGAATGTTGCACCGCATACACGCCGCATACCGAGCTGGGAGAAATTTGGCCATGAGAATGCGACTGCAAACTCGTAATGTGACCGCATTCTAATTGGCACATTGCGACTCGTCAGCTACTATTTTTTACCTTTTGTCTCTTCCATATAAATACTTGGCATAGATTTCTGAGCTCATTATTCTAGACTTTATTCTCTGAGCATACATTTACCTTTTGCATTGGACAAGAGGCATTTGGATTGTCTCTTTCAAGATATTCCTTTGTCTTCATCTTCATTAATCATTGTAAGAATATGATTTCTTTTAATTTAATTAAAGCAATTAAAACTTTTGTTTACTTTACATTGATTATGAGTAGCTAAATTCTTAGCTAGGGTTGTGGGGCCAAAGGGGTTTAGCATGTGATTGAGTTTGAAATCAATTCATTGGGTTACTTGATTGTTCTCTAATAACTCTTTGTTTTGTATTGTATATTAATGGGGCCTACATTAATAGTGCCTAAATTCTCTATCTAGCTTGGAAAAGTAGGTAAAGATTAAGAAAAAAGTTATTGGCAAGGATTTGAGGCTTTAACCCCCATCTAATAGCTAGAGCTAGGAATAGTCTAGCTAACTTGAAATCTAATCAGGTATTCTCAATTGCGCTTCTTAGGGCTTGGAAAAGCCTTTGATGAAATTTATCAATTGGGTTGGAAAACCTGTTGATAAGCTATTTAGCTCATGATTTAGAACATGAATGTTTCCTATTTGAATTGAGATATAGCCCAATTGCACCCTTTCCCCGAATGCATCACAACCCTAGTCGTCTCAATTTGATATTTAAACTCAATTACTTGATAACTTGCTATTGAATTGTTCTTAGATCAAATATGTGTTACTTTGCGATGTAATCATAGTTATATTCAATCAAACATTATTCTCTTTCCCTTTGAAATATAGGCTAATAGTTGAGGTTTACAATTAAGTTGTACGTTTCTCGTCATATTCTCTGTGGGATTCGACCACAGTCTTCGTTGAGTTAAATATTTGCTAATGACCGCTTTACATCTTTTTCGAAAGTGTAATTTGGGCGTATCACCCTCACCCCACCCTCTCAAAATTACCTTTGTCTAATCGTGAAAAATGATTGAACAAACTTTTAAGAAACTTTTACAATTTTCTGTGAGTAAATTTGGAGGAGATAAAAGGTTAATTTATTCACTTAATTCAAGTTTCAAAATATCTTTTGACATAGGTATGCAAAAGGCTAAAAAAGTAAATAAAAAGGAATGGGTGGAGTAACTTTTATCAAAACTTTAATCTGGGATACTATTGCCATTCATGCTAATTCATTTAATGCATGAAATCATTGTTCTTTGTCAAAGAATTCTCAACTAACCATATAGAGTCTATTGGTGATAGGCATAAATTCTCCACCATCCATGCTGTAAGATATTTTTTTAACTATAACATATATCATAAGGCCCATTCACTAATAAAAAACATGGATTGGCGACAGAAAAATTATGTAATTAAATAATAAAATTTATCGCTAATTCTATTTAGCGACGATTGCTACGGATTATTATATAATTTTATTAGCTACGAGCAATTTAGCGACGGATTAACGATGATTTTTATAGCTAAATCTAATATATTTAGTGATTAAGGTACATTATATCCAATTATATATGTGACATTGCTCATAGTCAATGAGTTCTCAACCACCCTAGTCTACCAGTGATAGGCATGAATTCTCCATTATATAGATTATAGGACTTCAAACCTACTAAGGTATCAAGCCAATTACCAATGAATAGACTCAAGCTGTCATTTGAGAATGGATATTGGATAAGTTATATATAATGGGAAAAGCGACGAGAACGATGGTCATATTTCCTTCCACGAAGATCAAGACCATGGTTACTGGCATATTTATATTACTCTCTCTCTATGTATATATTATCAGAACAAATACAGTATACACAGTAATATTTCACATCTATATACTAAGTTGAACTCCAAAAATCAATTCTAATTGGAAGTGTGCATATGAATTCATATAATTATCCTCATAGTGTAAAATATACTCATAAAATTAAATTAAGTTATTGGTAAGATACAACAACATACCCAGTGAAATCCCACAACGTGAGTCTGGAGAGGGTGGAGTGTACGCAGACCTTACATCTATCTTGGTAAGTAGAGCGGCTATTTCCGATCGACCCTCGGCTCAAGACAGATCATAAGCACAAGCAAAGCAATATCAAAGCAAGAGTAAAGCAAGCAAGAGAAACGGTCAGGAAACATTTAAATCAGTACGAAAATGCTGGTATCAAAATCAAATAAGTCATGATAGCGCATTCCGAAAAAGTAAGCAGTAACTAGCGCAAGTAAATAAGCTAAACAAAGTACACTAAATGACACATATCAGCAGAAGACAAGTTAGAGGGGACTATAAAGCAATATTGTGCCTATTAGTATGATAGGCTAAGCAGGCCTACAATAATAACACTACCACTACCAGTTTGCAAGCGTAAGTAGGACTACACTCGACTATCCACTACACTTCTACCCTAATATGTGTCATCCACAGTCCTCAGTAAGTTGCACCTGCGCCATATCCCGTCTAATCACCTCTCCCCAATACTTCTTCGGCCTACCTCTACCCCTCCTGAACCCGTCCATAGTCAACATCTCACACCTCTGCACTGGGGCATTTGTGTCTCTCCTCTGCACATGCCCAAACCATATCAACCTCGCTTCCCGCATCTTATCATCCACCTAGGCCACTCTCACTTTGTCCCGAATATCATCATTTCTAATTCTATCCCTCCTTGTATGCCCGCACATCCATCTCAGCATCCTCATCTCCGTAACTTTCATCTTTTATATGTGCGAAGTCTTGACTGGCCAACACTCCGCCCCATACAACATAGTCGGTCTAACCACCGCCCTATAGAACCTGCCTTTAAGTTTTTATAGCACATTTTTATCGCATAAGACTCTAGATGCGAGCCTCCATTTCATCCACCCTTCCCAATACGATGTGTGACATCGTCATCAATATCTCTATCCCATTGGATAATAAACCCAAGGTATTTAAAGCTTTCTTTCTTTGGAATGACTTGAGTACCAAGCCTCACATCCACGTCTGTCTCAAGGTCGCTCCCGTTACTGAACTTGCACTCCAAGTATTCTGTCTTGGTCCTACTTAGCCTAAACCCTTCATATTCCAGAGTCTGTCTCCAAACCTCCAGCTTAGCATTCACTCTACTGCGAGTCTCATCAATCAGGACTATGTCGTTTGCGAATAACATACACTATGGCACCTTTCATTGGTTTTGTTGTGTCAGTCCATCTATCACCAAGGCAAATAAGAATGTGATAAGACCTGATCCTTGGTGTTGCTTCATCATCACTGGAAAGTACTTTGTGTCTCCTTCTACTGTCCGCACCCTGGTCTTGGCTCCATCATACATATCATTGATCTCCTTAGTGTACGCCACATGTACACATCTAACCTACAAACATCTCCATAGAACCTCTCTAGGAACTTTGTTGTATGCCTTCTCGAGGTCGATGAAAACCATATGTAAGTCTTTCTTCCTCTCCTTATACTGCTCCACCAAGCTCCTAATAAGATGAATGCCTTATGTGGTCAACGTCCCGACATGAATCCAAACTAGTTCTCAGAAATAGACACGCCTCTTCTCACCCTCATCTCCACAACCCTCTCCCAAACTTTCATAGTGTGACTTAGCAGCTTGATACCCTTATAGTTGTTACAACACTGGATATTACATTTGTTCTTGTACAAATGGATCAGTGTATTCTACCTCCATTCTTCGGGCATTCTCGCTGTCTTAAAAATGACTCAGTTAGCCACTCCAAACCTGTCCTGCCTACGCTCTTCCAAAATTTAACTAGGATCTCATCAGGCCCCGTCGCTCGTCCCCGTCGCATCCTGCGAACAACAACCTTAACCTCCTTTACTTTAATGCTTCTACAATACCCAAAATTCTGATACATATCAGATTGCTCCAGGTCTCTCAAGATAATGTCTCTATCTCCTTTTTCATTCAAGAGTTTATGGACGTAAGACTGCCACATCCGCCTAATATGCTCGTCATCCACCAGTACTTTGTCATTCTTGTCCTTGATGCACCTCACGTGATCCAACTTACGGGCCCACTTCTCCCTCGCCTTGGCTAGTCTATACAATTTTCTATCCCCATTCGTCCACTTCTCCACATCATTATTGCTTTCTACCGATTTCGCATACGTCTCTTTCTTCGCTTCCACCTTCTCTTGAACATTACCATTCCACCACCAGTCCCCTCGATGCCTACCACGACTACCCATCGAGACGCCAAGCACTTCTCTAGCTATCTATCGAATGCAACTGGTCATTCTGTCCCACATACCGGTCACATCCCTACTACTCCCCCATGGCCTATTGGCCATCAACCTCTCCCCCATCTCATTTGCACTAGCCATGGTCAAACTCCCACATTTGATTCTTAACCTGTCATTCACAACCCTCCTCTTCTTCTCCATCTTGATCTCCAAATCCATCACCAAAAGCTTATGTCGGGTTATAAGATACTCCCTCAGAATAACTTTGCAGTCTTTACAAAGACCGTTGTCAACCTTCCTCATGAGAAAAAAGTATATTTAAGTCTTAGCCACCGAACTACGAAAAGTCACCAAGTGCTCCTCCTTCTTCAGGAACCTCGAATTGGCTATTACCATCCCAAAAACTCTAGCGAACTCCAAAAGTGAGACGCCTCCCCCATTATTGTCCGCGAGGCCAAAGCCTCCATGCACGTCGTCATAACCCCCAAGAAGTGACCTGATATGTCTGTTGAAATCCCCTTCTTCAAATAACTTCTCAGTGGGTGGTATACCACCCACCACCTCATCCAAATCCTCCCAAAAATGCATTTTTTCCTCCTCGTTCAAGCCCGTCTGCGGCGCGTAAACACTAATAATGTTCATAGTGATCCCTCAAACTACCAACTTAATTGACATCATCCTGTCATAGACTCTCCTAACCTCTACCACCTAATCTCTTAACTCGCTGTCTACTAAAATGCCTACCCCATTCCTATACCTCGACCTACCCGAGAACCATAACTTATATCCGTCCACATCCTTAGCCTTAGGTCCTACCCATTTGGTCTCCTGGACACCGGCTATATTAATCCCCCTTCTTAAGAATCTTAACTAGCTCTATGGACTTTCCCGTTAAGGTCCCAATGTTCCAAGACCATATTCTCATCCTAGCATCTCCCTTACCCCACTTACCCCCCTAACCCTCGCCCTTGACCCTGACAGAGAACATGTCCTTAGTCTACCATCAGTTACCAAAGCCACTAAAGCAAATATAAAATAATAAACTATTCAAATGTTTACCCTAAAACAGAAAGGGATCAAAGTGAAAGTAAAAGTTAACAAGAATCTAAAGGCAAGTAAAACCATTGCGCCAAGAATGCTTTAACTAAAGACAAGAAGGGTAAATGCAAGAAGTAAAGTCACGAATCAATATAACGAAGCGGTAAAATTTAACAACAAGGATAAGGACAAAGAATGGATACGGACAACCGGAGGTACCAACTCCAGTTTAGTCGAACCTGTTTGCCGGTTCACCGGCACCGGAAGTACTGTTCACTTGAGTTTTCATCAAAAGTCGGGTACCTAAAAAATAGAAAAAACATTTATAGAGAAATACAAAGGAAGTGGACGGCGAAGTCACGTTCCGGCCAGATCTGGCAGTGGCGACCAAGAAAACAGTGGGGCAGTGTCGGAGTTATGGTGGAGCAGCAAAATGGAGAAGGGAAAGGAGGTGCTCTGGCTGTGGTGTTAGTGGTAGTGGTGTTTTTGCCGGAGTTTGCTCGGGATTTTTGGTGGTTGCGAAGCAGTGGGGTGGCAGTGCTCCGACGGAGAGCGGAGAGAAGGGAGAGCAGTGAAGAGGTGGTGTAGTGGTGTGGTTGCGGTGATGAGGTAGTGACAGTGTGGGGGGATGAGAGGAGAGAGAGGGAATGTATGTGGGTTCCTGGTGGTTGCCGGAGATGGCTTTCCGACAAGGGGCTAGTAGCGGCTGAGTACGGGTCATATTTAGTGCGTACGATTGTAGGTAGAGATCATACTTAATTAGTTATTTGTAAGATAATTATAAATAAATGACTAAAATAGTAGCTATTAATCGAGATTCGATAATCTAATAAATATAGTAACACACATGATAACAAGTCAAATTCTTGTAATAGTATAGAAATAATTACGTTGTCAGTATATACAATCCAAATACATTACAAAAATTGATGAGTATACATACATGCATACACTAAAATAAGAGGGATCATGAGTGCAAAGAAACAAAGAACAATGATGCCCCTTTGCCCCATTTTTATCTACAGATATATAGTTATTCAATTGCTTATGTCTTAATTCATGATGTGGTCTCTCATCCCCATATGAGGTAAGCATTATGTAACGGACATGATAATAAACAAACAATTAAATAAAGGTTTGGTGCAGCTATTTTTTTAAGATGTCATTGTTGCACTTAGATCTGGTAGGCCATCCTATTTTGATCATTCCTGCAATAATTTTGCCTTTTTTTATTTATCATGCACTCAATTATATTTGTAAATTGGGAACCAAAATCATCCCAAGTAGATTCTGAAGTTGTGCTTTTTAATAGCATGAAATCTTAGGCAGTGACTATTTAGTCTTCTTTGTCATGAGTAATTGTTTAATTTTTGTGTATCTCAAGTCAATTTTGTCAGGCGTTTTTTTCCTCTCCCTTTGGCTTTTATGTTTCTCTATTTCTGGAGATTTTCAAACGTAGGGATGGTTTGGTAGCTAGTTAAGAATTAAATTATTTATGTATTAAATTTTATATAAATAATATTATATTTAGTAGTATTCTTTTGTTGTGTATGTATAAAATTAAACATCTAATATTGTATTTGGTTTGTAATTTAGAAATCTGTATAACTAATATATGTTTAAAATATGAGAAAATCTATGTATTATTTTATGTAGGCCGGATATAAGATGAAATAACTATTGCATGAATAACTAAACTTTGCATAACTAATCTCTGTATAAAATAATACATACATTCTTTCATAACTATTTTATTTATTACTAATATATACATGACTCTAACCGGTTATCAAACGAACCCTAAGTTATTGCATGTTGCTAGTATATGTAAAAGGATTGAAAAGTTCTAGATTCTAAACCATGTTATAGCTTGTTCTGAAAAGTTGGCATTTCCTGGAGAAGTTTTCGCAAAATAATACTATGGAGAAAAGTTGCATGTTCTGATTAATGTTCAAAAATATATTTATAGTTTTTTTCTCTGTTAACCTGCCTTTCAATTATTTTTGTTTTCTGAAATATACTTTATTTTAACTTTTTTAAAATCACAATCATTCGACCACATATATTTTTGGGTTTTGCAAAAGCTTTTCATACCAAATGAAAAGTTGTCACAAAGTACAGTAGAAGAATAATAATAAGAAATTTTGTTTATCAGGTTCATGACTGGAGAGAAAATTTCCTCGGCATTTTGGCACTTCTAAGCTTCCTCTCCACATTAGTCCCAAAAAAGAGAGAGAATAAAAACTGAGTTATAAATTAAAGTATTCTATAATTAGAAAATATAGTTAAAGAGAAGAATGCTTTCACCTTTTGAGTAGAAGTAATGTTACGTAAATTTGAACAAAAGAAATACTACTCCTTCCTAATACATGTTACATATACTTTATTTCTTAGTCTATCTCAAAGAGAATTTCATATCTTTTTGTTAAATAATTTAATGTTTAAATTTTATTTACTCTTAATGAAACTGTTTATAACCATACAAACATTTATAACTTATTTTAGATTATAATTTTTTTTTAAATTCGTATTCGGTCAAATACCATCATTATATTTATTTAGAAGGAAGGAATAATAATTTGTATGAACTGAACAGCAGGGCAACCTGCGATTCTTTTTCAAAAGGCATTTTTAAATTTTCATCTGGATCTTCAAAGCAATATATATCGATCGTAGAAAGCTGATAATTGATTAGGAGTTTGATTTAGTTTTACTTTACAAGTAAAGTGTGAATTTGTAATGACAACCTAAGAAAAGCTAAGGAACAGTACCAACATGTGGACCATGACCTCCACCATATCTGTCCAATTACTTTGATCATGACATGCACTTTTGAATTACGTTTTCATTTACAAGTAGCTATAGTACGTGTTTCTCTTTTCTTCTTTCTTTTTCTTTAAGATTTTCAATGATATTATGTTGGGTTAAACCAACTCAATTGATGTGATGTATGGTGTGATATTATTTGCTTTAAGTCAAATATATTTCTATTTTAAAAGACCCGATTTTATTAAAAGTTCGTTTGATTTGAAGATAAATTATATAGAGATTAGTTATAAATACAATAGCTTATCCTTAAGGAAGTAATATATCTATATGCATTTGGATTATGATGATTTTCCATACATTGTTAAAACCAAGGTTTTTATATAGAATAGAAGTTTATAGAAATCAAAACTATATGGTCTTTTAATTTACTGGTAAATAATTAGAGAAGAAATAAAATAGAAACTTAATGAAGTCTTTTTTCTGGGAAAACTGATTAGGAAGACAAGGGGTGTATGTTGTCTATCCACACAATTTAGTGCTCTCTTTGTGGATGGGGATAACATATGAATTCATTTCAATTAGTGTTTTCTTTGTGGATGGATGGGAATAAAATGCAAATTTCCACATTAAAAACAGTTTAAATCAAGCACCGCCTAGTAATTTTTATAGTGGTTTTCCCCACAATTATCTAGATTTGAGAATTTGGGGGAAGGTGTGATTTGATTTTTGAGTAGCAAGGCACGTCTAGAATACATGCAAATAGCAAATATTTATATTTAGCACCTATTACATTTAGTCTAACATATTTAAAGGGGATTTATATCGTAGTATGACGAGTTCAAATTCTAAAAGAGGATAATATAATAGCTATAGTCCTAAAGAATCCAATTTGAATCTCACTACTCAAATTCCAGTTGCCAAGCACAGTTAACCCTTCGTTATTCTTTGTTAATTGTGTTACGTAAAGGTTAGCATACCCTATCTAGAAGAATTATTTATCTATACAAATTAGAGATCATGATCACTAGAGTTGCAAGAAACAATATTTCATACGATATTGTGATATTCAATGGTGCAAACTATGCTTAAGACTAAAGTTTAGATAATTAATACTTTTAGGGAGATTTATTGGACCTTTACCGCTACTAGTTGTAGGTTTGATATGACTATCACAAGGAATGCACAAAGAACTCCACTTGGGTTAAATCAGTCATTAAATATCATGCACACACTACCAGTATTGTTGAAAAGGGCTGGGCTGGCATGGTTGAAGTTTTGGGTTTAAGGGAGTCGATGAAACATTATGATCCGCTTATTTTTAATTAGCATCATCAAACATTAAATAATGTTGTGTGATGAATGAGATCTCAAATGCTCAACTATACTTAAATAGGGATTTTAAATTCGAGTCCTATGAAAGAAGAAGCTTTGTCTAGGTAGCTTCTTTAATTGGTCCTATTTGACACGAATTTCAACTAGTCGAGTAGTGAGTTTCAAATGGTTAAATCCAATAAAATACGTAGTATTATATGATGGGTTCTCCGGCTGGTACACATAAGGCCATCTCTGGCTAAGATGCTCACGCATTTTTCACTTGTTGAAACGGGATTTGGATCAAAATGCGAAGGTTACTGACTATTGATTCATTGAACATGTTAATGAGAACATGGACTCATTATATGGACTTGAACAATCTTCACCTTACAAGCTAACTTTTGGGGTTGAGTTAAGCTCAAGGTCCATTTCTTTACATGGTATCAGAGTCAGACTCATTCTAATTCTTTGTCCACCGATGTTGGTCCCTCAAATTATATTATCAACGCTCCAGTTAACAAGGTCTAGGAGTGCAGGGAGTGTTAATGGGAACATGAACTCCTTATATGGACTTGGACAATCCTCATCCTACAAGCTAGCTTTTGTGGTTGAGTTAGGCCCAATGTCCATTTCTTTAGAGAACCAATTTGATCCCTGCTCAATGCACTTTTAACCAATAAAATTATGCATTTCTTAGAGGGCCATAAAAAAATAGGAACTCTTTGTTTAATTCTACTTTGTAAGCAGAATATCGTCACATAAAAATTTGAAAGTCTTATGAAGGCCAACTTAAGTAGATCTATCTATGCATAGAGAGTGAGCTACTTACTCACAGCTTGAAGACTTTAATATATATCAAAAAAGATTCTTACGAAATATTCTACAATGAATCCGCGTGCGCGGGACATAGTACTTGATTAACACTTGCGTCAACCAATAGCCTAGACAAAAAATAAGAATAAAACCTCGAGAAAGCCAAGACTAAAAATTCCCAATAGCTTAGCCATACTCATTGAAAGGGCATCTCATCCTCAATGAACCAAGTAAGCAAACCCGAGTCCCATGTATCAAAGAAAGACCCAAAATAAACTAGGCATCGGATAAAAGAATGTCCTATCCTAATCAGTCCGGGTAGGATTGCGTGTGAAGAATAGACTACTTCTTCTTAATAACAAGAAAGATCCTTATGTGATATTCTACATAAATTCATGTTCGAATGACATCATATCAAAGTCGTACAATTAAAACTTCTGATATGGTTTATTTTAGCAAATTAACCTTCTAGTGTGGTTATCACAAACTAATTTTAAAGGACTAACTTTTAGAAGAACAAACAAACAAAAGCCATAACAATGACAAAACCAGCATAGTTGAAACTAGAATATTATTCAATATGGAAACAACAAATTCACTATATCAACACCAACCATTAGGCCATTTATTCTTGGGGTCTAATCTTTTGAAGTACTTCTTTTTCTTTGAACCAGTACCAAGAGATGAACTCGAGCTGGAAGAAGCCGGTCGCACTATATTCAACTTCCGTCGTGGACGCCATATTAGCTTCCAGAACTTACCTTGGCGTACTGAGGTGGCCGGGGCCTCGTATTTCGAGGCCTCGGCATTCAACATGTTTAAAAAGTTGTCACTTTCCAGCTCCAAAAATACTTCATCCCTAGTCCGAATAGTATTCAGCCTAGCATACCTTTGATCTAGAGACTCTTTGGGTACGTTTCTTGCCAATAAAGGAGAAGCACCACCCCAATTATTTCTACCCAAAGATGGGTGTTGGGGTGTCCTAAACTCTAGTATATCCCTTTGCCTCATCTTATAATTCACTTTTAACTATGTTAGCTCTTTCTATGGCTACATAACCACTCTTAACACACATAATATATCCAAACGATTTCTTGTTTGATGTTACTCTAAACTCTGTCCAAAAAACTTTTCTTGTCCTTTAAAAATGGATTTACCAAGATCCAGCTCATATGATTGGTCATAATCGCCCTTCAAATAAAGCCTATCTTTTACAATACTCACTCCGTCCCAATTGCGAAGGTGTTTGATTGGGCACACAATTTAAGAATAAAATAAACTTCTGAAATATATAATCTAAAATAAGTCATAGATATTTATTGACTATAAATCATCTCATTAAAGATAAAATGTCATTTTAAAGTTAAATTACTACTCACTTTGTCCAATTTATATGACACACTTTCCTTTTTAGTCAATCCCAAAAAGAATGACACATTTTCTTATGTAGCAACAATTTAACTTTAAACTTTATCGTTTACGGTTAACGAGATGATCTATAACCACACAAATATCTTTAATTTGTTTTAGATCACAAAATTAAAAAATCTTCCTTTATTTTTTAAACTTCGTGTCCAGTCAAACTACATCATATAAATTGAAAGGAAGAGAGTACTAAATATAAAAAAAATGTCATTCTTTTTATGGCAAAGGGAATAGCTATACATAAATATTCAATCTACTTGGCACCAAATGGATTTAATTAAGATGGATAATGTGGGTGAAAATCTCAAGAAAGGGCACAATAGGACGGCTAACTCGAGAAATAAAAACAATGCAAGACAGAAGCCCAGATTCTGCAAAATGACAACCAATTGGAACTTCCTAAAAAAAGTTGTGTACCTAGAAAGATACTCTTTTAACTTCCATGATATATTTATAAATGAGGATGAGCACATCGACAATTTATTATATATCTATATTTGTTAACACTCAAAAATAATTTAAGTGTTTAGCCGAATTCAGTAACAGCCGAATTATTCCGGAACCAGATTTACTCATAGCCTTCGACTACAAGAATTTCATCGGCTACTAAGGCATCGTAGCCGAAGTTGTCAGTTAGAGGTACGACTGGGACCCACTTAAATGCAGACACCTCAACGACTAAGTCAAAAGGGTTGTCAGACCCCTATAAGCGATAACGGCCAACAACAGCTAAAAGAAAGAGCCATTATTCGAACAAGAGGAGTAGAGGGCGACAAAATCGGCACCACCTCCCTCATAATCGGCCATTGAACTTAGTGGGTTACTTGATGGCTGACATGGGGGGGGGCACGTTTGTACAATTTTTTCCCTTTTGTACTATAAATAGGATTATTCTGTGTACATAACACACACAATCAATCAATCAAACAAATCAAAATTTATCTATCTTTTTATCATTTACTTTCCTTTACTTTACTCGGTTGTATTCATATTTTTTACCTCTTAGTTTACTCATGCCACCGTCCTAACGCTTCCTGGAGTAGTTGGGGAACCCATTGCTGGAGATTAGATTTCCATTTCCAGCCCAAATCGCTTAAGTTGAGGAATCAATTTGTCTCCCGATTTCATCAGCTAATACAACAGCAGATAGCGGAATTGGGGCCGAGAACAAATTTGGCACGCCCAGTGGGACAATAGGTAAATAAATTGCAAAGTTTGATTCTCCAGGTCATGATCATTCTTGGCATATGCGCCTAAGGTCCGGTAAGAAAATGAACCTCGAGTCCAGTCCACATCCAAAAAAAAATCCTCCCAGAAGGAACAACGGATCAACATCCTCCTCGTGTATGCCTACATCGGTGGATACCCCTCCACTTCCTCCATCAACCCAAGCCGTGGAAGAATCTAGCCAATCTGAAGGTCCAACCATAATGACCACGTCTTTTATTAGACAACAGATCGACTTGGGCATCCACGACATTATGTACCAAGTTTCTAAACAGTTGATTGACATTGTGAAGCCAACGGTACTTTATGAAGCTCAGCAAGCGAGGGAGATGGAAACCAACCGAATGCACCCAGGAGAATATTCGGCTAGTTCAGCCATCTCTCTGACGAGCGGTGCTGTTCAGCATGAGACCGTGACTCCAGGTGTTGTTCCTCAGCCGCATGTGCATCAACCAGTGTCCATCAAGCTCAACCGATAGCATACCTAGGAACACAAACCCAATCGTCTGGCAACCAGCACGATGCATGGTTGCCGCCGAACCTTGGGGGCAAAATGTGCCACTTAACCAAGCGAGTATGCAGTATAGGCAGATCAACATGGCTCGAAGACCAGTTCAGGCTCCAGGACACTTTTTATTACCGCCCGTTATGCCGTACATTTCTATGAACGGCCCTACGATGCAAGCGAACAATGTTGGCCAGCCGATGGCCCTTGGCTATGACTTAGCTCGGCTATCTGGTGACGTTGTTTACAGCGGAATACCATTCCAGCAGTCATTGCCAGTACCCAATCCATACCTTCCAAGAAGCGTAAACTTTCTAAGAACGGCCGACGTCCGAGGAGAGCAGCCATGGAACATTGGTCCACATTATCCTCAGACTCCGTTAGCCATTCCAGGAGCTCAAGTTGCAGGTTTTGGTGGCCATACCCAACAAAAGCCATGGGGCATTACCCCACCTATTGGTAATGGCCATCAGACCACCAACAACCTTCAAAACGCTGTCCAACAAAGTACATAATGGAGGCCGCCAGTACAGAACGCTTACCAGCTGAATCTAATAAAAAATCGGCAGGGGGCGTCACATCTGATAAACCCGGAGATTATTGCTAACACCATGCAGAGGTACTTCGGCATCCAACTGAAACCTTTGGACATGTCTGTTTATAAGAAGCCCTACCCGATTGGGTAGACCGGACATCACTTTTGCATAGGGGCTTTAAAATACCGGAGTTTGCCATTTTCTCTAGAGACGACGACAAATCCACTATCAAGCACATCGGTAGATTTACTGCCCAATGCGGCGAAGCTGGCCAGAATGAGTATCACAAGTTACAGTTATTTTCTCTCTCTCTAACGGGAACAGTCTTTGCATGGTACTCCTCTTTGGCTCCTGATTCTGTGCAGAGCTGGGCTGACATGGAGGGTTACTTCCATGATAGGTTCTATTGGCCCGAACCTCAGGTTACCGTGACTGATGTAACGAATCTCAAGTAGCATGTCGATGAATCTGCTGCCGATTTTATCGAGAGGTTCATAAAGAAGGTTGGGAAATGCACCGTACACTTCTTCGAATCTGAGTGTGCCCACATGATAATCAACAACATGCACCCTCAGTTAAAGGAGAAGTTTGTAGGACAATCCTACTCTGACCTGAACTAGTTAGCAGAGAAGGCTAGCCAAATAGAGCAGTATGTCCAGGAGAAGGAGCGGAGAAGAGCCAGCCAAAATCGAGGCTCTCACTTGGTATCCATCATTAAAGCGAATGAGTCCGATTCAGAGTCAATCGATTGCACGGCAGACACAATGGTGGTCGGGATAGTTAGGGGTAAGGTTTAATCTTGCACAGCCTTGAAAGCCGCCAAAGGCAAAGAGACGAGTTCACCTGATGACAGGGTCGGTTACTCATTTGACATCACAAAGGCAGATCAGATCTTTGATCATCTGCTCAAAGATAAGCAGATTCGGCTGCTTGATGGTCATAGGATTTTGCCTGCCTAAGAACTCAAAGATAAAAAGTATTGTAAGTGACATAATTCATACAGTCACTGTACTTCTAATTGCGTGATCTTTAGAAAGGCGATCCAAAAGGGCATCAAGTAGGGGAGGTTCAAGCTAGCCGACAAGAGTATGGCTAAAATGTCAATTGATACTGACCCCTTTCCCACGGTACCAATATCTATGGTATCTTTTGCTAAGCCCAATAAGTCAAGGGACACCAAAGGAAAACAGCCGATGAAAAGGGTGTGGGTCCCAAAGAAACCTACCGAAGAGGAGAAGGTCACAAATACTTCTATGTTCAACCGGTTAGGAAACCTACATGACATTCGTGATGACAGGCAGCCGCCTAGGAGCAGTTTTCATGACCGCCCTAAATACTCGAAAGACTTTGAACGAGAGGTTCAGAAACAAACCATGAGGTTCAGAAGAGTCCCTATCGAAGCCAGGCATAGGCCTGGGG
The DNA here is from genome assembly GCA_029783415.1 of Anisodus acutangulus. Classification (NCBI taxonomy): domain Eukaryota; kingdom Viridiplantae; phylum Streptophyta; class Magnoliopsida; order Solanales; family Solanaceae; genus Anisodus; species Anisodus acutangulus. Next base: position 41,251,932 of record CM056507.1, read on the forward strand.
GCAAGTACGGATGCCAACCAATCGATAGTCGAGCATGCCTCGAATAGATGAAGAACCACTCCCTAAAACCAAACAGAGGGTGGTCGAGTTTAACGTGAACGAGGGTGTTTTGTCCTTATGTATCATAGCAAGAAATGAGGACCAGACGAGACCCCAGAGAATTATTAAACCAGTCGCCAATATATAAGAGGGGGAGTGGTCTATCAATCAGGCTCCCGGAAAGAAAGAAGCACCACCGAGAGTTGCATCCAGGACTTAGAAAAGAATGATGCAACATGCTAAGGCCTTGCGTAAGATGAAACATGCCAAGGCCTTGCGTAAGATGCAATAGACATTGCATCTAATTTCCAACACCAAGGCAATCGAAGATCAAGATATTCCTGAGTCAGTCGTAGCCGAGGCTATCGAGCGGGCATTCTACTCAGTTGCTTCAGGGGGTAATGTCACTAGAAGGAGAGGCGTTGAGTCAACTAGAGCTAGATGAACAACCTACTGACAACCCGTCAGAGGAACCCAAGTAAGAGAACGTGGCTCTAGATGGACCTCTAACCTATACAATCCCACAAATCATACAGAAGATTCAGTCAGAGGATCCCCAGTCGATTCCCAATTATCTCCAAGAAATGGAATATATAAGCTCTTGGTTAGCCGAATTGAATAAATGAGGAGACTCCATCCTCGATTTATTTAACCAGGACATGGTTGACGAGATGTGGGCAGACATTGAAATGGTCAGCCTAATCCTATCTGAGTTCTAGGCCAGCCGCTCCACGTTGGAAAGCCTACAAGGTGATGTTTGCATAGAAAATGCAAAATGGGCAACAATAGCCGATACCACGGCTAATGATGCTTTGAGCACCGCGTTTGGTACACCTACGGAAGAGATGATTAAATACCTCAAGCCCATCTATGTGAAGGCTTACATCAACAGCAAAACCATTAGTCGAGTGTTCGTCAACAATGGGGTTGTGCTGAATGTGATGTCGCTGCTTACTTTGAAAAGCCTCAACAAAACCAGAGAAGATCTCATCCCAACTAACATGAAAATGTCTAGCTTTATGGGAGAGGCTTATGCAGCTTTGGGGATTTTAGTTGCAGAAATCATCGTGGGTCCCAAAATGGTCAGATCTGCATTCTTTGTGATAGATGGCAAGTCGTCCTACACCATTCTACTGGGCAGAGACTGGATTCACAAGCCGATGTCTTCCTTCTACCATGTATCAAAAGCTCATCTTTTAGGAAGGAGACAATATAGAAATCATCCCAGCGGACGATAACCCATTCCAACCAGGGGTTCAAAACATAGAGGATGTCCTCTATTCACCTTATGTGGCTCCCATAGCCGTCACGGAGCAATATGAAAAAGGATCTTGGGAATCATGTAATCTTACCTCGCAAGGGTTTGAAATAAAATAATTAGCCGAACCACGACTTACCTTGGAGGATTTGAATGGTTGAGGAAATCCAAATCATATGTGACTTGTGGCATCGGTCGACCGCCCCATATTCTGAGGCAAGGATAGCCGAGGTATCGCAGATGGGGAACCACGACAGGAAACCAGATCTGGCGGTACAACAACATTTGAGCTGCCGATAGGAATTTTATGCCTAGCTTTGTTTGTCTTTGTTTTACGCTTATACAAAACTCGAGTATTATTTAATACCCAGTGTTATGTATATTTTGTGCAAAGTTGGAATAAACTTGTTTTACAAAGACATGTCTTAAATGAAATAGGCAATCAGAAACTCCAAATCTACAGCTACAGGGACGATATCCTATCAGCTAAATCTATGGACAAGATGCAGTGTTGTCCTCAGAAGTTTGGAAGGATATCAGCAGGCCATGCCAATGAAGTCGGGTCAGTTGGATGAAAATCGACTGACAATAATAGAGAGAGTCAAGGCCGGTAAATGTAAAATGTTAAAAGCATGTGACAAACATATAGGGCCTAAAGAGGTTTGCCGAGTGAGACTTAGTTTGGAAAATTATCCCGCCGATTGAAATGAAAGATCGTAAAATTGATAAATGATCGCCAAACTAGAAAAGGACCCTTCGTAGCGAACCCACGGGTTGCCGGCAATAGAGATCAAGCAATAAACATGCATGGAAAAGAAATGTAAATGGTAGACATCTTGAAGAAATATTACCCACCATTTTTAGGGCATGCATAAGTAATCGACAGCCACAGACCGGCTGCATGGTCGTAAAAGAGACTAATTTCCCTTTGATTTGGGGAATGTAGGGAACTAACGACATCCACGGACCGGATGCCTGGTCACAATAACAAGACCCTTTGATTTGGGGTCGATACAACTAAGAAGTCGAATTGGTCGGCTCTGAACTAATCAGAGGCTACACTACTTCATCAGTTATTGAAGTCTCAGGATCAGCCGAATCAATGGCTGCTTGGTCTTCCCTAATTACTGTAGTATGTTCTTCATCACCAGCCACAACAACGGCCACTACCTCAATCGTTTCCGCACCCAACGAAGGTTCGGCCACTACAGTCGATGGGGCCTCGGTAAACGCTTGAGTGTCGGTCGATACCTCTTGAACAACAGAAGCAATGACTGTTTGGGGTGGCAAGTCCATAAGGGTATCGGCTGACGCCTCGGCAACAGGATCAGCAGGCAAGGGAGCGGTGATTGATATCATTGCTTGAACTAGACGATTTTTCCACACAGTCTATTCATTCTCTAGGTTGGCCAACCGTTTGCTACTTACTCTCTGATTCAGCTCCCAAATCACCTGCTGATTACCGAATTCCTGGAGTTTGTTATCCAATTAAAGGCTCTGCCGAAATAAAAAAGAATAGGAGGCATCGTGGGCACTAATAGCCGAGTCTAAGGCATATATAGCCGAGTAATAGCTCCTATCTCCGCTTGGATCCGCTCCAACTCAACCCGCAATTTGGACAGTTGCTCCTGCAAATCTTTTCTTCGGCTGACATATTGCTGCCTTGCTATATTCACCTCATTGAAAGAAGTTTGAATGCGGTTCTTCTCCTGTTGAAGAGACCCCAAGTGTTGCAGAACAGCGACAGCCTCATCATGACTATCTTTGGCCATTCTATATAGGACAAATAAATCATTCCGAGCCAAAGTCATGTCATTGTAATTGGCTGCCAAAGCCGGGGAATCTGTTGTTTCTTCTGACAGTCAGAGCAAAGAGGCCCTCAGAGCCTGTAAATCCTCTTTGGTGGTTGGAATTTCTCCTGGCGAGAGATTTCTCGACTCGCTCTCGATGGACGCCAACATGCGAAGCTGGTGGAGGTGCAGTGTCGACTAAGCCAAAGTAATACAAAAGCACATCTTTCGGGATGATTTCGGTTGGACCCTCCGGGCCGACATTTGGGTAGGTTTCAGCCAAGGTATTACCGTCAACAGTCTCATGTACAGAAAAAACAGGTCCAGTATAAAGGCAAGAGCCCGGAGGCAGTGAAGGACAAAGCATAAGAGAAAACGTATACCTCTATGGTTGCCCCAGCATATGAAGCATTGACTGCCATGACAGGAGAAATTGTGGCCTTAAGGGCAGCCGATAATAGGTCCTGTGAATGCACGGGAGCATGAGCCCGGAAAGACGATCCGCCAAAATGAACGGGAGCATCAGACGCTCTATGAAGTCATCTGCGCTTTAACAGCTATGGTCCCTGGAAGGAAAAATAGAAAATATGAATATTAGTAGCCGACGCGAAGGTGTTTTAGCCAGCCGAGTAGTATACCTCGATTTCCTCCTCTTCTTCGGGAGGAACAGGAACTCCGGATCCGTGAGGGCCTTCCTCACTATAATCTCGAATGACAATCCCCTCACTCCGTCGGGGATGCTTAGGCACTGGTTTCATAGGTGATAAGGACTCGGTGTCAAAGGTGGTCTCCAAATCAACAAACACTAGAGGAGATGGGGGTGTTGAAAGGTACATAAGAGATGTTAGACAAAAATTCACAAGAATAATCTGGCCGACACAAATGTAAAATGCAATTTACCTTTTCTCTTCGTCATCTGCCACAACCGAACGGAAGACCTTGAGGCAACAGGCCTAGCCGAATTAGAGGAAGCAGTTTTCCGAGTGGTTACTTTTGGCCACGGTTTGGGGGTTTTCGAGTCCTTCTTTTTTCTCGACATAATCAGCCGAACACAATAGACATCTATATAAGATTGAAAAAACTTCTCCTTAGTTGTATCTTACCAATCATCAAAAGCGATGGTAGTATTCGCTCTCAGGGGAAATGGCTGCCAGTCAAACAGGAAAAGCATGTCAAGATTATGATCGGCTAATTTCTTTGCTTGTTCTACATCAAGGAGCCAACGTTGGGTTGAACTAACAATACTGCGGTGGGGCCACGACAAGTGTTGAGTAAGGCCAAATTGCCTTGCTACAAAATTTGGTTGATATGGTTCCGCGGTCAATTTATTATTTCGGGAATTGGGCTTCAAACCACCCAACAAGTCCCTGGCTGTGAGAATTCGCCCCCATATAAGAACCATAGTCTTCCGTTGAGAGAAAGTAAGATCATCATCGGTGACTTGACGGACCCAATCATGGGTGGCCCATCTCTCTAGGACCGGTTGCCAATCTATGTAATGGTCTCTAGATAGACCATGCAGGGTAGAGACTACGACAAAAGCATCCTGGGGCATAAGAGGTATTCTCCGAAGAGTGTCGGCTAATACTGACGGGTTTAACAGAAAACGGTGGTCATCAAATTTATCGAGGATAAACTCAGGAAAATAGAGGGTGATCCACAACTGAAGAAATCATAAGGGACCGGCCAAGGTATCCAGGTTTCTGGAATCCTTTAACCTCGCCTGGGCATCACCTAGAGCCATGTAAAGATAGGTTAAGAAGAGAGATGCCCAGCTAACATCCCTCTCCGAAATGGCTAACACCGCAAAATTTCCAGCTCTTTCATAACTGCACAAGAGCCCGTACAAACAAAGTATCGGCTGAACCAAAAAAGCAGAAAAATATGATGCTCGGCATCATCGACTGGAAGAGGCGATATCAAGCGGTTATTAGTTATAAACTGGCCGTAGCCTGAAGAAGTCTTTAAGACTTTGATTCCTAAATCGGCAATATCTATATCGCTTAGGACAGGCACCTCGGTTCCCAGAATCGGAAGGCCAAGTATCGCTGTCACACCAAGCAGTGTAGGGGTTATCATTCCCCAAGGAAAAATAAAGGCATTGGCAGCGGTCGACCAGTAACCAAGAAAGGCATATATAAGACCTATGTTGCATTAGAAATCAGATTCCGATAGCGTAATGGAGTCATAGAGACGCGTGCGCCTCCATTCGACTTCTTTGGCCGACTTCACTCGATCCAACCAAATAGAATAGTTGGCAATCTTGGTCGGCCAGGTACGTAGACTAGCCGAACAACGGTCGCCGGTAAACCAGTCACATGTAATCGGAAGGTCGTAGTTCACCGGGCTTAGATGCTGAGAAATAAGGAAGTCACCTTGTTCAGATGTACCAAAAGGGGCGAGAACCAGTTGCTCATTTATGAGGGCAAAAGTGGGGATTAGGTCATCACCAGCCAAATCGGAACTATCTGACTCCAGAGATAGAGAAGAAGATGAAGACATGGTTTTTCTGATGAAGAAACAAGGTTTTTCTGGGGGGGGAGGGAAGGCAAGGAATTTGGAAATGGCTGAGAAGATCGAATGAGAAACCTTGTGCGGAACGCCTATCCTAAAGTACTTCCCTTTTCTCGAGGAGATGATTGACACTCTGCTAAGGGTCTTTTCACCCAAAACGTGCGACTAAGAATCCGTTAGGAAATGTTTGTGGAAGCCGAGGCATTTTTGTGAAAGGAAAGAAGAGCTTCTTTAAAGACTATCATTGCATGCACTGGAGACGAGACGATTGAAGTGACATGCGCGGCTATCAGACTGAAACGACAGCTACTTTCGGATACATCAACTCAACAGTCACACTCGAGTTAATGTAGGGGTAATTGTTAACACTCAAAAATAATTTAAGTGTTTAGCCGAATTCAGTGACAGCCGAATTATTCCAGAGCCGAATTTACTCATAGCCTTCGACTACAAGAACTTCATCGGCTACTAATGCATCTTAGCCGAAGTTGTCGGTTAGAGGCACGACTGGGACCCACTCAGATGCAGACACCTCAACGACCAAGTCAAAAGGGTTGCCAGACTCCTATAAGCGATAACGACCAACAACAGCTAAAATAAAGGGTCATTATTCGAACAAGAGGAGTAGAGGGCGAGAAAATCGGCACCACCTCCCCCATAGTCGGCCATTGAACTTAGTGGGTTACTTGATTGCTGACATGGGGGGAGGGGCACGTTTGTACAATTTTTTTCCCTTTTTGTACTATAAATAGGATTATTCTTTGTACATAACACACACAATCAATCAAACAAATCAAAATTTATCTATCTTTTTATCCTTTACTTTTATCCTTTACTTTCTTTTACTTTACTCAGCCGTATTCATGTTCTTATCTCTTAGTTTACTCATATCACCATCCTAACGCTTTCTGGAGTAGTTGGGGAACCCATTGCTAAAAATTAGAGTTTCGTTTCCAGCGCAAATCGCTTAAGTTAAGGAATCAATTTGTCTCCCGATTTCATCAGCCGATACAACGATGGATGGCGAAATTATGGCCGAGAACAATATCTTTTGCACATGCTTTTTGTAAGCTATTGTCAAGGAAAATAGCAAATAATGCTCAGCAAGAAATAGCTTTTGGCTCATCGATCAAAATACAGTATATAACGTCAGTGGGGGATATATACAAGGACTACCAATGAAGCTCAGGACTATAACAAGGATAACTTATCCAAATCTTACAAAATTAATCCTCATTAGCCTAAATTACAAGCAAACCTAAGTCTAGTTAAATGATAATTCAACTGTACCAAACACAACTTGTACATCAACTGTATAAACACTATTCTGCATCCAGTGCTGCACTATAGACCAATGTATTGACTTATCAATCTAATTAAGCAAAATAAATGTACTTAAGCCTTAGTTGCCAACATGGCCATCCACTGTTTCACTCTTCATGCTTGTTATATTAATCAGCGAAGTAGCTGTGATTTTATCAGAACTATCTGCAAAATTAAGGTAAATCTAATACTTCATCAACTAGTAGACTATCCTTTTATGTCTGACTCTAGTTGACAGACAGTTTAAAATATTTGTTTAACCTCCTAAAAGGTTTGTCATAAGTTACTCAATTTAACTTATGTATATAGAAATTCATGAAATGCTTTCTTCAAATTCCAGTAGTCAAACACTATGAATCTGTCTACAAATGTTTATTGCTTTGTTCTCTATAAGTTTGCTTCACTTCAAATATGTTTCAAGCAGGTTTCCATCAGGGGTAGAGATGGAAAAATGTCCTACTCCAACTTTTAATACATGCCGACAATTTCAATTAAACAAGAATTTAGGTAGAATACCTAAAGACCCCCTACATTTGACACGTTTTATTCAAATTCCCTTAAATTATACGTGGTCCTAATTACCGCGTGTACTTGCCTTTTTGTATAATTTTTTCCGCATAAAAAATTCCAGTAGTCTCACCTGAGGGTGGGATTTAAGAAGTTCAAAAGCCGTGTGCGGAAGACTTTCCTCAGCTGAACAGAATTAGCGCTGAAGGTGTTTCTCTTTTCTTCTCTTTTGAGGTGGGATGTTCTAAGTGAAAGTATTTGGGCAGCAATCAGGTTAGATTGTATGATTCAGATTTAGCCTGACCCTTAAATACTTAGAGAGGCTAGATAATAAAGAACATAAGAGGGAATTTTATCCCTCATTAAGCAAAAAAGTATAGTATGAAAAGCAACCTTTATACTATTAAATTGTTCATTGATTTGTTTATGGTTTACCTGTAGGAACTCACATATGATTACGGCTACGTCCTGGATAGTGTTATGGATCGTGATGGCAAGGTTAAACAAATGGCTTGCCATTGTGGAGCTGCTGATTGTCGTAAACGCTTGTTTTGATGGGATATGTAACCATTCTTTAGGTGCTGATTGTCCTAAACAAATGGCACACATACATATTCTGTTGGGTTTCTATATGCTGATTTCTCATCATTTGCACTGCGTACTGGTTAGCAAACATTGGGAAATTGCCTTAGTGTTATATAGTATATTGCCCAATGAGAAAACGAACTTGTTCATTTGATTTGCGTGCTTTTGTTAAATATATATTACCAAGCTCATGTGACTCGTTACCTAAGAAATCACGCGAGATTAAATTAGGTAACAGGTTGAATTTATTTTATTATGTTCTAATTTTTATTGTGCCGAGGTTTTGATTATTTGTCTTATCCATCACCTAAACTGAAGAGAAGCGATGAAAAGTTATAAAGTCATCAGAGTAATACTAGAATGTTGTCTCGACTACGTTACTTGAAGGTATTTTCGAGTTTGTTTTGGGACTGTACACTTATAGACCGTCAGTTTTGTGATTAAAGAACATCGCTGACACATGATCAATGTGTTGATAGTTCTTCCTCTAAATGAGGCAGGTGTTGGGAATTAGTAATGGTGGTTCCGTACATGGTTCCTAACTACCATGATGATTAAAGATCAGTGATGAAATATTCATAATATGAAGTTAGTTTAGATAGCACTTACAACAAAATCATGGTCAAGCCTTCTTTTCTTTGCCTTGAGAAGAATATTTCCAGTCATGATAAGATTTACCGAAAGTCTGTTTGTTAAGTGAAACGAAGCTCATCTTATTTACCAACTGTGTTGAGTGAAACTAGTGCTTCTAGGGGTGGGCGTTCGGTAATTAGTAAATAAAACTTCGATTCGGTATTCGGTAGTACCATATTGAAGTTGAAGTCGGCTTTCAAACAATATCATATACTCCATTAGTTAACAACAAAATATACAATCACATGCGATTTTAGTTACATATAAAATCGCTACAAGCACATCCGATTATAGTATAACAGTCTAATAATCTATACATATAAATTAAAAAGCAGTCCACCACACGGTCTAAAAACCAGTCATTCAGTTCCAAACATAACAAGTCATTCAAATCCAAAACATACCATATGTTATGGGCAAAAAAATGCTCTGATCTATTACAAAGAGAAGATAAATGTTGTCTTGTCGTCACGTAATGAACATCTTTTATTTTTTATGAAATAAGAGATATCATCTGTAATGAACAAAATATTGAACTCAGGTATTGCACACTCACCTTAATCACTACAACTAAAGGAGCTTGCACATTATGAAATTTATTTCCCCACAATTAAAGAGGGTAGTCGTTTCTAGAGGGTGCAATTACTATATAGTTTCCACATCTTTTTTTTTCTTTCTAATTACATAATTTTGTTTTTTCGATCTCTTGGATCCTTTTTGAACTCCAATCTGTTTTAGCATACCAAGAACAACGAGACACCAACTGGAAGGATATCATAATTCTATTTCATTCGTCTAACTTGATTCTTTTTTTAATAAGTTCTATTTGTCTGCTTGATGGGAAAAAAACTAGGGGAGGAGTTGAATGAAGAGAGAGCCGCAGAGGTATTGTGAGATATCAGATTACAGATAAGCGATGCCCTAAAACTAAAAATACATGGGCTGGGTTGTAAACTTGTAATACACTAATATTGAATATTAATATTGGGCCTGTTTAAAAAAAATCGGTATTAGATAATTACCGATTACCTAATAGTAAAATTATATTTCCACCAATACCTAATTAACGAATTCGGTTTAGGGTTTAGGGTTTAGGGTGAAGGGTGACCCTAGACTGCTCTAACTTGGGAAATACGGATGCATTACATTAGGCAATCAAATTTCTGCCAAGGAAGATCTCTCTGATTCACAACAATAGCCAAAGAATAGCCAATTGATCTGCACTTTCACTTCATCATGTTTCTGATAGGAAAATGTTCTAGTGTACATTACTAGCTAGATAAAATCTCCCTCTTCATGTCCCAAAAAGGGAAGACGATAGAATACGAGTAGACTCTCTTCAAAATGAATTACACACAAGTGAAAATCAAACATATTAGTCGTCACTCCTCAGTATCCATCGTAATGGCCCTAGTTCTATAACGTCTGCCGTGCTTCTGCAAACTTCCAAGTCTAGATTTGTCGTCTGCCATAGACGACTCATCTTCTTCCATGGCAGAGACTGGAGCATTATCTGATTCCACGGCTACAATGCTAAGGGGAGCTGTTTTTTTCACTTGCATTTGCTCTGCTTCAATGCCCTGCTTGTTGAAGGTGCCAGCAGGCTGCTGCTTCATTCTCGGGTTAAATGTGGGTAATTTTTGAAAATTAGCGGAGCTATCATCGTTCCTCTTCTTCGCAAGACTGAAAAAGTCCATGTAGGCTTTCCTATTGGATTCTTCATCCATATCATTTGAGACATCAAGTGTATAGCAAGTATACTTAGACGGATTCCTCACATAGTCTGGAACGGATGAATGAGTGGGCACGTTAGAATCTTCCTTGAAGTTGAGTGGCATGGAACCTAAATGAGCTTCTTTCAGGGCAGCCTCGTCATCTTCTTTGAGCCTGAGCTTGGCGGCCTCGTGATTGGCACGAGGATCTCTCTTCATGTCCTGAAGAGTAAGAGGAAGCTCCTCGTAGGTGTCGACGTAGACCTCCCGCATGTACAAAGGCAGTTGCTCGTCTTGTTCCTCCTGATAGGTATATAAGAGTCATCGTAAGACAAGAAAACACATGGAGGATATGGAAACAAAGAGCAAGTAGTTACCTCTAGACCAATACAGGAGCGGAGCTGTTTGGGGGAATCTAGGGTTTTAGCGAAGAAGCCGTCAATGTGGGGAGGGCAGGGTTTGGAATCAAAGTCGAGTAACTCTCCTTCCCTGTTCCATTCCCTTTTATCAATTTCATCGTCGGTCAGACACCAGAGAGGAGAACTCAAATTGGAGGTGCCCACCGTCAGAGACCCAAAGACCTTGTCAACCCGTACACGGAAGCTGTCATCCATGGTGGAGGAGATATTCTTGCACTTCTTTAAGTTGCGCGGATGTGCTTAATTAGCAGATAAATATAGGGTTGCCGTTAGGTGGGCATATCGCTTCGATTCGATTTTGTATCCGAAAAATATGAACCGAATAAAAATTATTTTTAAAAAAAAAACTGAATACAACTTAAAAAAACCGATATGTTCGGTTTATATGCCGAATGTATCGGATTATATTGGTTTTTTTTAGTGGGTCGGGTCGGGTCGAGGATTTTTTTAATTTTTTTTAAAAATTGAATTTTCAAAACTGAAATTGACATTCACACTTACACTATCATGAAATTTCGACGTTGAAATCTATTGTGTATCGTGAGATGTTTACTAAAGAAAAAAAAATTAGAAATCGATTTGGGGGAAAACACAAATTGATTGACAAAACGGACGTTTTTCTAAAAATTGGTTGCGCCATTTGACCGGCCCCATCTCGGAAAAATACGCAAAATAAAAAAAACTTGGGTAAAACGAACATACGAGTGCAGAGTTATGACCATTTAAAGTTTTATCAATTTACAACTATTTTTTCTCCCTACATTTTATGTCAATGCTTCCGTGATAAGTTAATCAAGTTCATGTCTCATGCGACTTCCATAAAAGTTTCATAGATTAGCTTTAATGGCTATGATTCAAGAGATAGTAGTAGCATAAAATAAAAAATAAAAAATAAAAAAATATATATATTTAATTCTGTTTTAAGGTTCAGTTCGTATCCAAAATTAAAAAACCGAAGCGAATCACTAAATCATGATTCGGTTCGGTTTTTCAAAAAAATTGGTTTTTTTAAAAAACCGAGAAAAAACTGAACCGAATTTCGGTTCGGTTCGGTTTTTTCGATTCACCGGGTTTTTTGCCCACCCCTAGCTGACGTGCCGTCGGTTGTCCTTACTGAGAATGGAATATTATATAAAGAAACCTCCCAACGGATAAATTGGAAAACTATTCTAATTACTCCTAATTTGTTCTTTTACTTTTTTGGTCATGTTTTCGAGAGAAAATAATTATTTTTAAAGAGTAGCACAAGTAGTTTTTCAGAAGCTAAAAAAATAGCATAATTTTTTATTAATGCTCATAAGTGTTTTTTAAAATTAATTAGTCAAACACAAACTGTTTCTCGTTAAAATTACTTTTTTTAAAAGTAGTTTTCAAAATAAGCCAATTTTAGAAGCTTGGCCAAACAAACAAAAAGTCTACAAACAAAATGTTTTATGTTTGCTAAGACTCAAAGTCTACAAATAAAAAATTACATGCTTGCTGAGACTCAAAGTCGATGAAGCCTCACACAACTTTTGTTGGTTTTCGTCTCACGCATCATGAATTTTTTGTCTCACTTGGTTACGTTGTTTTCCCTATATTTTTGTTTCCGGCTGAAATCTGAAATGTCTCTAACCTTAAGAGAATAATGAATGAAATTTGAAACGTCTTATACCGTTCAGAAAATAAAGATTGTCATTAAGTCATAGTAATTATGGATAATGACCGTTGCAATAATTAATTTTGAAGTAATGAGCTTTTGATCGGTACGATAATTAGTTTCGGAAGAATAAGTTTTGATCGATAATAACTGACTCCTGATGTAGGAGAGCTAAGTCGGGATATAAGAGCTACGCCCGGAATTTAACCAGAAAGCATGAATTTAGACAATTCTGGGCAAGCTCAAAAATAGCAAAATAATATTTTGCAAAATCAGAATTGAATTAGGCCTCACATATATCCCACGCATAAGGGGAGGGCAAATCAACGCATTTTACCTACGAAGCCCAACTCTTATGTGCGCGAGGCCTTTCTCTTATTCTAGCCCATTTACCAACTCAATAATGCATGTTTCAATATAAGGTGGTAGAAAGGACTTTGCACCACCAATGTGGTACAAAGAGTATTTCACAAGAGTTAAAGAAAGAGATATTGACAATAGACCTTCAAAGATTCTTTGACTTTACATTACTTGAAATAAAAAAGTAATGTAAATAGATGTATAACTCCAACAAAATGGCTATCTTAGAGTTTGTGCCTCTAGAACTTTGGGTATGGAATTGAATAAAAGGACTAAAAGAACTAATTCTGGGTCACTTAATATGATTATGTGTTCGTTTTTACTCTTGTTTGTTCTTTATTCGAAAGATGATAAAAAATAATTAAAAAACAGATATAAAAGTGAAGTGTCTATCAGAGAGTTTATGCCTCTTGAACTATAAGTATTAAATAGAATAAAAGGACTAAAAGAACTCATTTTGAGTCACTTAGTATGATTATGTAAGGAGTGTCTATCATAGAGTTTGTGCCTCTAAAACTCTGGATATGAAATTTAATAAAAGAACTCATTTTGAGTCACTTGGTAGTGAATAGGCGTTGGACATGAATTTAATGATATGTGAAGAAAATAGCATTTGAAATTAATTTTAATAAAGAGTATTTGATAATTAATGTTATATTTGAACATGAATTTGGTTATATTTGGAAAAAAAACATATTTGAATATAGAGGTGTATTTGGATATGAATTTTACTTGAAAAATATTTAATTTATTTACTAGAAAAAATGATTATTAAAAACATTATTTTAAGTTTAAAAAACTCAACTTCAAGATAGAATGAAATTTTATTTTTAAAAAAAACTTGAAAAACCAGCTAAGGCTTTATTTACTTTTAAAATTATGATCCTTCTGAAAGAAAGAATGAAGAACCTAGGATCTGAATAAAATTAGGGATTTTTGCATTAGGCAACAGTTTAACCTTTTGAAAAATTAAAAGAATTGTCTTGAGAAAAAATCTTTTGTCTTTTGGCATATTCATGATACTCCAATTGCGTGTTTTAGTGCAAGTTAAGGAAAAAAGAGAAAGGGATGAAAAGTATAAATAAAGTGATTTTGTGTTCATTTTCTTCTACTATTTTTCTCTGCCAAAATTGGATAAAATGTCAAATTGTAAAATTACACTCTTTTTAATTTTGAAGTGTCACAAATTTAATAATGAGATAACTTTATTTAAGTTTTTCAAATTTAAATGACAGATTGAATTATTTCCAAGAAATTTTAGGATAAAGAGATGGATTGAATTATACGGGAAAAGAATATAGGAAAAACAATGTAATCAAGTGAGACGAAAAAATTTATACTGCGTGAGACGAAAACCAACAAAAGTTGTGTGAGGTTTCATCGACTTTGAGTCTCAGCAAGCATGTAAATTTTTGTTTGTACACTGTGAGTCTCAGCAAACATAAAAAAATTTGTTTGTAGACTTTTAGCATGTTTGATCAAGCTTGTAAAATCTGCTTATTTTGAAAAATGCTTTTAAAAAATGTACTTCTAGTGAGAAATAATTTGTATTTGACCAATTAATTTAAAAAGACACTTATGAGCATCAATTAGTGTTTGGCCAAACATGTAAAAATTGCGCTATTTTTTTTAGCTTCTGAAAAATTGTTATTGATATTTCTCAAAAGTACTTATTTTCTCCCCAAAAGCATGGCCAAACACCTCATTAATTTTCCTCTTCCATTCTTCTCCACCAAACTTGAAAAATATCGGAGATGGACGTGGAGAAAAAAATATAATTAAAATAATATTGGTAAATTTACAAATTGTACAATAGGGGAAAAGTATAGTTATCGGTTCACCAGAATTTTGTGAAACTAATCCGTAATGTGATTATGATTTTAATACGTAAGCTCGTCCCACCCAGGCCCGTACCACCCCAAACCCACCCCGCTCCGACCCCGTCCCCGCACCCGACCCCCTATTTGCAAAAATGACCCCACCCATAAACCCCTCTACCCCTTAATATTTATTTTTAACCCCTAAATTACTATATGTTCACTTTAACCCAATTTTTCAACTATAAATAACTCATTTTTTCTTCATTTTAATCTCACAAATCTTCCTACAACAATCTCTCAACTCAATTTATCTCTCTAAAAGTCTACAATTACCTTGTCTATTAAATATTTTATTTTATTTGCTCATTTGTATAATTGTATCAAAGTTCAAAAATTGGGACTGAAGTTGGCAACTAGCTTAAGGATCATCCATCGAACAAAGTTTTAATTTTCAACCTCGATTACAAGTCGACGTTACGTCGGCGTTTGATACATTCGTTCCTTCTTTAAATTATTAGTGTTACTTTATTTTAATTATCGCACTTAATTTCATTATCTTTAATTATTTATTTACATAATTAAAATGAAATGATTAAGAGGTATGTTTAAGGGTAAGGATGCTTCTTCTAGTAGGGGTAACAAGGGCAGGGTACTTCTTCTAGTTATCATATTCCTACATATGATGATTTGATTGATTACACTCATATAGATGAAACTGAATTTTTTAATGATATACCATTAGATGATGAGATATATTCTGCAACTGAACCAGACTTTAATTTAGAAGATAATCTAGATGACACACGCACTAGTGCACCTCAAATTGAAACTGGAACGCCTCTTATTCCCCCTAGTATGAGACGAGACCTCACACAACGAAAATTAAAATCAGTTGCATGAGACTTTTTGATAGGGACCAAGAGAATCAAGTAGTTAGATGCAAAATTTGTAAAAATGTTTATAAATTTAAAATGGGAAAATGTCAGGGTGGACGGGAGGTTTATTGAGACATGTACAAAGCTTTCACAAAGCTAGGTGAGGTGAATACGAGGCTACAAAGTCGGGTGCGTCAATGCGCTCTCAGTCGGGACAATGTTCACATAGTATTCCGGACCAAGTACATGATCAAATTAACCCGACGATGGGGGAATTGTAGGTCCTAAATATGATAAACATAGAGATAGAGAAGCAATAACAAAATTAGTTGTGGTGGAGGGTTTGTCCCCTGGTTTTATTCATTACATAAGAGATATGTATAATCTTGCTTTTAACGATTTTCCTAGATCAACTGTTAGGATAGACGTTTTTAAATTCGCTCACGAATATCAATAATATTTACGTTATGCATTATATCATTTTCCTGAAAAAGTATTTATCACTTTTGATATAGGTCGTAGTGCTAACGGTCATGATTACTTAACTGTAACATGTCATTAGATAGATCAAATTAATCTATGCAAAAACGTATTTTAGAATATAGATATATTGATGATAGGCACACCATAAATTTTATTGAGGAAAATATTAATCAAGTTTGCGATTATTATGGTATAACTAACAAAATAATGATTGTTATGTTAGATAATGCTCCTTCTAATAATTTTTCTGTGTGACTTTTAAAAAAATCTATTAACTCCATATTTTCCTAATCAATTTCATATAAAATGTACGTGTCATATTTATAATTTAGTTGTAAAGGATGTTCTATCACTTTTTGAAGACATTCTTAATAAAGTACAATTTGTTATAAACTTTATTTTTAAAAGTAATAGAATACAAAGAGAAAAAAAATATAAAAAAACTTGTCACGATTGTGAGCTACCTTATAAAAAAATTTCTAAAGAAGTAGCGACTAGGTGGAATTCTCTATATGAACAGCTATTTGTTGCTTACGATTATAGAAGACCTATAACTTTATTTTTTAACGTCCTTAATCGAAATTCAACTGATATGCTTATAGATAATGATTGGGAAAAAAATTCAGAACTTATTATATTTTTAGAGAATTTTTTTCAAGCAACTAAAGAGTTTTCCGCTATATATTATCCTACTATTTCAACTCTGTTATTTTATATAACTCTAATACTTTTGTTACTTAATGAATATATGAAAAAACCATCTTATAAGGGACCTTTACAAAAAATATTTATCAATTTTTTTCTATTACCACTATTTATATTATTTGTATTGTATTAAATCCGACTATTAAAATAGACGGTTGTAAAATACTTATTGAAACTATTTATGATTGTATAACAGTACTTACGCCTCAAACTCCAAAGAATCCAAATGAACAACCACCTAAGGAACCATCTAAAGAAGAAGTTTTGTCTAGCATATACGATGAATGCAAAATAGTATATACGCATTACAAACAAGAAAATGCTAGCAACAACCAGCTTCTATATCTTTTTTTTTCTTCTTCTTCAGTACAACCTTATAAAAGACATGTTGTTTCTGCGGCTAGTATTGAAAGCATCAGAAATAGAATGTTTAATGGTACCACTACTAATCAAGTTGGCAGTTTGATGTTTTTGTTGTAACGTACCAAACAGTTCTCAACGAAGAAGGACGTGCTTAAATACTAAAGGGAAAATGAGAAGACATTTTCGATAATATCAAAGATGACCCGAGATGTGTTGAACATTCAAGCGTCATCAACAACGTCTGAAAGTATTTTTTCTGAGGGAAGATTTCAAATAGGAGAGCACAAACACTCATTAGCGGGAGACAACTTGAAGAATGCAGTTTTATTCAGAGATTGGATACAAGCGAAGCGTAGAAGGTGCGGCCAACCGGAGATCAACGAATAAGAAGACGAAACTACAACGAAATCTTGTCCGATGGAGGTGGAAGCGACGTCGACCAATTTGACAAACAAATTCCAATTTCAACCGAAGAATCACAAGACATTGTGAAGAAATTAGAAAATATGTTTATAAATATGTGATTTTTTTTATAATTTTGAAATTATATTACAAAAAAATCATATTTCTATTAAATAATATAAAAGACACAAAATAACATTGAAATATTTTTATTACGCTATTTTGTTCAATTATTGAAATGTTTATATATATATATGTTATTTTTTAAAATTAAATGTAAATTTATTTTTGGAAAAACTCTATCTCGACCCGCCAAGACCGGTCCCCTTTTCCGATAGAACCGGGAATTGGTCGGGACATCGACAGATCCTGTCAGTCCCGCCGGAGGACCGGTCCAATCTCCCAGTGCCGTTGGGTCCCATCCCGCCAGTATCCGCCCCGAACCGATCCACTGGCCACCCCTGGTATAAAACATGAAGCAGTGTCGGATTTTACAACCTTAGAGCCGAGGGTTTTGCAGGGGTTAACAGAACCAAATACACTCCAGCACCTTTAGCATCATACTAGGTTGCTTCCTTTCACCATGAGAAGAGTTTCATCTTTTGCTGCTCCACATCTCCATGTATATACCAGAACTTCTTTCTCTTTCATTTCCAAAGAATTCACTAGCACCAACCCCATCAATGCAAATGAACCAATATCCCCTCAATCATCAAATACCCATCTCAAATCTTGCAAAAAGACTCATTATTTACTCTTCCCCAATGTCAAACATCAACAATCCCAAAGATTCAACACACTGGTGGACCAAAACCCATCTCAATTATCATCAAGACAAAGAAAGATTCAAGAAAGATCACAGCTTGAAGAGTCCTTTGAGTCTGCAAAGACCATTCAAGAAATGCTTAATGTATTTCAAGAAATGGAGTCAAGTTTTGATGAGAGGGAACTTGGTTTGGCATGTCTTAGAATAGGTCTTAAACTTGACCAAGAAGGTGAGGATCCTGAAAAGGCTTTATCTTTTGCTAATAAGGCTTTGAATGTATTGGATAGAGATGATAAATTGTCTTTGCCTCTTGCCATGACATTGCAATTGTTGGGTTCCACTTGTTATAGTTTGAAAAGATTTAATGATAGTTTGGGATATCTTAATAGGGCTAATAGGGTGTTAGGTCAATTAGAGAAAGATAGTTCTTGCAGTGTTGAGGATATTAGGCCTATTCTTCATGCTGTGCAGCTCGAATTGTGTAATACGAAAACGGCTATGGGGAGGAGAGAGGAAGCCCTTGGTAATCTTAGGAAGTCTTTGGAGTTGAAAGAGATGACTCTGGAAAGAGATAGTAAGGAACTTGGGAAAGCTAATAGGGATGTAGCCGAGGCGTATGTCGCAATATTGCATTTTAAAGAGGCTCTACCGTTTTGTTTGAAGGCGTTGGATATACACAAGGCACAACTAGGGCAAAACTCTGTAGAGGTTGCACATGATAGGAGGCTTCTAGGAGTTATTTATACTGGATTAGAAGAACACGAGAAGGCATTGGAACAAAATCAGTTGTCACAGAGAGTCTTGAAGAACTGGGGTCTTGATACTGATTTGCTTCGTGCTGAGATTGATGCAGCCAATATGCAAATAGCTTTGGGGAGATATGATGAGGCCATTAATACTTTGAAGGGTGTTGTTCAGCAGACTGGACAAGAGAGTGAGGATAGAGCTATGGTGTTTATCTCAATGGCAAAGGCGTTATGCAACCAGGAGAAGTCCACGGATGCAGAGAAGTGCCTTGAAATTGCATGTGGAATCCTTGGAAAGAAGGAAAAAGTTTTCCCCGTTGAAGTTGCTGAGGCATACATGGAAATTTCTATGCTGTATGAGACAATGGATAAGTTTGAAGCTGCGATATCGCTATTAAAGAGAACGCTTTCATTGCTTGAAAAGCTACCTCAGGAACAACATTCAGTTGGAAGTGTTTCAGCACGAGTTGGCTGGTTACTGCTCTTAACTGGTGGGGTGCAACATGCTATTCCTTTCTTGGAGGATGCAGCTGAGAGGCTGAAAGAAAGTTTTGGATCGAAACATTATGCAGTTGGTTATGTTTACAATAATTTGGGTGCAGCATATTTGGAATTAGATAGACCACAATCGGCTGCCCAGGTTTTTGCATATGCCAAGGATATCATGGATGTTTCTCTTGGTCCTCATCATACAGATTCAATTGAAGCATGCCAAAACCTTTCAAAAGCATATGCTGCCATGGGGAGGTAAGAAACTCAATTGTTTCTTTAAGTTATATTGGCATTTGTTAGTGTGCATTACTTCTCTTTTGAATGCCTGTACCTTTACCAAGTACACCATATGAGAAACTGAAATATATGTTATATGAATCCTTCATTAGTCTTGATGTACCGGTTCAAATGGGCCTGTGAGGCAGGTATGGGTACGTCATGCCAAATATAATAAAAAGTTAGCAGAAAGTGCACGTACTTGTATCCAATATTTGCACGCTCCTGTATCATGTACGTTTAAACGAGTCCATGCAACATTTGTTGAAACAAGAAGTTAAACTTTTTAAGTTGATTCTTCAGATTACCTTTCTGTTGATTAGTCTGTTGAATTAAGTCTCAAAAAAAAAAAAAGGATTACCTTTCTGCCGTTCTTACTTCCTCTTCCCTCTTGAATTTGTTGATATGTGTAATGATTAATTTTTATTTTCATGTATTTTTCATATAAATCTTATTAATATGTCAAGGAAATAGGGGCTCATGTCAGTAGTCTTCGGTATGCCTTGTTTATCTGACATGCTATTTCATATGCCAAGCTTCTGCATGCTCTATTTGTTCCCCTGTACCGGGGCTGGGAATGCCTGACAACTCAATTTATCCGGTAGTGTGCTCTCACACAAATTGTTGAAAGCTAGTCTTTCCAGTGCTATAAATGTACTATGACCTAGGTGTATACACTGCCTTATGTTCTGCCATGTTGGAAGTATATCGATACCAACTTTTGGAGTCTCTTTTCTTCAAAGAGATTATTGGTCTGCTGCTATGCTGTGATGGTGACAGAATATCTCCGCAGTTTGATCGTGTTGAGACAGCTTACTACCAATACATTTGATCAATCATCTATATGAATCATTCATGGTTGGTATGAATTCCTAATATTCTATTAGATGGAGATATGTAAAGGAGGATAGTAGATGGAAACAACACTGAAGCTTATACTTATCCATCTCGGCAAGTGACTTGACACAATTGAACTTTGAGAAGCTTTAATTACAACTATTACTTGTTCGAGTTTGATTCACACATATGAACCATAGTAGATCTAACGAACTGATAAAGTTTATCTAGCTAAGTAGACGACTTGATATTCCTAGTTTTGCAACCAAGAGTGTTGCTTAGTGGTCGAAGAAGTAGGAATGTAAATCAATGGAGATAAAGGGTCAAGTCCCAACAGAGACCAAAAGAATTAGATGATTTCTTCCCATTTTCTTAAATCTTGGTGGATACAGTTTCCCGTAGCTATATGTAATACCTGATTGAATAGTCAAGGTATGCAAGTTGGGCAGGACACAACCAGTTTCAAAACACAAGACATATGTAGCTTAGTGGGTGAAGAATTTAAATTAGTAGATTAGGTCAAGGATTTAAAACTCACCAATAACATTTATGGCCGAGGAAATGTTTTTTTCATTTTTTTCCTTCTGATAAAGTAAAGGTCCTTCACAAAAACAGCGCAAAGAGACTGCTGGAAACTGTACCCGATGTATGACTTAGTCTCCTATTCAAGATACGAGGAGTCTAAAGTTAAAAGGAGTGTCAAAATGATGTACATCTTTCATCTCACACCTAAAAAGAATAAGACTTTAGACAAGTAAATATTATACAGTGAATTTAATGATCCTTTCAACAATCTGGGGCTCCTTTCTTTCCTTATTGTCCATATATTGCACAGGGGCATTGACGAGCGCAAAACATAGTATAATTTTCTTAGGTGCGTCGCTAGTAAAAAATAGTATAATTTTAGACCGTCTCCACAGGGATTGATGTAATTAATAATTCAATCAAAGTCGCTCAGTATTATTAAAGAAATTAAATCTTTAGAGTTTTGTTATGTGAACCACGAGCAACAAATGTTACTATTAAACTAAAAGAATAATGAAATCTTTGAAATTGATCAAGGATTACTATCAATAAGAAGAATAAGGGGAAATGACAAGACTAGTGCAAGAGAAATAATCAGGATTAACAATCGTTCACGGTTCTTATCCTAAGTTTCGTTGACTCTTCCGATTTCAACTAATGATTAATCTACATGTGATACTCAACTTTTCTTTCGAATGAATTAAATATCTTCAAGAATAGACTAGTTTAAAACTCAAGAACATATGCAAAAACTATCGAATGGATTTAACAGGAGAAAACTTCTCTCAAATATCTTCCTATCCTGAGTCAAGAATAATTCAAGGAAGTTCTTACGATTACTAAAAAGAATTGCACTTCAACCACAGTACGCTCGTATAAATATTCAAAAAGTAGTTCTTCTTTCGATTATGCTAAAATAAAGAAAACATATGCTTAATATTGAAAACTCCATACAAGAATTCTAGCGAGGAACGAAGTTAGTCCATACATAAGTCTCAAAACACCATGTCTGTCAAAAACCCTAGATAAACTACTCTATAATAGCAAAAGTAAACATAATAGGTGAAAGGAGTAAAGTAGAAGTCATTACAACCAACTTTCGATTCAAACTTTCGTATTGAATTGATTGTAGAAAGTAACAAAATCTTCCTTCAAACTCTAACCCGTCTCCCAAGATGTAGCCGTCCAAAGATGTCTTCAAAACCGTGTGTTTCAGATATTTAAACCCTCCAAAAATAGGTCCAGACCGAAATACCATTTTGAAATTCGGAACAAGTCAAACTTGCAGCAACATAACACTGCCGCGACGCGGGCTGCCCGCCCTGTGCGTCGTGGTTGTGCAAACAATCTGCAACCTGATTTCTCAGGCTTTCTCTGCAAATTACCACAGGCACCAGTGCGTCACGCCAAGCTTCCTTGCGTTGTCGTCGTTTTTTCTTCAATTTTTAGCATTTAGATCCGGTCCTTGAACTCCGAACTCTATCCCGATTTGTCCATTGAACTTCTACTCAGACATCGAAATCCTATAACCTGAATTTAAGCTCCAAACATGCTTGTTTGATTGAAAACAAGTCCTACACAAGTAGAGATGGCAGTGGATCCTGGCCCGGTCCGGATCCGGTGGATCCAGATCCGTTTTATAGGATATGGATCTCCAAAATTTGGACCCGACGGATCCGGATCGGACCCAGATCCATTTCTGACGGATCGGATCTGGATTTGGATCTTGTATTTGAGATCCGTATCCGGTCCAGATCCGACCCGTGGATCCGTTTTTTATTAAATATATTCATAACCTAGAATGTAATTTTATAAGTATTTTCTTAAAATTGCTAAGCACATCCTTGCAAGTTTAATTCTCAAAACAAGTTTAATTCTCAAAACAAGTTTAATTTATCCCCGCATTAACTCAAAAACCAAAAAATAAAGAGGTAACTTCGATCATAAAATCAATGTTATATTAGTGAATGACTAACATCTCTATAGACAAGTAGTTAAAATTATATGCACTTCATTTGTGAAGATTCCAAGCACATGCAAGTTCTGCATTGTGAAAATACTAGTCAGCATTTTCCACAACTATTGTCATTGTCCAACATTTTCAATTAATATCTCACAATCAAAACGAGACAACGAACAAAATATCTCATATGAACATTTCAAAATTGAAACACAGTAAATTGTTAGCTAAGTAAAAATCGTTTGTCAGTTCAAAAAAAATTCATATCAAGGTTACATTTTTAGCAAGGCAAATTTTTTTACATGTGGATCCAAATCCGATCCGTGGACCCGGCGGATTCGGATTTGGATATGATTTTTATGGACCCGATGGATCTGCATCTGGATTCAGGTATGAAAAATGGATCTGGATCTGGATCTAGTAGGATCCGGTCCAGATCCGATCCAGATCCGATCCGTTGCCATCCTTATACACAAGAAACACATGTAATGAGTGTAAAATACTACATTATAGCTCAAATAAAATTAAAGTATAGTCAATAAAGATGTGAAATAAAGGCAAAAATCCTTGTTTCTAATCTATCATCAACACGCCACACTTAGACCACTGCTCATCCTCGAGCAATCAACTATACTTCATAAGAAGACAATCTTTTCAATTATTTTCCTAACTAGTCATGCCAAGAATATTTAAAACCACTCAAGCATCTTGATATAACTTCCTAGCCTCAAAACTCGACTCACAAATACTACCTACTCACTTACTTTATTAAGAAGCCAAAAATATCACCTCTCCTTTGCAAGTCACGTGCCCTCACCAAGAAACAAGAGGGTTGCCCAATATCCGCTCATATAAGTATAATTGGATCACATACATGGGCATACAATCAAGAGAAATACGCTCACTCTCACAAGAAAATTCACATGCAACATACTAGGAACCATATGCTTGCCCTTAGTGTAACACTTTACTAATATAAGCACATTGAGTCTAAGATCAAGTAGGACCTCGACGGTTGTAATGTACTCTAAGGGACAGGTAGGAAATATTTGGCAAAATAGTGAATGTCCTCCCCAAGTACTTTAATACACTATTTTCCTTCACTTAGCACACTTTTTTAACTCACCAATTACTTTTCATCCTCCTTTCTCCCCACTACTTATGTTTTAATCATCCTTCATTAAGCACATATTTATGAATCACTAGCAAGGAGCACTCAATATACAACAACATACCCGGTAAATATCCCACAACGTGGGGTCTGGAGAGGGTAGAGTATACGCAGACCTTACCTCTATCTTGTTTGGTAAAAAGGTTGTTTCCGAAAGACCATCGGCTCAAGACAAAGCATAAGCACAAGCAAAGCAAGAGAAACAGTCAGACTCGACAAGAAATCTAACGCAGTATGAAAATGATGATACCAAAAGCAAATAAGCCATGATAAAATATTCTGAAAAAAAGCATTAACTAACGCAGGTAAATAAGATAAACTAAGTACACGAAAGAACATACAACAACAGAAATTAAACGACAGAGGACTATAAAACAATACTACACCTACTAGTATGATAGGCTAAGCAGGGCTACAATAATAACACTACAACTACCAATATGTAAGCGTAAGTAGGACTACACTCAACTATACTACCTTTCTACCCTAATTCGTTTCCTCCACAACACTCTATCTAAGGTCATGTCCTCAGTAAGTTGCACCTGTTTCATATCCTGTCTAATCACCTATTCCCAATACTTTTCGGCCTATCTCTACCCCTCCTGAATCCGTCCATAGCCAACCTCTCACACCTCCGCACTAGGGCATTTATGCCTTTCCTCTGCACATGTCCGAACCATTTCAACCTCGCTTCCCGCATATTATCCTCCTCCGAGACCACTCCCACTCTGCTCCGGATATCATCATTTCTAATCCTATTCCTCCTTGTATGCCCACACATCTATCTCAGCATCCTCATCTCCGCAACTTTCTTTTGGATGTGCGAAGTCTTGACTGGCCAACACTCTGCCTCATACAACATAGTCGGTCTAACCACAACCCTATAGAACCTGCCTTTAAATTTTGGTGACACATTTTTATCGCACAAGACTCCATATGCGAGCCTCTATTTCATCCACCCTACACCAATACGATGTGTGACATCGTCATTAATCTCTCCATTCCCTTGGATAATAGACTCGAGATACTTGAAGCTTTCTTTCTTTGGAATGACCCGATTATCAAGCCTCACCTCCACGCCTATCTCATAGTCGCTCCCGTTACTGAATTTGCACTTCAAGTATTCTGTCTTGGTCCTACTCAATCTGAACCCTTTAGACTCCAGAGTCTGTCTTCAAACCTCCAGCTTAACGTTCACTCCGCTGTGAGTCTCATCAATCAGGATTGTCATCTGCGAATAACATACACCATGACACCTTCCCTTGAATTTATCGCGTCAGTCCATCCATCAACAAGGCAAATAAGAATGGGCTAAGAGCTGATCCCTGGTGCAACCCCATCATCACTGGAAAGTGCTCCGTGTCTCCTCCTACTGTCCGTACCCGGGTCTTGGCTCTATCATACATATCCTTGATCGTCCTAGTGTACGCCACAAGTACACCTCTAACCTCCAAACATCTCCATAGAACCTCCATAGAGACTTTGTCGTATGCCTTCTCGAGGTCGATGAAAACTATATGTAAGTCTCTCTTCCTCTCTCTATACTGCTCCACCAACCTCCTAATAAGATGAATGACTTTTGTAGTCGAATGCCCCGACATGAATCCAATCTGGTTCTCGGAAATAGACACGCCTCTCCTCACCCTTATCTCCACAACCTTTTTTCAAACTTTCATAGTGTGGCTTACCAGCTTGATACTCTTATAAGTATTGCAATTCTGAATGTCATCTTTGTTCTTATACAAAGTAGTCAGTGTACTCTACCTCCATTATTTGGACATTCTTGCCGTCTTAAAAATGACATTAAACAACTTAGTCAGCCACTCCAAACATGTCCTGCCTGCGCTTTTCCAAAATTCAACTAGGATCTCATCAGGTCCGGTCGCTCGTCCCCTGCGCATCCTGCGAGCAACACCTTTAACCTCCTCAACCTTAATACTTCTACAATATCCAAAATCTCGGTACCTTTCGGATTGCTCCAGATCTCCCAGCACAATGTATTTAGCTCCTCCTTCGTTCAAGAGTTTATGAAAGTAAGACCGCCACCTTCGTCTAATATGCGCGTCCTCCACCAGTACTTTGCCGTCCTCGTCCGTAATACATCTCACGTGATCCAAGTCACGGGTCCTCCTCTCCCTCACATTGGCTAGTCTGTACAACTTCTTATCCCCGTTTTTTTCTCTAATTCCACATACAACTGTTCAAAAGCCGTCGTTTTCGCCGCCGTAACCACTAGCTTTGCCTCCTTCCTCGCCATCATATATAATTTTCTATTCGTCCACTTCTCCACCTCATCCTTGCTTTCTACCAATTTCGCATACACCACTTTCTTTGCTTCCACCTTCTCTTGAACTTACCATTCCACCACCAGTCCCTTCGATGCCTACCACGGCTACCCCGCGAGACCTCTAGCACTTCTCTAGCTACCTCTCGAATGCAACTGGTCGTCCTGTCCCACATTTCGGTCATATCCCCACTACCCTAAGCCCCCTGGCCATCAACCTCTTCTCCATCTCCTTTGCACTAGCCATGGTCAAACTCCCCCATTTGATTCGTAGCTTGTCATCCATAACCCTTCTCTTCTTTTCCATCTTGATCTTCAAATCCATCACCAAAAGCTTATGTCGGGTTGTAAGATACTCACTCGGAATAACATTGCAGTCTTTACAAAGACCGTAGTCAACCTTCCTAAAGAGCAAAAAGTCTATATGAGTTTAGCCACTGAACTACGAAAAGTCACCAAGTGCTCCTCCTCCTTCATGAACCTCGAATTTGCTATCACCATCCCAAAAGCTTTAGCAAACTCCAAAAGTGAGACACCTCCCTCATTCCTGTCCCGGAGGCCAAAGCCTCCATGCACGTCGTCATAACCCCTCCGGAAGTGACCCAATATGTCTATTGAAATCCCCTCCTACAAATAACTTCTCAGTGAGTGGTATACCTCTCACCACCTCGTCCAAATCCTCCCAAAAGCGCCTCTTCTCCTCGTCCAAGCTCGCCTGCGGCGCGTAAGCACTAATAATGTTCATAGTGAACCCTCCAACTTCCAACTTAATCGCCATCATCCTTATACCACATGATCATTAGCTCCTTGTCTACCAAAATGCCTACCCATTCCTATACCTCAACCTACCCAAGACCCATTAGTTATACCCATCCATATCCTTAGCCTTAAGTCCTACCCATTTGGTATCCTGGACACATGCTATATTAATCATCCTCTTCTTAAGAATCTTAACTAGCTCTATGGACATACCCGTTAAAGTCCTAATGTTCCAAGACCCTATTCTCAGCCTAGCATCTCCCTTACCCCACTTATCCCCCTAACCCTCGCCCCCGTCGCCGATCGAAAACATGACTCTAGTCTACCATTAGTCACCAAAGCCACTAAAGCAGATATAAACTAATAGACTAATCAAAAATTTACACCTAAAACATGAACCAAAAATGATATAACTAAAGGCAAGAAGATATCCGGAAGCCAGTTACGAAGTATATAACAACCAGGATGTAGGTTATCGACAAGAAACAAGGTTTACAAAGCGGAAGTTGGAAAACAAAGCAATTCAAGCAACACAACAGAATATGCAAGCAAAAGCCTATACGTACAACAGATAACCAGAATCACTAGCTAGCACAAGAAATCAGGGAGGAACAAAGAACGAAACAAATATAACCACGAAATAGAATTCAACACTCACGAATTGGAAACAAGCAACAAGAAATAAAGAGAATATAATAGCAAGAGGTCGACAATATATGGGAGTTAAACTACTACAATTATAGTAACTAAAATCAAGAACAACAATGCCTGACAGAATCGGAACATGAACTAATTATCAAATAAGAAGTTTTCAAAGTAGACTATCCAGACATGAGAGATAGAACCTGGTCGGAGATGTCGAGCCTGCCACTGAGTCCCTTGTTTGCTGCTACTGTTCATGCCTCAACGTTGTATCGATCGCCGACGTACATATATTTTGGTTAAGTCTTGTCAATTTTCTGACAGATATGGTCGGAGCCAGACGCCAAGGAAGAGAGTTGAATGCCGGTATTAGGGTTTCGCCCGACGTGTTTTCGATCGGCGAGATTACCAGATTGCAGAGGGGGAGGAGCAGAATCAGTAAAAACTAGAAAAGAAAAAAGAAGAAGAAGGGGAGTGGAGAGAGAGAGTCGCCTACCTGGGATGGTGGTCGCCGACGACTGAGGTCTCGGCAGTGGTGGGGCAAAGGGCAAGGGAAGGGGACTAGCCTTTAGTGAACTTGTCGAAGAGAGAGAGAGAGAGTAGAAACTTCAATTTGATGATAAGTATGTAATTTTAATTTGATGATATTTTCTTGCAAATATCCAAGAAAATATAGATGGAGACCATAAGCATCCCTGCTCTACCAAGAGCACTTAATATATATACAACAACATACCTAGTGAAATCCCACAATGTGGGGTCTGGGGAGGGTAGAGTGTACACAAATCTTACCTCCACCTTGATCGGTAGAGCGGCAGCATCCGGGAGACCCTCGGCTCAAGACAAAACATAATCACAGGCAAAGCAAAGCAAAGCAAGAGAAACGGTCATACTCAGATGAGAAATTAAAGCATTATGAACATACAGATAATAAAATCGAATACGCCATGATAGTGCATTCTAACAACAGGAAGCAGTAGTTAACACAACTAAATAAGATACACAAATTAAACAAGATAAGCAAATTACATTAAAGAACACATAATAGCATGGATGAAACTACATGGGATTATAAAGCACTAATGCGCTTATAAGTGTGATAGGCTAATCGAGCCTACAGTAATAACACTATACTATCATTTTGTAAGCGTAAGTAGGACTACGCTCGACTACCTACTATCCTAATCCGTGTCCTCCGCAACCGCCTATCTAAGGTCATGTCCTCAGTAAGTTGCACATGCGTCATATTCTGTCTCATCACCTCTCACCAATACTTCTTCGGCCTACCTCTACCCCTTCTAAACCCGTCCATAGCCAACCTCTCACACCTCCGCACTGGGCATCCGTGTCTCTCCTTTGCACATGTCCGAACCATCTCAACCTCGCTTCCCGCATCTTATCCTCCACCGAGGCCACTCCCACTTTATCCCGTATATCATCATTTCTAATCCTATTTCTCCTTGTATGTCCACACATCCATCTCAACATCCTCATCTCCACAACTCATTTTTTGTATGTGTGAAGTATTAACTGGCCAACACTCCGCCCCATACAACATAGCCGGTCTAACCACCACCCTATAGAACTTTTTCTTAAGTTTTGGTGGCACATTTTTGTCGCACAAGACTCTAGATGCGAGCCTCCATTTCACCCACCCTGCCCCAATACGATGTGTGATATCGTCATCAATCTCTCAATTCCCTTGGATAATAGACCCTAGGTACTTGAAGCTTCCTTTCTTTGGAATGACCTGAGTACCAAGCCTCACCTCCACGCGTGTCTCAAGGTTTTTTCTTTTCTTTTATTTACTTTTTCTTTTTTTCTTCTTATTTTTCACTCCCTACTAGCAACATATGTTATTTGTTCCTCCAACAATTAAACCCTTACCCTTTTTCTTGAATTTCCATCCTTAATTCTCTCTCCCATTCTCTCATTTTTTCTTCTTCCCAAACATCTCTTAAGCGCTCATTTTTCATTTGAAGTGCTCAAGGAGTACGAGATCAAACAGCTTCATTCTTGGCCAAATTAGAACAAAGGGGATAAGCTAAAAATGCGGTTACCAAGAAATAGGCTAAAGGCTAAACGAGAATGACTAAGTATATCAACATGGAGGTAGGTAAAAAAATAGCAAAAAGTATGGCTAATCAAAAAATCACCTATGTCATCTCCTAGACCCAATACACTTCATTTCGCTTTGCGCACACGCCAGGCAAGTTCTAGACCTCAATATGAATGCATGGAATATCACAAGGTTCTCACACACACGACACATAACTCACTCAGAATCGGATCCATCCTGACTTTCTTATTAAAGTAGCGAAGCCATTATAAGCATTTATCACACGAGTTAAGAACTGAGCCTAGGTATTATAATCAAGGCACTCACAGTTATCAAGGCATAACTAAAATCAAGAGAACTTCAAATAACCTAGAGATTTAGGACTTTTCCCTTAAGAGAGTTATCAATTTTAGTCCATTCGCTAATGCAATCCGTCATAGGGAAAAGCCATGTTTTTCAAATATATATATAATATATATATATATATATATATATTATTTAACATCTGACCCTCTCTCTCTTCACCTAACGTTAACTATGCGGATAGGTAAGGTCTGCCTCTGTTTTCTCGTTTCTCTCTCCATCTCTCTCCCTGTTTTCTCTTCTCTTTTCTGCCCTTCTTTTCGTTCTTCCCTTTCCAGTGGTTTCCTTCTTCGGTGAACATCGCCGTTGACCGGAACCTTTCTTTTCTTTCTTCCCTTTCTGGTAGTGTCCTTCGGTGAACATCGCCGACGACCGGAACCCTAGCCGCATACGTGATTTTACCCAGGTACCATCTTTTGCGGACACTGCTCGCGCGTGCTGGCCTAACCCAACAATTTTCAACGGGCGAAACCACTGCCAGAGTCGCTGCCACCAACCATATTCTACCGTTCCTTTTTTATGTATTTTAATTTCTGGATATCGATTAACGTCGTGCTGCGTATTGATTTTTGTTTGGGAATCCTGTCTGTAGAAGCCCGACTTACCTCTAGATTCTTGCTAAGTTGTGTTTTAGTATTGGTTCCCGTGTGTGTTAGCGTTAACCTTTGACTAGTTTTGCTCTAGTTGCTTTGGTGAATGATGGTAGACTAAGGTCATGTTCTCGGTCAGAGATGGGGGAGAGGGTTAGAGGGGGTAAGTGGGGTAAGGGAGATGCTAGGCTGAGAATAGGGTCTTGAAACATTGGGGCTTTAACGGGGAAGTCCATAGAGCTAGTTAAGATTCTTAAGAAGAGGATTAATATAGCCTGTGTTCAGGAGACCAAATGGGTAGGACCTAAGGCTAAGGATGTGGATGGGTATAAATTATGATTCTCGGGTAGGTCGAGGTATAGGAATGGGTAGGCATTTTGGTACACAGCAAGCTAAGGGATCAGGTGGTATATGTTAGGAGGGTCAATGACAGGATGATGACGATTAAGTTGGTAGTTGAAGGGTTCACTATGAACATTATTAGTGCTTACGCGCCGCAGACGAGCTTGGACGACGAGGAGAAGAGGCACTTTTGAGAGGATTTGGACGAGGTGGTGGGAGGTATACCATCCACTGAGAAGTTATTTGTAGGAGGGGATTTCAATGGACATATCGGGTCACTTTCGGGGGTTATGACGACGTGCATGGAGGCTTTGGCCTCGGGGACAGGAACGGGGGAGGCGTCTCACTTTTGGAGTTCGCTAAAGCTTTTGGGATGGTGATAGCAAATTCGAGGTTCCTGTAGAAGGAGGATCACTTGGTGGCTTTCCGTGGTTCGGTGGTTAAGACTTAGACTTTTTACTCAGGAAGGTTGACAACTGTCTTTGTAAAGACTGCAAGGTTATTCCGAGTGGGTATCTTACAACCTGACATAAGCTTTTGGTGATGGATTTGGAGATCAAGATAGAGAAGAAGAGGAGCGTTGTGGATGACAGGCTAAATCAAATTGGAGAATTTGACCATGGCTAGTACAAAGGAGACGGGGGGGAGGTTGATGGCCAGGGGGGCTTGGGGGAGTAGTGGGGATGCGACCGGTATGTGGGACATGACGGCCAGCTGCATTCAGGAGGTAGCTAGAGAAGTGCTAAAGGTCTCGCGGGGTAGCCGTGGTGCGCATCGAGGGGACTGGTGGTGGAATTGTAAAGTTCAAGAAAAGGTGGAAGCACAGAACGAAATTGGTAGAAAGCAAGGATGAAGTAGAGAAGTGGACGAATAGGGAATTATATAAGATGGCGAGGAAGGAGGCAAAGCTAACGGTTACGGCGTCTTTTGAACGCATGTATGTGGAATTAGAGGAAAAAGGCAGGGATAAAAAGTTGTACATACTAGCTAAGGTTATGGAGAGGAGGACCCGTGACTTGAATCACGTGAGGTGCATCAAGGACGAGGATGGCAAAGTACTGGTGGAGGACGCGTGTATTAGACGGATGTGACAGTTTTACTTCAATAAACTCTTGAACGAAGAAGGAGATAAAAATATTGTGCTGGCAGATCTGGAGCAATCCGTAAGGTACCGGGATTTTGGATATTGTAGAAGTATTAAGATTGAGGAGGATAAGGGTGCTATTCGCAGGATGCGCAGGGGACGAGCGACCGGACCTGATGAGATCCTAGTTGAATTTTGGAAGAGCGCAGGCAACACAGTTTTGAAGTGGCTGACTGAGTTGTTTAATGTCATTTTTAAGAAGACAAGAATGTCCGAAGAATGGAGGTGGAGTACACTGATTACTTTGTATAAGAACAAAGATGACATTCAGAGTTGCAACAATTATAAGAGTATCAAGCTGCTAAGCCACACTATGAAAGTTTGGGAAAGGGTCGTGGAGATGAGGGTGAGGAGAGCCGTGTATCTCTGAGAACCATTTTGGATTTATGCCGGGGCATTCGACTATATAAGTCATTTATCTTATTAGGAGGTTGGTGGAGCAGTATAGAGAGGAAGAGAGACTTACATATGGTTTTCGTCGACCTCGAGAAGGCATACGATAAAGTCCCTAGGGATGTTCTATGGAGATGTTCGGAGGTTAGAGGTGTACATGTGGCGTACACTAGGGCGATCAATGATATGTATGATGGAGCCAAGACCAGGGTACGGATAGTAGGAGACTCGGAGCACTTTCCAGTGATGATGAGGTTGCACCAGGGATTATCTCTTATCCTATTCTTATTTGCCTTGCTGATGGATGGATTAACACGATAAATTCAAGGGGAGGTGCCATGGTGTATGTTATTCGCAGATGACATAATCCTGATTGATGAGACTCGCAGCGGAGTGAACGCTAAACTGGAGGTTTAGAGACAGACTCTGGAGTCTAAAGGGTTCAGGCTGAGTAGGACCAAGAAAGAATACTTGGAGTGCAAGTTCAGTAATGGGAGCGACCATGAGACAGGCGTGGAGGTGAGGCTTGATAATCGGGTCATTCCAAAGTAAAGAAGCTTCAAGTATCTCGAGTCTATTTTCCAAGGGAATAGAGAGATTGATGACGATGTCACACATCGTATTTGTGCAGGATGGATGAAATGGAGGCCCGCATATGGAGTCTTGTGCGATAAAAAGGTGCCACCAAAACTTAAAAGGCAAGTTCTATAGGGTGGTGGTTAGACCGATTATGTTGTAAGGGGTGGAGTGTTGGCCAGTCAAGACTTCGCACATCCAAAAGATGAAAGTTGCGGAGATGAGGATGTTGAGATGGATGTGTTGGCATACAAGGAGATATATGATTAGAAATGATGATATATGGGACAGAATGGGAGTGGCCTCGGTGGAGGATAGGATGCGGGAAGCAAGATTGAGATGGTTCGGGCATGTGCAGAGGAGAGGCACAAATGCCCTAGTGCGGATGTGTGAGAGGTTGGCTATGGACGGATTCATGAGGGGTAGAGGTAAGCCGAAGAAGTATTGTGGAGAGGTGATTAGACGGGATATGTCACATGTGTAACTTACTGAGGACATAACCTTAGATAGGGGTTGTGGAGGACACGGATTAGGGTAGTAGGTAGTTGAGCGTAGTCCTACTTACGCTTACATACTGATAGTTGTAGTGTTATTATTGTAGCCCTTCTTAGCCTATCATACTAGTAGGTGTAATATTGCTTTATACTCCCCGTCGTTTAATTTCTGCTGCTGTATGTTCTTTCGTGTACTTTGTTTATCTTATTTACCTGTGTTAGTTATTGTTTTTTTTTTCGAATGCTTTATCACGGCTTATTCGCTTTTGGTACCGTCATTTTCATACTGCGTTAGATTTCTTGTCCGGGTCTGACCGTTTCTCTTGCTTTGCTTGTGTTTATACTTTGTCTTTGAGCTGAGGGTCTTTCGGAAATAACCTCTCTACTTACCAAGGTAGAGGTAAAGTCTGCGTACACTTTACCCTCCTAGACCCTACGTTGTGGGACTTCATCGGGTATGTTGTTGAAACAAATTAAAACAAAGCCAAAGGCAAAAAAAAAAACAACGCGACAAATAAAACTACACCCCACACTTAAGCTAAGCATTTTTCTCGATGCTAGATAACAAAAAGAACAAGGGTGTAGAGAACTTCGTGTGCCCTAAGGCCTATAATCGACACCATGGTAGGTGTCAACATTCGGATCATCTCCAGTGACTGAGTTGACATCCTCATCAGGTGGCAGATGTGGAGGTTCCCTAAGACCAAGGAACTGAACAGTGTATGGTGCAAGTGGGACTTGTTGCGGGAGCTCATCTAGATCTGCCTCTCCTCCCGTAGCCCGAATCAGTAAATCCTCCATAAGAAATTGAATGGAATGCTCAGTGCGGTTGGTTCGCTGCGCAGCAGTGAGCCCAACAATAAACTCGCCTATAGATTTCTTAACCGATGTGATATCATACTTCTTAGAAGTATAACATCACCTTGGGTTTATCGGCACTGAAGCCTGTAGCTGCAATTTTGTAATCATGCTCGGGTTGAGCAACCTTCCCTTGCCATCATTCCTCATCCTAACAATCTCTATTATCATGATTTTACCCATGTTGATTGGCATACTGGTTAGGATGACATATATCAAGCACACTCTCTTTCGCCACTGTAGAGTCATGATTGGTTGGCATAATTCGTTAATTGGTAAAACGTAACACTACCTTGGCCTCCGTGTTAAAATCACACGGCACATATGCTTGTGGCATCCCTCAGAATCACGGGCCCAGGTGCCCACTGAATTTTCTCTGCACAATCTGTGATGAATGGCCTGTAATCGGGCCTCCGCAAGAAAGTATCATAGTCGGCGAAAGGCACCTCCGGGAACTTCAACTCATTAAGCATTTGGTACGAGAATTTCACCCTGTTCTCTCACTGGGACACTATTCTGGAGTGAATTCTAATCCTGGAACCCAGTTTGCATAGAACTCCCGCACCATATCATGATTTGCATCCCCCAATGAATGCATCAAAAAGAATATTCCCAATCGATCAATGCTCTGGTACACATTGAAATAATTGAGGCTTAGTTTGACGTTATCTCTCTACTCTTCCGGGGTAGGATTAATAGTCGGTATAAACTTAGTGAACCACTTTTGACCATAAAACTATACAATTAGCACTTTAATTGAAAAATGAGTACTCATAGAGCACTTTAATTGAAAAATTAGCGCTTTAGCGAAGTTTGGGAAGAAGAATAAGGGAGAGGATTGAGTCGGGAATTTCAAGAAAATGAGTAAGGGTACAATTGTTGGAGGAAAAAATAATATACGTTGCTAGTCGGGAGCGAAAAAGAAGAGAAAAAGTGAAGAAAAGAAAAATAATATATATATATATATATATTGAGTGCTCCTTGCTAGTGATTCATAAGTATGTGCTTAATGAAAGAGGAATAAAATGGAAGTAGTGGTGAGAAAAGGAGGATGAAAAGTAATTGGTGAGCTAAAGAAGTGCGCTAACTGAAGGAAAATGTAGTGTATTAAAGTGCTTAGGAGGGATAGTTACTATTTTACCAAATATTTCCTACCCGTCCCTTAGCCTACATTACAACCCTCGAAGTCCTACTTGATCTTAGACCAATGTGTTTATATTAGTAGAGTGTTACACTAAGGGCGAGCATATGGTTCCTAGTATGTTGCATGTTAATTTTCTTGTGAGGGTGAGCGTATTCCTCTTGATCGTATGCCCATGTATGTGATTTAGTTATACTTGTATGAGCGGATATTGGGCAGCCCTCTTGTTTCTTAGTGAGGGCACATGGCGTGTGAACAGTGCCATCTGGCGGCGAACATGTTATATTCACCTGGAGTTGGTACCTCCGGGGGGCCATATTCAGTTCTTTTCCTTCATTTATTTATTGTTTGTTAATTATTGATTATTGTTTCAAGTAACCACGTTGTAGTGTATTGCCTACTTTTATTGTTCTGAGTTGTGTGCTTATTTGTTTATTGAGCATTGATTAGTGTTTCAGTAGTATTCTTATTTGTTTACTGTTCATCGAATAGTGTCCTATTTGCTTATTGTGTATTGAAGAGTGTCCGTACTTGTTTATTGTTATTGAGTGTTGTTTCTACTTGTTTACTACTTTTGATTCTTTGAATTGGGGAACCATAAACATTTCTTCTTATTTCTGGAGTTTTAGTATCTCCCGTTGCACGCACTCAATATTTGTCCTTATCTTTGTAGTTAAATTATTGCGTTTTATGTTTTATTGAATCTTGACTTTACATTCTTGCCTTTATTCTTCTTATCCTTTGCTTTATCATTCTGGCTTGTAGTAGCCTGACTTTGTACTTTAGTGTTGGTTCCCGTGTGTGTTAATGTTAACCTCTGACTAGTATTTTTTTTTTGCTTTAGTGGATTTGGTGAATGATGGTAGACTAGGGTAATGTTCTCGTTTGGGGACGGGGGCAAGGGCTATGGGGGTAAACGGGGTAGGGGAGGTGCTAGGCTAAGAATAGGGTCTTGGAACATTGAGACTATAATAGGGAATTCCATAGAGCTAGTCAAGAGCTAGTCAAGATTCTTAGGAAGAGGATTAATATAGCATGTGTCCAGGAGAATAAATGGGTAGGACCTAAGGCTAAGGAGGTGGACGGGTTATGGTTCTCTGGTAGGTCGGGGTATAGGAATGGGGTAGGCATTTTGGTAGACAACGAGCTATGGTTGAGGTTAGGAGGGTCAACGATAGGATGATGGCGATTAAGTTGGTAGTTCGAGGGTCCACTATGAACATTATTAGAGCTTACGCGCCGCAGGCGTGCTTGGGCGAGGAGAAGCGGCGCATTTGGGAGGAGTTGGACGAGGTGGTGGCAAATGTACCACCCACTGAGAAGTTATTTGTGGCAGGGGATTTCAATGGACATGTTGGGTCACTTCTAAGGGGCTACGACGGCATGCATGGAGGCTATGACATCGGGGACAAGAACGAGAGAGGCGTCTCACTTTTGAAGTTCGCTAGAGTTTTTGGGTTGGTGATAGCCAATTCGAAGTTCATGAAGAAGGATGAGCACTTGGTGACTTTCCGTAGTTTGGTGGCTTAGAGTCAGATAGACTTTTTGCTCCTTAGGAAGGTTGACAACGATCTTTGTAAAGACTGCAAGGTTATTCCAAAAGAGTGTCTTACAACCTAACATAAGCTTTTGGTGATGGATTTGGAGATTAAGATGGAGAAGAAGAGAAGGGTTGTGGATGACAGGTTGAGAATTAAATGGGGGAGTTTGACCATGGCTAGTACAAAGGAGATGGGGAGAGGTTGACAACCAAGGGGGCTTGGGGGAGTAGCGGGGACGCGACCAGTATGTGGGATAAAACGACCAGTTGCATTCGGGAGGTGGCTAGAGAAGTGTTAGGGGTCTCGTGGGGTAGCCGTGGTGGGCATCGAGGTGACTGGTGGTGTTCAAGAGAAGGTGGATACGAAGAAATCGGCGTATGCGAAACTGGTAAATAGCAAGGATGAGGTGGAGAAGTGGACGAATAGAGAATTATATAAGATGGCGAGGAAAGAGGCAAAGCTAGCGGTCACGGCGGCGAAAACGGTGGCTTTCGAACGCCTATACGTTGAATTAGAGGAAAAAGGCGGAGAGAAGAAGAAGTACAACGAGTGAGAGGAGGGCCCGCGACTTTGATCACATGAGGTGCATCAAGGACGAGAACGATAAAGTATTGGTGGAGGACGCGCATGTTAGGCAGAGGTGGCAGTCCTACTTCCATAAACTCTTGAACGAAGGAGATAAAGACATTGTGTTGGGAGAGCTAGAGCAATCGGGTAGGTATCGTGATTTCAAGTATTGTAGAAGCATTAAGATTGAGGAGGTCAAGGGCGTTGTTCGCAGGATGCGCGGGGGACGAGCGACCGGGCCAGATGAGATCCAGTTGAATTTTGGAAGAGCACAGGCAGGGCAGACTTGTAGTGGCTGACTGAGCTGTTGAATGTCATTTTTAAGATGACGAGAATGCCCGAAGAATGGAGGTGGAGTACAATGGTTCCTTTGTACAAGAACAATTGTGATATCCAAAGTTGCAACAACTATAGGGGTATCAAGTTGCTGAGCCACACTATGAAAGTTTGAAAAAGGGTCGTGGAAATGAGGGGGAAAAGAGGCGTGTCTATTTCTGAGAACCAGTTTGGATTCATGCTTGGGCGTTCGACTACAGAAGTCATCCATCTTATTAAGAGATTGGTAGAGCTATGTAGGGAGAGAAAGAGACTTACATATGGTTTTCATCGACCTCGAGAAGGCATATGATAAAATCCCTAGAGAGGTTCTCTGGAGATGTTTGGAGGCTAAAGGTATACCTGTGGCGTACACTAGGTTGATCAATGATATGTATGATGAAGCCAAGACCAGGGTACAGACAGTGGGAGGAGACTCGGAGCACTTTCCTGTGACGATGGGGCTGCACCAAGGATCAACTCTTAGCTCATTCTTATTTGCCTTGGTGATGGATGGACCGACGCGACAAATTCAAGGGGAGGTGCCATGGTGTATGTTATTCGCAGATGACATAGTCCTGATTGATGGGACTCGCAGCGGGGTGAACGCTAATATGGAGGTTTGGAGACAGACCCTGGAGTCTAAAGTGTTCAGGCTGAGTAGGACCAAGACAGAATACTTGGAGTGCAAGTTCAGCAATGAGAGTGACCGTGAGACAAACATGGAGGTGAGGCTTGGGACCCAGGTCATTCCGAAGCAAGTAAGTTTCAAGTACCTCAGATCTATTATCCAAGGGAATGGAGAGATTGATGACGATGTCACACATCGTATTGGGGCAGGGTGGATGAATAGGAGGCTTGCATCTGGAGTCTTGTGCGACAAAACAATGCCATCAAAGCTAAAAGGCAAGTTTTATAGGGTGGTGGTTAGATTGACTATGTTGTATGGGGCGGAGTCTTGGCCAGTCAAGACGTCGCACACCCAAAGGATGAGAGTGACGGAGATGAGGATGCTGAGATGGATGTGTGGGCATACAAGAAAGGATAAGATTAAAAATAAAGATATCCGGGCAGAGTGGGAGTGGCCTCGGTGGAGGATAAGATGCGGGAAGCGAGATTGAGATGGTTTGGACATGTGCGGAGGAGAGACACAAATGCCCCAGTGCGGAGGTGTGAGAGGTTGGCTATGGACGGATTTTAGGAGGGGTAGAGGTAGGCCGAAGAAATATTGGGGCGAGGTGATTAGACGTGATATGGAGCAGGCGAGACTTACTGAGGACATGACCTTAGATAGGGGTTGTGGAAGTCACAAATTAGGGTAGAAGGGTAGTAGGTAGTCGAGCGTAGTCCTACTTGCGCTTACAAACTGGTAGGTGTAGTGTTATTACTGTAGGCATGCTTAGTATATCATACGAATAGGCGTACGCGTTCTTGAATGTACTTGATTTATCTCATTGATCTGCGTAGTTACTGCTTCTTTTCAGGATGCGCTATCACGATGTATTTGTGTCTTCTAGCAATATTTTCTTACTGCTTTAAATTTTTCACCGGGTCTGACTTCTTTTTCTGCTGTGCTTGTCCTGAGCCGAGGGTCTCTCGGAAACAGCCGCTCTACCTACGAAGGTAGAAGTAAGGTCTGTGTACACTCTACCCTCTCCAGACCCCACGTTGTGGTACTACACTAGGTATGTTGTTGTTGTGTAAGTGAGCAAGTAGTATTTGACTATTTGTGAGTCGAGTTTTGAGGCTAGGAAGTTATATCAACGTGCTTGAGTGGATTTAAATATCCTTGGCATGACTAGTTAGGAAAATAATTGAAAAGATTGTCTTCTTATAAAGTATAGTTGCTTGCTCGAGGACGAGCAACGGTCTAAGTGTGGGGTGTTGATGATAGATTAGAAACAAGGATTTTTAGCTTCCAAAAGTCATTACAACCAACTTTTGATTCAAACTTTCGTATTGAATCGATTGTAGAAAGTAGCAAAATCTTCCTTCAAACTCTAACTAGTCTCCCAAGATGTAGCCGTCCAAAGATGTCTTCAAAACCGTGTGTTTTAGGTATTTAAACCCTCCAAAAATAGGCCCGGACCGAAATACCCTTTTAAAATTCGGAACATAAAAAACTTGCAGCAAAAGAACACTGCCACGACGCGGGCTGCAACGCCCTATGCGCCGCGGCTGTGAAAAAAAATCTGCAGCCTGATTTCTCAGGGGCTCAGAAAATTTCCACAGGCGCGGTGCCTGGGGCGTGGCCCAGTGCGTCACGCCAAGCTTCCCTGTGTTGTCATTTTTTCTTCAATTTTTACCATTTATATTTGGTCATCGAACCCCGAACTCGATCCCGATTTGTCCATTGAACTTCTACTCAGACTTCGAAGTCCTACAACCTCAATTTAAGCTCCAAACATGCTCGTTTGATCGGAAACAAGTCCTACACAAGAAACACACGTAATGAGTGTAAAATATTCCGTTATAGCTCAAATAAAATTAAAGTATAGTCAATAAAGATCTTAAATGAAGCTAATAGTCCTTGTTTCTAGTCTATCATCAGGTATGCTGCTCCATATTGTCTTCAGTTATTGTGCAGTACTCTTCCTTTCCAGCAACTTATTACATCCTTCACTTTGCTGCTATCATCCATCTAACTCCCAACAGCCTTGTAAGCATTCTCCATGTATGGGTATAGGGACAGTTAAGAAATAGGTGTTCTGAATCTTCTTCCGCAAGATATGTATCCCCTCCATAGCTTTTTCTGGGTGAGTCAGGCTTTGTGCATTATCATCCATGTGGAGCACATTACTTTTAGGGGTGTCTTATTCTTCCACAACCTTTCGGGGATCAAGTGCTTCCTTTACCGGTTGTAACAAGCAAGTTATAGCAGAAATTAACCGATAATTAGCTACTCTTACCTACTTTCCATGTAAGTGAATCTATTGTTGAGCCTAGGTAAGGGCATTCGCCAGCTTAAGAATATGATGGCCCTCCTTTTCTATTTCCACATCCTGATAATTTCATTCAGGATTATAGTTCCCACATCCCACCTGTAATTTAATCGTCAGCCTTAATAGAATTTCTTGTTCCATGGCAATGCACAGGTCAGGAAATGTTTCCTATGACCTTCTAACCATGCTTCCTTCCACATTTGATCTTCTTTTCATTAGCAACACTCAGTTTTCCTAGTGTTTGAAATTCATGCCATAAGTTCCTTATGCTCTTCCAAATAGCAAAGCTATATGTTAGGGTCATTGTCCTGGTACACCAAGGGCTGTGCATCCCATATTTTGCTCTGGCTAACTTTCTCCATAGGGCTTCTTCTCTACTGAATCTTCATTACCATTTGAACAAGCATTTGTTCTGTAGCCTCTAGTTTCTTTTTTATACTTCTAAGTCCCCCTCTATTATGGTTGCTGTTACAATATACAGTTTCACTGAGTGGATTAGGATTTCCTTCCCCTAGGAAACTGATCTTATTCTGTTCAATGTTTCTCGATATATGCAGTCATAGGGAACATGGAAGTAAATGTATGAATGCTATCCAGGACCAGGACAATATTAGGACTAACCTGATTGCAATAGATACGTGTTGCTTTTTCAATATTGGAAGTCTCTTTTCGAACTTTTCAATCACACATTGCATACCAGGTTCCACCCGGTTTTCCCTCCCAAAGGAAGGTCCAAGTAACTTTTGGTATTTCTCCAACTCTACAACGCAAAGTGTGCTAATTCCTGTTTGTTCATTAACTCATTTATTTAAAACAAAGAGTAGATCTCGGTACTTCCAATTTCATGATTCTATTCCAGGATGAGCACAACATCCTTATGCACACATCCACATCTTAGGCCTAGTTGGTGTAAAAGGAGGCTCCCTATTCTGTGCTATGCATGCTTCCTTGGTAACTTCTAGTTTGATCAGGGAAAGCACAGAAAATGAATATGCTAATGAAGGTTACAGATTCGGTCAAGAGGAAGACACTTAGAATATCGTACACTTATAATATCGTAGCCGCTCATGCTTATTTTGACCAATTGATCATCCAATATGCTAGTTTCAACTTTAAACAACTCTCGTTCGTACACATCTTCTCTTTGTTTCCCGTTCCTCTTTCTCACATTTATATGTAGCCCAAATCTTCGAATGAAATCGTAATGGCCCTTTAGGTATTATAATTGTTTTTCTCTGAAAATAGCGAGAAACAATTATATATGTGAGAAAGAGCTCTTTGTTTCAAATAAACGAGTTAAGGAACAAACAGGAAGTATCAGCCTTGCTGATTTATGCTATCTATACAAGGTATTACCTTTCACAAAAAAATGTACCGTAGAAAATAAGAGCATCATCAACATAAACTAGAGAATCTCTGGTTTTAGCCTTTTAGGTAACTCCTAATTTGCCTAACCAATCGTGTACTAGTAAAGTGATTTATACTTTTATACTGGTAAAGTTGTTGCCGTGTGACCAGGAAGTCACGGGTTCAAGCCGTGGAAATAACCTCTTGCAGAAATGCAGGGTAAGACTGCGTATAATAGAC
Organism: Anisodus acutangulus; assembly: GCA_029783415.1. NCBI lineage: Eukaryota > Viridiplantae > Streptophyta > Magnoliopsida > Solanales > Solanaceae > Anisodus > Anisodus acutangulus. Next base: position 41,294,729 of record CM056507.1, read on the forward strand.
CCTTGTGGTCCGGCCCTTCCTAGACCCCGCGCATAGCGGGAGCTTAGTGCATCGGGCTGCTCTTATACTACTATACAAAGGGTACCCATGTGTTGGCTTAGTAAACAAACTAAGTAGTAATATAATTTGTTTTGATTGGAAAAAAAGATGTTATGCATGTAAAAGCCTTTTTGATTTACCTTACATTTGAAGTTTCCTTTTTTATGTCAATAGAGGTATGTATGTCTGTCTGAAAAAAGAAAATAAACTTAAGAAAAATGGATAGCTGAAACGAAACCTTGTGTGTCCAGGGAATTTGAGCAGTGGAGGAACTTTATTCAAAATTTTTCCCTGAGTATTATTTAATGGTGTCCATAGGTTGCACAAATCACACCCGCCTCTGTTTTGAGCATTTCCTAGTGGTGTCAAGGTAGACATATTTCCTCCTGTAGTGACTGGCATTAAGACAATTAATAGTTTTATTGGAGTCAACCGTCCCACTCAATTCCATTTGGGGTCGCTGGTCCTGCTTATGCTATATTTAATAGCAACTTGTTACTAAATATAACGGAATAGCATCTTTCTTGATTCCTTCACTTTTGACGAAGCAGCACAGTACATTAGATTTTTAGTTTGTGCACGGATTGCAGCTGTTCAATTACCACTACACTAGAAATTTAAACAGCTGGTTACTTCTGATATCGACTTTCTCTGTAATATGGTTTTATAATTAATTCAATCAGCTGGATTCATATAATTCTTAGCTGTCATTCTTCTCCGTGCTGCATCTGTCTTAAACTCTTAGTTGGAAACTTGATGTGCTACATAGCGTATTTTCTGTACACTTCTAAATTCGAAAACAAAATTGATTTTTCGTAATGTTTTCAGACTTTTAGTCATCTTTTCAAAATAAAATCCTCACAAGCAAATAGATAAATCTGGAGAAGGCTCTGCGGAAATTTTGATTTGAGAATCCTGAAAAAGTTGGTAACAGTGATTTATTAACTCAACTTCAGGAGTGTCGGGAACAATTTACAATTATGCTTCCAGAGATTCAGTTGTTGTAGCATATGTTTCCAAATTCAATGACATAATTACCTGGACCTGTATATGTATCCTCAAACCTTGTATTTGTTGAGAACTAAGCTAAATTGACTTGCAAGTGAGTTTCATCGTTTATAACTTTAAGCTCTTAAAAAGGCTTGAAATTGGAAGTTCTTTATCTTTAGAGAAGTACAATTGAATGGTTTTTTTTATAGTTTTATGATGTTCTTAGTTGAGTGTGAAGAATATGTCTAACCTGTTGGTTGGGATTTTTCAGCTATCACCTTGCGATAAACTTCCAGGAGAAAGCAATTGAGGCTTGGGAAGGACATGGCCCAAGTGCAGTAGATGAACTTAAAGAAGCTCATCGACTTCTTGAACAACTGAAGAAGAAAGCTTCCGGTATATCCGATGAGTCTATAACGAAGGCCTTGCCTTTGGCTAATTCTAGTGAAGCTGTCTTTGGTAGTACCTCACCTCACAAGTTGGTGTCTCAGCCATCCAGAAGCAAAGAAATGCAACTAAAATGCTGAATCAATAAAGTTCTGCAAGTTTATTAATCTGCTCTTTCCCTTTTAGGAATAAAGTAATACCTTTTGTTAGTTGGGTTTTGATGTTATAAGCTTCACTGAGGATATTGAAGCTACAAGATCAATTAGTCTGTAACTTTCATCTGTCATAATAGTAGTTTTTTACATTGAGGTCTCTGTCCTGGTAAGGTTATTTACTAGGTTCTGGAAATCATATTGCTAAGGGTGCAGTCTCTGTCTGTAACTTACATTTTCTTACTGCTTTTTTGACCGGGTCTGACTGTTTGCTTTGCCTGTCCTGAGCCGAGGGTCTCTCGGAAACAAGGGTCTCTCGGAAACAACCGCTCTATCTTCAAGGTAGAGGTAAGGTCTGTGTACATTCTACCCTCCCCAGACCCCACGTTGTGGGATTTCACCGGGTATGTTGTTGTGTATCTAGTTTATGTGTTTGAATATTCATTTTGACAGCTATGCCAAATCATTGAATGAGTTTAAATCCTCTGTTTAGGCTTCCAGCAAGTTATTCTTTCCTTTTTGGTGTTGCTAATATTAAACCAAGAAAGATGAGCTTGAATGAAATCTTATTATCGATTTTAATTTGTTTGAAATTGATGCATAATTATTGCTTGTTTTTTGTGCTAACCGCTTATTAAATACTTCTTTTTATATTTAGTAATAATTTGATGTTAAATTTTTTATTTCATCCTTAATGAAATGATTTAAATATCTCCTCCGCGAGGGAAGGAGTAGCATGTTTCTAGAATGTGGTCGGTGTTGGAGAATTATAGGAATTCCTGATGGTGCTGACTAAACTCGACAGGCAAGTTCTCACATGGCATGGAAATAGGGAATTGGACGTGGGTGCCATGCTACATTACCATTTATTGTCTCCGCAATTTGTCACATAAATATTTGGAACACGCAGAATCTTTAATAAAGTATTTGTGCGTGACAAGATAGAGTTTGAATTACTTAACTCCTTTCGTAGATTGTAAATCTTGAGGTTTTACTTTTTTATTTGTTACTAATACTTTATTAGTGCATTCACATAGATCAAAAACTTGCTAAGCAAAGGTCCACTTTGGCTCCACCACTGTGAGATCACCTTCGAAAAATATTCAACAAATGAAAGAACCTGCAATTGGCAAAGAGAGGATAGTCTTCGATCTGATTTCTTACATAAGAGTTGTTTAGCTAAACAATCAAAGAATAGTTCTATAAGGTGAGCAGGGATGTCGAAAGCTCAGCAGTTCTCTTTTAAATTCATTTGGGAAAAAGAATTTCTCCGTCCTATGTTAATTGTCGTTTTAGTTATTTTAATGTCCATTAAGAAAATAATAAGTATAAGATATAATTTACTAAGTTTTTCTTATTTAATAAAAGTAGATTGGTTGCTAAGGGGTTAAAACTTCGAAGCAGTTCGATTAACTCAAGGATCTTTCAAACTAATTCGGTTGGTGAATATTTAATAAATCATGTGTATTGAATTCTTATAAGGTTCAAATGTTAGCGAATGTAAATTTTTTCTTAATTTCTTTAGTCGGTAGATATCTATATTAATATAACGGGAGATAGTATGTACTCGATATAATAATTGAGATGCATGCAAATTAGTTCGACATCACAATAAGAAAAAATGTAATTGTTTATAGCAAGACTTCTTAAGATAACTACAAGAATAGAGTAATCACTTGTTGTATGTAAATAGTTTTTCACTGTCAATGTATGTTAAATTCATTAAATAACACTTCTTTCATCTTAAATTATTTATCGTGGTTATTAAAAATAGTTATCTCAAATTATTTATTATTTTAGAAGTATAAAACATAATAATTTTTTCTCATTTTACCCTTAGTAATATTTTATCACTAATGGAGATGACACATAAAAAAGTAAACAATTAATGGAGAGAATTATAGTTTAGACATAAATAAGGATAAAATAAATCAAATATCCCTCTCAATTAATATTTATTAAGGGACTTGTAATGAAAAAATGAGTAATTTGAGACGGAGGGAGTAGATTGAAGTAGGTAACGTGCCTGGTTGAGGAAGTTGTCCAACGGGGCGGGGCGGGGCGGGTCCCACCTTCTACGCTCCGCTCGTATCCAATCTCTGAATAAAACTGCAATCTACAAGCTGTCTCCTGCTAATGACTGTATGTGCTCTCTTATTTGAAATCTTCCGGCAGAAAAAGTGCTTTCAGACGCTGTTGATGACGCTTGAATGTTCAATACATCTCGGGCCATCTTTGCTAGTGTCGAAAATGTCTTCTCATTTTCCCTCAAGTATTTAAGCAAGTATTCACGTCCTTCTTCATTGACAACTGCTTGGTACGGTACAACACCCTGCAAAATAAAAACATCAAACCACTATACATTCTATTTCTAAGGCTTTCAATACTAGCTGCAGAAACTGTTGGAAATTAGCCTTTGGCGGGAGTTGCGACCGACCAACTTTAACGGCTTAAACACTAGTGTTACGTATGTTGGAGAATCCGGTTCTTCACACATGCATGATGTACTAAGTACGTAGATAACCGTAGGGCCAAGAATCGTCAAATTTCATTGAGAAATGAAAGAGATATTGGTTCACGAAGTGAGGTGTTTGAAGCATGGAAAGTGTGGTGCTGTGTTCAATTCTCCCTCATCGGTAGAGGAAGAAAGAATTGTTGTGTATATAAGACTCGAAATTGGTTTGGTTGGGACCCCAAGGGGTATCCCATGTGTTTAAAGGAGGGAGGAACTAGATGTGCTTCGGTTCAAGGAAAGACCACACGCGCGCTTGCCTTGCCCGTCCGGTCGATTCAGGTTCAGGGTTCTCGGGTTCACGGTCGTGGGTCGTGGGTGTGGGCCTTCGATATTATCTTTGGGACAGAAAACTTTGTCGAAATGCAGTTTGATCCCGAAGTTTCAGATGTGCGATTTGATCCTGAAGTTTCAAGATGTCTGATTTGGTCCTGAAGTTTCAAGATGTCTGATTTGGTCCCTGAAGTTTTGAAAGTCGAATTTCGACGGTCGAGCGAAACGTTCGCACTCAATTCAGCCATTTATTTTGGCTGAATTACACCTCCAATAATGGCCAATCCGTTGGCAATTTTCTCCATTTATTTGGTGGCTTTACTACCTCCACAATGGTCATTATTTGGCCAATAATGGCTGTTATGGAGGCAGTCAAACAGCCCCTCTTCCTCCTATATAAACACCCCTTACACCATTGTTGAGGGACACTTGATATACACCAAAATACACGAAAATACACAAAGCAGAAAGCAAGCAGTTTCTTCCTAATCTTCCAAGCATCATTTCGTTATTCAATATTCTTCACGGTAGCTTTTGAGTTTCCTTTGCTTAATAGTTCCATTGCTGTTTTATCTTGGGAGATGAATTGTCCAGGACGTATAAAGGATACATACGGGGCAATATTGTCTTAAGGACAGAGTGCCACACTCGACTCAGCAAAAACAACTTTCCAGTTTTCTTGATCAACAAAATAAGTAATTTCAGTTTGTTGTTATATTGTAATTTTCAGTTTTACAGTTGAATTGTAATTTCAATTCTTACATAAGCAGTTACTTGTAATTTCCGTTTCCTGCAAATCCTTTGTAATATCCCAACAACTTAAGACAATATTTTGCTTACGGTAACTGCAATAACATGGCTGGAAATATGACCGATGTTGCTGCTACTGCTGCTGCCTCTCGAGGCAACGTTCTCGCCTTCCCCACTGCCGCTCTTGGCCAAGGCGATAACTCTGCCGCGCTTTCACTGCTGCTGCTGGCTCTGTTCAAAGCGATAACTGCGCCGCTTCCCGACTGTTGGAGATCCCCCATCTTCTTCACACCACCATGATCGCCCTGAAAAGTTCATGGGATCAGAATTTAAAAGATGGCAGCAAAAGATGATGTTCTACCTAGATTATGGGCATGGCCGGTTCCTTACGGAAGATCCTCCACAAGCTGGAGATGAAATGGACTCTTACTTTCTTTGAAAGCGGGTGAAACGGGGCCTTGGTATCCATGTCGTTAACGGCATGAAGATGGTTCGTGATGCGTGGAATCATAGCGATTTCATGTGCAAGAACTATATCTTTGAATCGCTTGGCGGACCTCTCTACACGGTATATTCTACCGTTGGCACCGCCAAAGAGCCGTGGGAAAAAGCGCAAAGAAGTACAACGCACAAGATCACGGGTACTAAGAAGTTCATCGTTGGGAAATTTATAAAATTCCAAATGGTGGACAGCAAAGCAGTTGATGTCCCAAGTCCAGGAATTCCAAATGATTTTACATCACCTGGATTTGGAAGGACTAAAGCCAAACGCAGCGCTTTTTGGTTGCATCACCGATTGAAAAGTTACCTCGCTTCGTGGAATGAGTTTATGAGTTACTTGAAACTCAAGACAAATGAGATGACCTTTGAAGAGCTTGTTATCAAACCGCAAATTCGGGAAGATAATAAGAAGACCTTGCCAAAGGGTAGACAACATTACGAGGCAAAGGCGAATCTGGTGAGGCCAAAGGGAAAACAAGCAACAAGCGGAAGTTCCACAAAGACGGCAAAGCCCCCGCTGAGACGTTCGTGAGGTAATCGTCATCACCGTGGGAAACCTGGTCACAGGATCAAGGAATGCCGCAAGCTCAAGGCGAGCAACAGCGAAAGCCAAGTCGAAAGGCAAGGCTCAAGCTAACGCGTCGTCAAGGACACGCTCATGGATGACATGATTGAGGATCTCTCGGCCGTGGTGCTAGAAGCCAACTTGGTTGAGAATCCGATGCGGTGGTGGGTGGACACAGGTGCAACAAGACACATCTGTTCCAACAAAGATGCCTTCTCCACGTACACTCCGGTCTCAGGCAAGAAGTGTTCATTCATGGGCAACAACGCTTCCTCGGACGTGCTAGGGGTTGGAAAGGTGGTCTGAAGATGACTTAGGCAAGGAACTCACTCTGAAGGAAGTGATGCGATCCCGGAGATTAGAAGAAATCTAGTTTACGGACCTTTATTGGTTAATCTTGGTTTTAGGCTAGTGTTTGAATCAAATAAATTTGTACTCACTAAAAATGGCACATTTGTGGGGAGGGGCTTCGTCTGTGAAGGCCTCTTCAAAGTGAATGCCATGTCTGTATTGCGTCAAGGAAATAAAGTTGAACCTTCTTCTTATTTGCTTGAGTCTTCTAATTTATGGCATCATAGATTAGGACACGTGAACTACAAGTCTATTCAAAGGTGGTAAAGATGGAGATGTTGCCTTCAATCGACGTAAACCGTCAACATAAATGTGAGGTGTGCGTAGAGGCAAAACTCACCAAGCTTCCTTTTCGATCCGTCGAAAGGAATACCGCTCTTCTAGAACTTATTCACACAGATATATGTGATTTGAAGTTTGCACAAACTAGAGGGGGGAACAAGTACTTTGTGACATTTATAGATGATAGCACAAGGTATTGTTACCTTTACTTGTTGAAAAGTAAGGATGAAGCCTTTGAAGCGTTCGAGCGTTACAAAGCGAAGTTGAGAATCAACTTAGCCTACGAATTAAATCCATTCGTAGCGATAGAGGGGGAGAATATGTAGCGCATTTTGAGGAATACTGTGCCCAAGAAGGCATTATTCATCAAACGACGGCTCCATACTCACCTCAATCAAACGGTGTGGCGGAACGTAAGAACCGCACATTAAAGGAAATGATGAATGCCTTGCTTATCAATTCCGGTCTTCCCCAAAACATGTGGGGAGAAGCCGTCCTTACCGCTAATACGATTCTTAACAGAGTCCCACATAAGGGTAAGGACAAAACCCCATATGAATTATGGAAGGGAAAGAAACCCACCTATAAATATTTTAAGGTGTGGGGTTGTCTGGCAAAGGTTGAAGTACCCAAGCCAAAGCAGGTCAAGATTGGGCCTAAGACTGTAGATTGCATATTCATTGGATATGCAAATAACAGTAGTGCTTATCGCTTCTTAGTGCATAAGTCAGATATTCCAGATATCCACCAGGGTACAATAATGGAATCAAGGAATGCTCTATTCTTTGAAAGTACCTTTCCTAGAAAGGAGAAAGACATAACCTCTCTCAAACGAAGTTATGCACAAAGCTCTCAAGAACCGGAGTCCTTGATCGCCGGATCTGAATGGTTCAGATCTAGCGAATCTCGAGGTGGTGAACATCCTAATCTAGTGTTCAGATTCTCGAACTTGGAGACTCCAGAGATGGATCTAAGGCGAAGTAAAGGGCCAGGAAGGATAAATCCTTTGGTCCCGACTTTGTAGCTTATATGGTTAATGATGAACCAAGGACAATTGCTAAGGCGTTGTCAACTCGAAGCTTACCGCTCTGGAAAGAAGCTATTGAGAGTGAAATAAGCTCCATTCTGCACAACCATACTTGGGAGTTGGTTGATCTTCCTCCGGAAATAAACCGTTGGGGTGTAAGTGGATACTCAAACGGAAATACAAGGCGAGATGGGTCTATAGACAAGTACAAGGCCAGGTTGGTAGTCAAGGGCTATCGGCCAGACGTAAGGCTTTGACTACTTTGATACCTACTCCCGGTATGGATGACATCCATACGGGTATTTATTGCGATCGCGACTTTGCGTGACCTTGAGATACACGGATGGATGTTAAGACGGCCTTCCTAAATGGCGATTTGGAAGAAGAAATCTATATGGACCAACCCGAGAAGTACGTGGTTCAAGGGCAAGAGAAGAAAGTCCGTCGACTTATCAAATCTCTGTGACGGCTGAAACAAGCCCGAAGCAATGGCACGAAAAATTTGATAGTACTCTACTATCGAAGGGTTCGCCATTAATGAGTGTGATAAATGTGTTTACACGAAAGGCAACTCGACTCGTTTGTTATGATATGCCCGTATGTAGGCGACATGTTAATCACGAGGAAGCGATCTAGGGTAATCCTAGAGACTAAGAACATGTTGAAACAATGCTTCGACATGAAGGATATGGGTATCGCAGATGTCATCTTAGGGATTAAAATCTCTAAGACGCCTGACGGGCTGGTCTTATCTCAGTCTCACTACATCGAGGATGTTTTGAGAAAGTTTGAGATGTTAGACAGTTCACCGATAAAGTCACCAATGGATACAAATCAAAAGCTTGATAAAAATCTTGGTGCACTGTATACCAGAGCGATATGCACAGTGATCGGTAGTTTGATGTATCTAACAAAGCGCACCCGACACGATATTGCTTACGTGATCAATAAGTTGGCTAGGTTCACCCGTAATCCGAGTGATAACCACTGGAATGCGTTGAATCGGGTATTACAATACGAAATACACGTTAAATTACGGGTTACACTATTCGAGATATCCAAATTGTACTAGAGGGTACATTGATGCAAACTGGATATCCGATATAGAGAACACCAAGTCCACCAGTGGGTATGTATTTACAATTGGTGGTGAAATTTGTGTCTTGGAAATCCTCTAAGCAAACTTGTATCGCCCGATCCACAATGGAATCGGAGTTTATCGCTTTAGACAAAGCAGGAGAAGAAGCTGAGTGGCTTCATGACTTCTTAGAGGATGTTCCGTGTTGGAACAAACCCGTACCTTCGGTAATGATCCACTGTGACAGTCAGTCGGCTCTAGGAAGGGGCACGGAATGCTATGTACAACGGCAAATCTCGTCATATTCGACGGAGGCATAAGACCGTTAGGCAACTGATCACCACGGGTATAATATCCATTGATTACATCAAGTCTAAGGATAATATAGCAGACTCATTGACAAAGGGCTTACCCAAAGATCATGGCTTGCTGTCTAGGGGAATGGGCTTAAAACCCAAAATATAAGGACTAATACAGCGGTAACCCAACCTTACGAACTGGAGATCCCAGTAATTTGGTTCAATGGGAAAACGAAGTTGTAAAGGGTCAGTTGATCGCTTCGGGGGAAGTATGAGCACTTCGGAGAGTGATTTACGAAAGACACTCCAAATCCAAACCCGTTCCCGTGATAGACTTTAAGTGCTATCTGCAGTGTGGGTAAATGTTAAGTTTTCAAAACCTGTAATGCTCCTCAACAGTTGAGGTTAGGTTTTGGGAAACTTTTAATGGTTCTTAACACTTGTGAAGTGGGGTATAGCAGGATACCTTGTAGGAGACCACCTATTTAAGTGCGAGGACGGGCCGCCTCAAGATGAACGCACTTAAGAATCCAAGACGTTGTCCATGGCCAAAACGGACAAAACATTACGAAGAAGAGAGTAAGGGAATTTGTTGTGTTGGTACCATTGACTTGGCTTACACTAAACACTGACGGTTCAAGACATCACGTTCACCGCGTGATAAGTAAGTCCGATGGTATTCAACTATGGAAGGTTCAAAGTCGATGCTACCTCTCCTTATGCAACATCGGTCATTGAAATATTCTTTGGAAATGAAAAAGGCACCATGTGAGTGCGCCAAAATCTCTTTCAAGAGGGATTGTTGGAAATTAGCCTTTGGCGGGAGTTACGACCGACCAACTTTAACGGCTTAAACACTAGTGTTACGTATGTTGGAGAATCCGGTTCTTCACACATGCATGATGTACTAAATACGTGAATAACAGTAGGGCCAAGAATCGCCAAATTTCATTGAGAAATGAAAGAGATATTGGTTCACGAAGTGAGGTGTTTGAAGCTTAGAAAGTGTGGTCTTGTGTTCAATTCTCCCTCATCGGTAGAGGAAGAAAGAATTGTTGTGTATATAAGACTTCGAAATTGGTTTGGGGTTTGGGACCCCAGGGTATCCATGTGTTTAAAGGAGGGAGGACCTAGATGTGCTTCGGTTCAAGGAAAGACCACAGGCGCGCCGCCGCCCGCCCGTCCGGTCAGGTTCAGGGTTCGGGTTCTCGGGTCCACGGTCGTGGAGTCGTGGGTCGTGGGTCGTGGGCCTTCGATATTATCTTTTGGGCGAGAAAACTTTGTGAAGTACGATCCCGAAGTTTCGGATGTGCGGTTTGGACCGTAATTCTTCTTTCGGATGTGCGCTTTGATCCCTAAAGTTTCAAGATGTACAGATTTGGTCCCTGAAGTTTCAAGATGTCTGATTTGGTCCCTGAAGTTTTGAAAGTCGAATTTCGACGGTCTGCACGTAAAATGTTCCAAAGACTCAATTCAGCCATTTATTTTGGCTGAATTACACCTCCAATAATGGCCAATCCGTTGGCAATTTTCTCCATTTATTTGGTGGCTTTACTACCTCCATAATGGTCATTATTTGGCCAATAATGGCTATTATGGAGGCAGTCAAACAGCCCCTCTTCCTCCTATATAAACACCCCTTACACCATTGTTGAGGGATACTTGATATACACCAAAATACACGAAAATACACAAAGCAGAAAGCAAGCAGTTTCTTCCTAATCTTCCAAGCATCATTTCGTTATTCAATATTCTTCACGGTAGCTTTTGAGTTTCCTTTGCTCAATAGTTCCATTGCTGTTTTATCTTGGGAGACGAATTGTCCAGGACGTATAAAGGATACATACGGGGCAATATTGTCTTAAGGACAGAGTGCCACACTCGACTCAGCAAAAACAACTTTCCAGTTTTCTTGATCAACAAAATAAGTAATTTCAGTTTGTTGTTATATTGTAATTTTCAGTTTTACAGTTGAATTGTAATTTCAATTCTTACATAAGCAGTTACTTGTAATTTCCGTTTCCTGCAAATCCTTTGTAATATCCCAACAGAAACAACATGTCTTTTATAAGGTTGTATTGAAGAAGAAGAAGAAGAAGATGATATAGAAGCCGGCTGGTTGCTAACACTTTCTTGTTGGTAATGCGTATATATTTTTTTGCATTCATCATGTATGCTAGACAAAACTTCTTCTTTAATTGGTTTCTTAGGTGGTTGTTCATTTGAGTTTTTTGGAGTTTGGAGGTGGAAGTACTGCTATACAATCATAAATAGGTTCAATAAATGTTTTACAACCGTCTATTTTAATAGTTGAATTTAATACAACACCAATAATATAAATAGTGGGAAAATATTTTTTTAATAGGTGCCTTATAAGATGAGTTTTTCATATATTCATTAAGTAACAAAAATATTAGAGCTATATAAAATAACATAGTTGAAATAGTAGGATAATATATACTAAAAAATTCTTTAGTTGCTTGAATTTTTTTTTCTAAAATCCAATAAGTTCTGAAATTTTTTTTCAATCATTATCTATAAGCATATCAGTTGGATTTCGATTATGAGCATTATAAAATAAAGTTATAGGTCTTCTATAATCGTAAGCAACAATTAGTTGTTCATATAGAGAATTACACCTAGTCGCTACTTCTTCAGAAATTTTTCTAAAATGTAATCCACAATCGTGACAATATTTTTATATTCTTTTTTTCTTTGTATTCTATTACTTCTAAAAATAAAGTTTATAGCAAATTGTACTTTATTAAGAATGTCTTCAAAAAGTGATAGACCATCATTTACAACTAAGTTATAAATATGACACACACATTTTATATGAAAATGATTAGGAAAAGATGGAGTTAATAGTTTTTTTTAAGTCTCACATCATAATTATTAGAAGAAGCATTATCTAACATAACAGTAATTATTTTGTCAGTTATACCATAATAATCGCAAATTTGATGAATATTTCCTGCAATAAAATTTCCAGTGTCTACATCAATATATCTATATCCTAAAATACGTTTTTGCATAGACTAATTATGATCTATCCAATGACATATTACGGTTACATAATCATGGTCATTAGTACTACGACCTATATCAGAAGTGATAGATACTTTTTCTGGAAAATGATATAATGCATAATGTAAATATTGTTGATATTCATGTGCAAATTTAAGAACGTCTCTCCTAACAGTTGATCTAGGAAAACCGTTAAAAGCAGGTTTATACATATCTCTTATCTAATGAATAAAATCAGGAGAGGAAGAAAATGAAAAAGGCAAACCCTCCACGGTAACTAATTTTGTTATTGCTTCCATATCTCTATGTTTATCGTATTTAGGACCTACAATTCCCCCGTCGTCGGGTAAATTTGACCATGTACTTGGTCCGGGACACTATATGAACCTTGTCCCGACTGAGAGCATATTGGCGCACCCGACTTTGTAGCCTCGTATTCATCCCACCTAGCTTTGTGAAAGCTTTGTACATGTCTCAATAAACCTCTCGTCCTATCCTGACCTTTTCCCATTTTAAATTTATAAATATTTTTACAAATTTGCATTTAACTACTTGATTCTCTTGGTCCCTATAAAAAAAATCTCATGCAGCTGATTTTAATTTTCGTTATGTAGGTCTCGTCTAATAGTAGGGGGAATAAGAGTCATTCCAGTTTCAGTTTGAGGTGCACTAGTGGGTGTGTCATCTAGATTAATGGGTGTGTCATCTAGATTATCTTCTAAATTAAAGAATAGTTCAGTTGCAGAATATATCTCATTATCTAATGGTTTATCATTAAAAAATTCAGTTTCATCTATATGAATGTAATCAATCAAATCATCATGTCTAGGAATAAGATGACTAGAAGAAGTACATCTGCCCTTGTTACCCCTACAAGAAGAAGCACCCTTACCCTTAAACATACCTCTTAATCATTCCATTTTAATTATGTAAATAAATAATTAAAGATAATGAAATTAAGTGTGATAATTAAAATAAAGTAACAATAATAATTTAAAGAATGAACGAAGGTACCAAACGCCGACGTAACGTCGACTTGTAATCGAGGTTGAAAATTGAAACTTTGCTCGATGGATGATCCTCAAGCTAGATGTCAACTTCAGTCCTAATTTTTGAACTTTGATACAATTATACAAATGAACAAATAAATAAAATATTTAGTAGGCAATGTAATTGTAGACTTGTAGAGAGATAAATTGAGAGATTGTAGGAAGATTTGTGAGATAAAATGAAGAGAAAAGGTATTTATAGTTAAAAAATTGAGTTAAAGTGTAAATATAGTAACTTAGGGGGTTAAAAATAAATATTAAGGGGGTAGGGGTTATGAGGTGAGGTGGCAAAAAATGGCCGTTGCACAACGGCCAAAATATAAATTGGCCGTTGTGCAACAATCATTTTTGCAAAGGGGGTCGGGGGCGGGATCAGGGTCGGGACGGGGTCGGGGTCGGGCGGTTCTAGCACGGGACGAGCCCAGGTTCCTTCCCGGTTTCGAGTCCCGACACCATTTTTTTTAGAGGGAATCATGGCGGGGTCGGATCAGGATGGACCGACCCGCCCCACTGGCCAGCGTTAGGAAGTTTCTGCAAATACCTCTTCCAAGACAGCTTGACATGAGTTTGTGCCTAGAAAAATGTACTGTGCTCTTCAAGTTTGACTAATTCACATCTGTGGTGATTATATTGTTAACTTTAATGAAACATCCATTAATATGGCCAAAAAACTTGGATTGGACCCTTATCTCATTACTTTGCCTCTCTTCATGATTCTCTCATACTCAAGATCAAAGGATAAGAAATCAATTGGAACACAATCATTTTCACCCATCATGAAATATAACTACAAAAAACAAAATTATTTTGCTACCTAGTCATACCATAGTGGCTTTACAATGATTTTTAACAAAAAAACCCCTTTTACCTATATTTCATCTATCCTATCCTATCCTATTCTTGTACTAATAACATATACAACATCTTTAATTAAGGTAAAAGAGACTAGGATACTTTGTGAACTTCTGTTGCGATGAATTGAAATCTATTTCATGTTCCGCTATGAAAGTCGTTAGGTAAGTGAAGACCTCTTCGACAAAGAATTATAGAATAAAGCCCAATTAGGTACCATTTATGAGTCTTCTTTGTTGGTAGATTACCCTCCACTAGAAGAAAGAATAGTGGGATGTTTATGCTCTCGTTGGACGTAACCGTCAGTTACATGAGTTGAAAATCATAAAGTCTTAAGTTTAAATCTCAATATATACAAAAACATTAGGTGATTTCTTAAAGCGCTCGAGTGGAATACTAGGTTATAAGAAAAACAGTAGGTAAATAGGGCAAAAGTTTGATTTAATCACTAAAACCATGTTAATATTTGTGTCAGACCAACTTTGCAACAAAGAATGAACAAACAAACAATCAGATTGACGATCAAAGAATTTAAAATTCAAAGGGTAAAACTGAAGTCTTGGATTTCTATGTCCAAGAAAATATTGATTTGCGAATTGATCTACTACTGCTTTCACCATTGTTTCTCACCTCACTAAGATGTCTATTATGGCGTATCATCTCTTGTACTGACAAGTAAACATGTCGGTCCGCCGCAGAATCCATAGAGAAAGATCTCCTAATTGGCTCAACTGAAAAATGAGCATCTTTTCCCCTTACATTAATACATTCATCACCCATGATTGACAACTTTCTTGTGTGTTGTTTGGCTAATTTTCTTGAAGAGTGACTTCTTGATTGTGGCTGTGAAAATTCTCTACTAATAGAGTTACTTCTATTTTGTGCATCTGTTCCAAGTTTTCCACTCAATTCAATCACTACAAAATCTTCATCACTCCCTAAAATGTTGCTTCTTCTAAGTAGTGGAATATGAGGATCTTGAGGTGATGAATTTGGTGCAACAATAATATCAAGTGGATGTTTATTTGTTGTGCCTGAAATGCTAGTTCTACAAAGAGGACAACTAGCATTATTTTGAAGCCAAATGTCAATGCAATCCAAGTGGAAAGCATGGCTACATTTAGGAAGTAGTCTTAACATTTCATCTTCTTTAAACTCATTCAAACAAACCACACATCTCCTAAAACTTCTTTCACCAACTTTGTTTCTGTTGTATTGAAAAGTTGGAACTTCTCTTATAAGCAATTCATCAAGTCCTCTGCTTTCTCTTGAAGGTGAATAGGCCATTAAAGGGTCTTCATATTGGAGCGGACGTGTATTGAAAAAGCGCCTTAAAGGGTCAAATTGTTGCCAGTTGATGCAGCATTTTGTGACAAAGATGTTGTAGCTGACTAGCAAGAAACCTATAGCCATGATTCCTAACATTGCAACACCAATTATTGGGAAACCATCCCCTGATACTGAAGCCATTGGAGATATTTGAGTTATACTAATGTTGCTCTGCTGGTTTTTGAATGAAAAAAGAAAATGAATGGAGATGTGTTTATGTGCTGCTGCATCCATGAACACTTAAAAGAATATGACAGGTGTTTGATTGGTTTGAGGATTTCGATCTTGAACTAGAAGAGGTTCTATTTTTTTTTTTTTTGGTAGAGGCGGTCTCAATTGGAGATGAAATTTTACGTGTTTATGGATTGACTGAGATTCAAGCTGAGGTAATGCTCCAATTTGTCTATTACACACTGGAGTTTGATAGTTTTTTTGTTGTGCGTCCTCAACTAATTGATGAGATCTAAAGAATATGATGAGTTTTATTGGTTTGAGGATTTCAACCTTGAATTAGAAGATGTTCTGTTTTCTTTGGAGATACGGTCTCAATTGGAGATGGAACTGCACGTTTATGGATTGAACAAGCTGGGAAAATGGTTCAATCTGTCTATTACATACTGGAGTATGATAGTTTTTTGTTGTCCGCCCTCAACTAAATGGAGTCACATATGGTTTGTGTGAGTGAAGAAAAAGAAGGGAGAAGTTAATTTTTTCTTCTTGAGGAGGAAGAGGTTAGAAATGAGTTTTATCAAGAGCTGAAAATTCGAAGTCAAATATGAATAAAGAAATAAATAAGAGCTAGCATTGAATGAAGTGGGGAGAGTTTTGAGGAACACATGCACTTAATTATTATGTGTAATAATTGCTGTTAAAGGTAGATAAAGATTAAACACAAGTGTTTGAAAATGCTGAGACATGGAGATGGGAGATAGATTGAACAAAAAAACGCAAGTTGACTCTATTAAACTGGAAGAGCAGTAGTGTGAAGCAGACTTCACATTTCCACTTGGCCTGCGCTCCATTTCTTTTTTTACTTTGCACCGAGTCCTTATAGTTGAGTAAATGCATCATATATCAAAGAATAGCCTAGTGATGCAGTATTTATATGTACCGTTTACTTTTACTTGTCCAGTTTTGACTTTACACGCTTCTTAAAAAATACAATAAATAAAGTATATATTTTATCAAGATACCCATATTAATTGGTGTATAATCTTAATAGGGCTTAAAAAATAATTTGAAATGAGTAATTAATACTATGGATAAAACAGGAAAAATATACTATTTTTCTGTTGATATGATAAATGTGACAAATAAAAGTGAAAATTTATTTATAAAATAATGGACAAGTAAAAGTGAATGGAGGGAGTAATTTTGAAGTGCTACCTCCGGTCCTAAATATCTACTTGTTTTAACTAATTGGATTTATTTCAAACTATTTGAGGTTTTAGAAAAATAAGAATTTTTTTCTTCAAAAACTTTCAATTACTGAAGTGTTAATTAAGTGAAATATACTTTAGGAGATAACCGATAAAATTGGTGTCATGTGACCAAAATGTCATGGATACAACTCGTGTAAACAATATGTTGCAAAAATGCAGGGTAAATCGGACTGCATTGTCTTGATACTTAAAAGGAGATATAAATAATAGTTTAAATAAAGGGAAAATGGTCAAATATACACCAGCCGTCAACAAACTTCACACCTTACCCCTTAAATGGATGGATTCCCCCAAAATCGATCAAATTACCCAATTTTACCCGACCCGATCCACCTAATTAATTTTAACCCATAAAAAAATAACACCCAAATACAATCTCATTCTTCCTTTTTGCTAAAATACCTCAATAAATGATACAATAACTTTTTTCTCATAGCTCGTGTTTAAAACAGTGCTATGTACTACTAGATATCTTGAATATGGCAAATGGCGACTTTATCCTTTTATTCTGATCAGAATTTAGTCTATAGCTCAACATAAAAAAGCTTCAGTCCAGTAAACCAAGCGTAACGTGCAGTGTGATCACTCATATCTTTGAGTTATTCTTTACTCGCACTTGATTTATTCATTCATTTTTTTTAATAAAAGAGTAACTAGACAATTAACCACAATTTGATCATCATGAAAAACAAAGTAAAAACAAGGTCTACGAAGCAGCATCTAAACAGGATAAAAAAGCAGCAAACGTGAAAGCAATGTTTTTGCACATAAAAATAAATGCACTGCCACAACTAAATCTGACCTAGATCAGCTAAATAACAGGACAGCCAATAGCTATTAACACCCACTGAAAACCAATGAGACAGGTCAAATGGGATCTCATATTTCAAGAGGTTGAGGCTCAAGTTCATGGAGTATGAAGTCGAATAAAAGCAGATGTCTGTGACAGAATATACATCCAGATGGAGATGGATATTCACTTTTTTTTCGCGAAAAAATAGCTCGTGGACAAGTACGCGTCTTCCATGTCCCTTTCAGATATCAAATTGAAGACATCTTTACTAAGGGTCTTCCCTCGGTTCTTTTTGAAGATTTTAGGGACAGTCTCCGCGTACGAAGACCGTCCGCTATGACTGTCACGCCCTGACTTTTCTCACGTCTTCCCTTATGGCGCGATGGCACCTGGACGACTATTCCTTTCCAGGCGAACAATTAAATTTTTTTTCGTTCTAAATTATACATATATCTAGATGAGGAAAATGAAAGAAATAATCCCATTGATTACTTTCATTGATTGAATAGGTATATATACAAGATACAAAATCTTCATATTCTATTCCTAAAATCATATTCTACCATAACTCTAACTCTACAATTATGGTAGTGTATAATCCTACTTTTGGTAACAAATACATTACAATATACTACACATATATTTTCCAAATATACAATATTCTTAACTCCAAAATCAGCCACATAAACCGAGAACTAATCCCATAAATCGTGGCACTAAATTATGGCAATATACACTTGTATATTGTGTGTATATTGCCATATTTAACACACCGCCGCAGTCATAGCGGGCGGTCTTCGAACGCTGAGACTGTCCCTAAAATATTCAAAGAGTACCGAGGGAAGACCCTTTGTAAAGATGTCTGCAACTTGATATCTTGACGGGACATGACATACGCGTACCTGCCCCCGGGCAACCTTTTCACGGACAAAGTGAATGTCCATTTCGATATGTTTTGTGCGTTGGTGCTGAACCGGATTACCTGATAGGTAGATGGCACTAACATTATCACAATATACTAAGGTCGCCTTCTGAATGGGGCAATGAAGTTCTAACAGCAAATTCCGTAACCAACACGATTCTGAGACCACATTAGCTACCCCTCGATATTCTGCCTCTGCACTTGAGCGGGATAGAGTCGCCTGACGCTTTGGAGACCAGGAGACCAAGTTGTTGCCAAGGAACATACAATATCCTGACGTAGACCGTCTGGTGTCCGGACAACCACCTCAATCCGCATCTGTGTACGAGACAAGTGTGGATGTAGAAGAAGGATACAAGTGCAACCCATAGTCTAGTGTCCCCTGAATATACCGAATGATGCGTTTGATTGCATTCATGTGCTCAACTATGGGATCATGCATGAATAAACACACCTGCTGAACATCATACGTAATATCCGGTTTGGTGAATGTAAGATACTGGAGAGCCCCTGCAAGACTGCGATAGCGGGTCGGGTCCTCGTATGGTGCACCTGCCACGGCACTAAGCTTGGGTTTTGCATCAACTGGAGTAGAAGTGGACTTACAGGATGACATCCCAGCCCTCTCTATGATCTCAGCAGCATACTTCCGTTGAGACAAAAATAAGCCACCTGAATGACGTTTGACGACAATCCCCAAAAAATAACTCAAAGGCCCTAAGTCTTTCATAGCAAACTCAGAACTGAGCATGATCATGATAGATTGACGCAAGGCATCGGAAGAGGCAGTCAAGATGATTTCAAACTATTTGAGGTTTTAGAAAAATAAGAATTTTTTTCTTCAAAAACTTTCAATTACTGAAGTGTTAATTAAGTGAAATATACTTTAGGAGATAACCATTAAAGTTGGTGTCATGTGACCAGAAGATCATGGATACAAGCCGTGAAAATAGTATATTGCAAAAATGCAAGGTAAATCGGGCTGCATTGCCTTGATACTTATAAGGAGATATAAATGATAGATTAAATAAAGGGGAAATGGTCAAATATACCCCTGCCGTCAACAAACTTCACACATTTACCCCTTAAATGGATGGATTCCCCCAAAATCGATCAAATTACCCAATTTTACTCGACCCGATCCACCTAATTAATTTTAACCCATAAAAAAATAACACCCAAATACAATCTCATTCTTCCTTTTGCTAAAATACCTCAATAAATGATACGTCATATCTTTCTTTCTCAATAACTTTTTTCTCATAGCTCGTGTTCAAAACAGTGCTACGTACTACTAGATATCTTCAATATGGCAAATGGCGACTTTATCCTTTTATTCTGACTAGAATTTAGTCTATAGCTCAACATAAAAAAGCTTCAGTCCAATAAACCAAGCATAACATGCAATGTGATTATTGAAGTGTGTGACCATCTGATCTAAAAACTTAAACTGTTAGATAGAACACACTTTTAATATTTGATTATATTCTCAACACGCCCCCTCACGTGCTGGCCTGATTTGTTTTCATGGTCCAAGCACGTGAGAATTCTTTTTGAGAATGGGTGGCGGTGAGGTTCGATCCCAGGACCTCTGACATGCTCTGATACCATATTGAAGTGTGTGACCATCTGATCTAAAAGCTTAAGATGTTAGATAGAACACACTTTTAATATTTGATTTAAGCTATTAGATAGAACACATTTTTAATATTTGATTATATTCTCAACAGTGATCACTCATATATTTGAGTTATTCTTTACTCGCACTTGATTTATTCATTCGTTTTTCTTAATAAAAGAGTAACTAGACAATTAACCACAATTTGATCATCATGAAAAACAAAGTAAAAACAAGGTCCACTAAGCAGGCAGCATCTAAACAGGATAAAAAAGCAGCAAACGTGAAAGCAATGTTTTTGCACATAAAAATAAATGCACTGTCACAGCTAAATCTGACCTAGATCAGCTAAATAACAGGACATCCAATAGGTATTAACACCCACTGAAAATCAATGAGACAGGTCAAATGGGATCTCATCTGTCAAGAGGTTGAGGCTCAAGTTCATGGAGTATGAAGTCAAATAAAAGCAGATGTCTATGACAGAATATACATCCAGATGGAGATGGATATTCACTTTTTTTTTTGCATAAAGATAGCTCGTAGACAAGTACGCGTCTGTCATGTCTCTTTCAGATATCAAATTACAGACATCTTTATTAAAGGTCTTCCCTCGGTCCTTTTTGAAGATTTTAGGGACAATCTCAGCGTACGAAGACCGTCCGCTATGACTGTCACGCCCCAATTTTTCTCACGTCTTCCCTTATGGCGCGATGGCACGTGGACGACTATTCCTTTCCAGGCGAACCATTAAATTTCTTTTCGTTCTAAATTATACATATATCTAGATGCGGAAAATAATATAATCATGTACTTCTTTAATGAAAGTACGAGCCCATACTCGAGCATCCCCAATTTTTTTAGACTCGATGGAAGTTCAAATACATAATAAAAACATCTGAATCTCCAAAGAAAACAATCTCATATGGGGCATTTCCTGAGATAACGAAAACTTGGTTCTCCAAACCAACTTAATCTAGAACAACTTTCACCAAATCCGAAGTAATGGATTGGTGGGATAATAAGGCTGCGGGACGATCGCTAGCCCTGTTGTAGAGCTTTTCCTCTATCGCGCTTTCCTGAAATATGTTAAATAAAAGAGTCAGCCCTACCATCCGGGGCTGAGTGAGAACCTCGCCTTGCTATTCAAAGTACATCATATTATGAACATATGAAACATGTCATGAAAACAGATTTCAGTACTCTCAGTGTACAAGCTCATAAATATTCACACACTAAAATTTCCTCCCAACTCATCCTAGGGAACACTTAGTTAACCAGTACACCTACTTCATCCCACATTACATATTATATACATATTTGTTGCGGTGCGTGCAACCTGATCCAATGCATTTCAATTATAGCCCCGAAGGCAAGTGTGTTTGAATAACCCCGAAGGCAAATGTGTTTGAATAGCCCGAAGGCAAATGTATGTGAATAGCCCCGAAGGCAAGTGTGTTTAAATAACCCCGAAGGCAAGTGTGTTTAAATAACCTCGAAGGAAAATATGTTTAAATAGCCCCGAATACAAGTGTGTTTAAATAGCCCCGAAGCCAAGTATGTTTGAATAGACCCGAAGGCAAGAAGTGTGTAACGCTATAGCCCCGTAGGTGACAGCAAAACTATTTACATTACCAAGACTTCTATCATCTCGACTGTATGGCTAAACATATACACACATACACACACACACACACACACACACACACATACATACACACATACACACACACACACACACACACACACATATATATATATATATATATATATATATATATATATATATATATATATATATATATATATATATATATATATATATATGTTAAAAAATGGCCCAAATGGGGCAATACGGACAACCCAGCAAAGGGGCAGTAAATGGCCCATACGGACAGCCCAGCAAAGGGACCAGACACGGACTAGGGGTTGAAATCATGGGATCTTTGGATTGGTATCTTGTACCAATCTTGTATATATGGTATATATATTTAATGTATATTGTGATGTAATTATTACCTAAATTAGGATTATACACTTACCCTAATTGTATAGTTAGAATTACGATAGAATAAGGTTTTAGGAATAGAATAGGAATAGGATTCTCCTATTTTGTATCTTGTATAAATACCTATTCAATTAATGAAAATAATCAAGGGGATTATTTCTTTCATGGTATCAAGAGACTAGGTCTAAAACAAAAGTTTTTCTCTCCCAACTTTTGTCTTTTCTTTGTGTTGGCCGAGACACCCACCCCCCTCGGGTTTCTCTTCCAATATTTGTCTTCCGCTCTCCAAAACCTCTCTTAAATTTCCCTTCCTTCTTTGTTCTTTCAATATGTCTAAGAACAATTATCACCCTGCCCTCACGGTTTCCAATATCAAGAGATGTATCCCCATTGTTCTTGAGATGGAAAACGTCCAATATGCGACGTGGGCGGAGTTGTTTAAAATTCACGCTATCTCTTATCAAGTTCTTCAGCACATCATTCCTCCCTCTAGACCCCTTCCTGCGGAGGATCCTGAGTTATGGATTACACTTGATGCTACCGTTCTCCGGTGGATCTACGCCACTATTTCGGTGGACCTTCTACAGACGATTATTGAGCCGGATACCACGGCTATGGCTGCATGGAATAGATTGTGTGACATATTCCAAGACAACCAACATTCACGTGTCGTCACACTCGAGCAGGAATTCTCTCTCGTTCGAATGGATGAATTTCTGAACATTTTTGCATATTACAAGAAGCTAAAGGAGTTGGCGGATCAACTCCGTAATGTTGGCGCACCAATAACGAATAATCGTCTAGTTCTACAGTTGGTTGCAGGTCTTTCGGAGGCCTATAATGGGGTTGACACTCTCCTTCGCCAAAGCAACCCTCTTCCTGATTTCTATCAAGCCCGATCCATGCTTACTTTGGAAGAAGCGAGTTTGGCTAAAAAGGCGGCTACCGGAGCAAGCCCAGTCGTCATGGTGGCGTCCTCTCCTAGTTCTTCGGGGTTTGTTAATAATTCAGGTCCCATCCAGTGAACAGTGGCCCACCACCCCCCTGGGCCCAGCAATGGGGCCCATGGCAGTGGGGCTGGGGCAGTGGGCCGTGGGCCATGGGCCAGCAGCCCATACAATCACGCAGTGAATTCCAGCGATGGGCTGGCCAGCGATCGAGCCCAACACCCGGCCGTGGCGCCCATGGCGATGGCAGCGGCGGCAACAACAGCAGCTACGGCCCAGCTCCATCGCGGACAGGAGTTCTTAGGCCCCGACCTCCGCAAGCCAATCATGTTGCAGGCCCCACTCAGACCGATATCGAGGCCGCGATGCATACACTGGGGTTAACTCAACCTGACCCAAATTGGTATATGGACATCGGTGCCACTACTCACATGACTTCCGAATCAGGTACTCTCTCATCTTATTCCAATTTGAGCACCCCTCGGGGATAATTGTTGGTAATGGTAGTTCTATTGCAATTCTATGGTATGGTCAGAAAATGTTGTCTCCCCCCAATCCACCCCTTCTCTTGAAAAATACTTTACATGCTCCTAAATTGATTAAAAATTTAGTGTCTGTCCGAAAGTTCACTACTGACAATTTCGTTTCCGTTGAATTTGATCCTTTTGGTTTCTCTGTGAAGGATTTCAAGACGGGGAGTCATCTCATGAGGTGTGATAGTAGGGGATCTGTATCCTATCATGTCTGGTTTCAGTCCATCGAGTCAAGCCTTGCCATCAGCTTTTGCAGCCATCTCTCCTTCCATGTGGCATGCTCGTCTGGGTTATCCGTGATCTTCTATTTTATCAGTTTTAGATAAAAATAGTTTTATTTCTTGTAAGGGTACGAGTCGTACTCCACTTTGTCAGTCTTGTTCATTAGAGAAAATTGTTAAGTTACCATTTGTAGACTCCAATTCTCATACTTCAATGCCATTTGATATTATTCATAGCGACTTATGGACGTCTCCTGTTCTTAGTTCATTGGGTCATCGATATTATGTTCTTTTTTTAGATGATTATTCTAGATTTTTGTGGACGTTTCCAATTGCGAATAAATCACAAGTGTTTTCCGTCTTCATTAAATTTAGAGCGTTCATTCGTACTCAATTCGAAAGAGAAATAAAAAATATTCAATGTGATAATGGGAAAGAGTATGACAATAGGGAGTTTCGGGAATTCTGTGCTAATAATGGGATCACTTTTCATTTTTCGTGTCCTCATACATCTTCACAAAATGGGAAGGCCGAACGCAAAATTCGTTCCATAAATAACATTGTCTGAACTCTCTTAATTCATGCCTCCATACCTCCATATTTTTGGCATCATGCTCTACAAATGGCCACATATCTTCTGAACATAATTCCTTCTAAAGGTCTGACATATTCTTCCCCCCTCAAAATCCTATATAATAAGAACCCTTCTTATTCTCATCTTCGGATTTTTGGGTGCTTGTGCTATCCATTATTCCCATCCACCACAATTAACAAACTTCAGGCTCGGTCTACCCCGTGTATATTTTTGGGTTATCCATCGAATCATCGTGGTTATAAATGTTTTGATTTATCCTCCAAGAAAATCATAATTAATCGCCATGTCATTTTTTATGAAACCCAATTTCCTTTTACAAAAGTTCATACTCCCGAGCCTAGGTCGTATAATTTTTTGGATGACCAAATATCCCCGTATATTATTCAGAATTTTTCGGATATATCCCGCACCCAAAATCCTCGGCCCATCGCCCGCCGGTCCTGGTCCGCCGGCGGCTTCGATTTTGGATCGGGCCCCAGCAATTGGGCGGTCAGCCCAACTCGAAGGCTGGTCCGTAAGACGCTCGATTTACCGATTTGGGCGGCGGGTTCACTTTGCTCTGGCCCGTCCGTCCCGAGCCTAGAAAATTCCCAAAATTCACTCAACGCTTTCTCGAGTCATAGACCGGTCACTCGTAGTCAGCGGGGTATTTTTACACCTAAAAGACATTTTAATTTACATTCTGATGTCTCTAAATCCCCCTTACCCCGTAACCCTGTGTCCGCCTTAAATGACCCTAATTGGAAAATTGTTATGACTAATGAATATAATGCTCTTATTGATAATAAGACGTGGGAGTTGGTGCCCCGTCCTTCTGGTATTAATGTTATCAGGTCTATGTGGATTTTTGCTCATAAGAAGAATTCAGATGGGTCATTTGCTCGACATAAGGCGCGGCTTGTTGGTGATGGTAAGACTCAACATGTTGGAATAGATTGTGGTGAGACGTTTAGTCCTGTGGTCAAGTTGGCTACTATTCACACTGTGCTTAGCTTGGCTCTTTAGAAGACTTGGCCTATTCATCAGTTGGATGTCAAGAATGTTTTCCTACATGGTGATCTCAAGAAAACCGTCTATATGCATCAACCGTTGGGTTTCAGGGATCCAAACCGTCCTCATCATGTCTGTTTGTTGAAGAAGTCATTATATGGGCTTAATCAATCTCCACGGGCTTGTATAAGAGGTTTGCTGACTTTGTTTCGACTATTGGGTTCACTCACAGCAGGTCAGATAATTCCTTATTCATCTACCGTCGTGGTTCGTCCTTGGCCTACATTCTGTTGTATGTGGATGATATCATTTTGACTGCTTCTTCCGATACCTTGCGCCAGTCTATCATGACCATGCTCAGTTCTGAGTTTGCTATGAAAGACCTAGGGCCTTTGAGTTATTTTTTGGGGATTGCCGTCAAGTGTTATTCAGGTGGCTTATTTTTGTCTCAACGAAAGTATGCTGCTGAGATCATAGAGAGGGCTGGGATGTCATCCTGTAAGTCCACTTCCACACCAGTTGATGCAAACCCCAAGTTGAGTGCCGCAGCAGGTGCACCATACGAGGACCCGACCCGCTATCGCAGTCTTGCAGGGGCACTCCAGTATCTTACCTTTACCAGACCGGATATTACGTATGCGGTTCAGCAGGTGTGTTTATTCATGCATGATCCCAGAGTTGAGCACATGAATGCAATCAAACGCATCATTCGGTATATTCAGGGAACACTGGAATACGGTTTGCACTTGTATCCTTCATCTACATCCATACTTGTCTCGTACACGGATGCTGATTGGGGTGGTTGTCCCGACACCAGACGGTCGACGTCTGGCTATTGTATGTTCCGTGGCACCAACTTGGTCTCCTGGTCGGCAAAGCGTCAGGCAACTCTATCCCGCTCCAGTGCAGAAGCAGAATACCGAGGGGTAGCGAATGTGGTCTCCGAATCATGTTGGCTACGAAATTTGCTTTTGGAGCTTCATTGTCCCATTCAGAAGGCAACCTTGGTATATTGCGATAACATTAGTGCCATTTACCTTTCAGGTAACCCGGTTCAACACCAACGCACCAAGCATATAGAAATGGACATTCACTTTGTCCGTAAAAAGGTTGCAAAGGGTCACGTTCGCGTATGCCATGTCCCGTCTCGTTATCAAATTGCAGACATCTTTACAAAGGGTCTACCGACGGTCATTTTTGAAGATTTTAGGGACAGTCTCAGCGTTCGCAGACCGCCCGCTATGACTGCGGGGGTGTGTTAAACAATGGCCCAAATGGGGCAATACGGAAGCCCAGCAAAGGGGCAGCAAATGGCCCATACGGACAACCCAACAAAGGGACCAGACACGGACTAGGGGCAGAAATCATGGGATCTTTGGATTGGTATCTTGTACCAATATTGTATATATGGTATATATATTTAATGTATATTGTGGTGTAATTATTACCTAAATTAAGATTATACACTTACCATAATTGTATAGTTAGAATTATGGTAGAATAAGGTTTTAGAAATAGAATAGGAATAAGATTCTCTTATTTTGTATCTTGTATAAATACCTATTCAATTAATGAAAATAATCAAGGGGATTATTTCTTTCAATATATATATATATATAATGTCATATTTTCAGAAGATTCAAATAATATTTCTTTTGGTTACAACTCTTAAACCGTAACCCCAAATAAGGTATTTCTTACGCTGAGCCGAGGGTAACACGGGGACCTATCACTATCCCAAGTTCCCCCTGAAAATACTTAGTGTAGCTAGTACAAATTCCCGCAAGAACAACCCTATGAAAACTGTCTCTCTAGATTTTTTTTTTGTAAAAAGGCCACAATCTTAAAACAGTCATAACTTTTTATCCATAATATTCTTCACCAATATGTATAGTTACTCCGTTATACGTTTTGCCTTTCGGATTTCATTAGATCCGAGGCAGATACTTTAAACTGCAATAACTCTCAAATCGTATGTCGGTTTTGACCTCGCTTGGACTCAATATGACCACGAAAGAGAGATGTAAAACCCTGTAAAATATCATCCAATTCCAACGAGTATAACTCAGTGAAAACAGTTCGTAAAGTTCTGCCTTCCGGATTTCGATCGATCCGAGGCAGAAACTTTAAAATGCGATAACTCTCATACCGTATGTCGATTGTAGCCCTGCTTGGACTCAATCTGACCGTAACAGAAAGATGTATAACTCTGTAAAATTTCATCCAATTCTAACAAGTACAACTCAGCGAAACAGATTGTAATTTCACAACTCAAACTAGTTATTAAACAACCTATAAATCATAATCTCATGCTCATTCTTTCAATATCCGGATTATATTTTAACATGTATTGTAACTTAAAAATAAAGGATGTTACTAAGAATTATGAGTGAGAAAACTCACTTTTGTTGCTTCGTGACTGCGAATGAAAATCTCAAAATTTTGATTACATTCTTTTCGGAACTCCTCAATTGCTAAACAAAATTTTTCTTTCCCAATTTCCTTCTGCTTCGTACGTTTCTCTTTCTCAATTCAAATCAAGAAATGCTTCTAATTGAAATTTTAAGAAGTGGCTACTGTTTCGTACGTTTCCTAATAGAAAATAAAATGGTTGGTCTCTTTAAGAAAGCTTTCTAATTGATCGAAATGAATGGCTGCTTCTTTTGGTCTTACTCAGCAACTTGAAATGCTCTCAAACATGAATGTTAAAAATATGCTGAACCGTCCCATTCATACAAAATGAATTCTTAAGAGAATATAAAATTCCCTCTTTAAAAGATTCCTTAGCAATTAATGCACATAATGGCTTCTCATGATTATGTCTCCCATTAACTATTAATAAATGGAAATGGATTACTACTTATTCTTAAAATGAAATGTTTTCTTTCTGTAAAGGTATGGAGGAATCTCTACAGAATGCATCACGACATTGCTCCCTTTTAAAACTATGGCCAACTTGGTCATTAAATGATCTCATGATTGCTCATCATGTTGTCTTCAAACGAACTATTAAATAAATCCCACCTTAATCCTCATCATGTTGTCTTTACGTACATGCATTTCAAAAATGGTTTCGTGGCTCACACTTTCACGCCACACATGTATCCTACTTCCCCGCAAGTAGTTAATTATACACATAATTAATCTTGTGATCTAATTCACTTAAATTTTAATAATTTATAAGATCTTCATATACTCGATGTCATAATTTTATAATATAATACTAGTCCATAACCTCTTTGGGAATATACAACTCATATTTTCAATTTTCATCGTCACACTTGTTACGTCCAAAATTATTTTGAGACTTCATTCCTTTATATACTGATCTCGTTATTAGCCTACGTAAATATAACATAAATTTTTTCAAAACTCGGGTCTATTTATACACACCTAGCGATTCAAACCGTGACCCGAAAGTACGGGATGTTACAATGACTGCGAGGGTGTGACAGAATATATCGTCATATACATGGCATATACAACAGTGTATATCACGGTAATACACAAGTATTCGAAACAGTTTTAACCGTGATATACACGACATATATAGTTGTGTATATCACGGTTTATGGAGCATAATTTGATAACTTTAGTTTATATTTAATTAGCATTGTACATTTATCATAATTGTAGAATTATTGTACAAATAAAATAAGATTTTAAATGTATAATAGAAATATAATTTTCTATATTATGAAAATTATAAATTATATATATACTCATTCATTAATAAAAATAATTAAGAGATTATTTCTTTCGATCTAGGAGGTCAAGAACTCAAAGGAAGATTGCCATCATGAAGTGGTACTGGAAATCTAGCAGTGCAAGCTTATCAGCCTCACTCCTAAGTATGATTGCAAAAGCATATTCTGAAAATCTAGGAGGGCAAAAAGGAAGAATGGGATTGTATTTGAGTGTTATTTTTTATGAGTCAAAATTAATTAGGTGAATCGGGTCGGATAAAATCGTATAATTCAAGTGTAATTGGATAATTTGATCGATTTGGAAGGAATCCATCCATTTGAGGGTTAAATATGTGAAGTTTGTTGACGGTAGGGGTATATTTGAACACTATCACTACTAACAGATGATAAAGTTAGCTAATAAAAAAAAACAGATGAATATATTTGACCATTTTCCCTTAAATAAATACTTTTATGATTTAGACTGTTAAATATTTTTTTCTTAAAAGTGCTTAAACTTGTTATTCTAGCTCTGTGGAGTTCATTTTTTTCTTGTCTATTTCAAGAAAACGAGCAATGGAAGTTATTAAGCCCTCAGCATAAATTGCTACATATCATAGACAAGGATGAAGAATCATTTAATAGTAGATTTAAGTACAATAAAATCAAATCTGTCAACGATTACCGAATAGTCAAAATGTTTATTTTTTTGTTTTTCACTCGGTGTTCGGTATCTGTATTGGAGCTCAATTATATCCAGATTCGAGCTGTGTAGGTCCCGTTTGGGGGAAGCACTTCCTACCAAAGATTTTTTCATATCCAGGGCTCGAATCGAGATCTCTAATTAAGAGAAGAGCAATCCCATTCACTACACTACCTCCTTTGATGGTGAATAATTAAATATTGAAACTTAAATATTCGTGGCCAACAACAATAGTATGGAAGTAAATAAATAAATAAAATGAAACATCGTTTTCTTCTGAGATAGGGAATGGGATGAGTAATGACTAATGAATGAAGAAAATATGGGCGCTTAATCCTATAGTAATTCACAAGACATAAAGTAGTACTTGAAGTATGTTGCACGATTTCTAATTTTTGTGCTAGGTGGAAAACAATTGGAACTGGAAAAAAACATGGACCCTAATGAAATAAATAATGACTTTATTATTTTCATTAATAAATAAATATATATATAATTTATATTTTTATAAGATGAAAATTTTTATTTCTATTCTACCTTCAAAACTCTATTTTATTTGTACAAGAATTCTATAATTATGGTAAGTATACAATACTAATTATATACAAAAATCTATTACCAAAATCAGCATGTATACGGTGTGTATATATGCTTGTATATTATGGTATATTTTCACACCCCCGCAGTCATAGCGGACGGTCTTCGTAAGCTGAGACTGTCCAAAAAATCTTCAAATAGGACCGAAAGAAGACCCTTAGTAAAGATGTCTGCAACTTGATACCTGGAAGGGACATGTAAGACGCGTACTTGTCCACGAGCTACCTTTTCACGAACAAAATGGATATCCATCTCAATATGTTTAGTGGGCTGGTGTTGAACCGGATTCCTAGAAAGATGTACGACACTAATATTATCACAATATAGCAAGGTAGCTTTTTGAATGGGACAATGAAGCTCCAAGAGAAGATTATGTAACGAACATGATTCAGATACCACATTGGCTACCCCTCGATACTCGGCCTCTACACTGGAGCGTGATAATGTAGACTGACGCTTTGCAGACCATGAGACCAAGTTATGACTAAGAACATACAATAACCAGACGTGGAGCGTCTGATATCTGGACAACCACCCCAATCAGCATTTGTATACGAGAAAAGTGTCGACGTCGAAGATGGATATAAATGCAAGCCATAGTTAAGTGTTCCGTGGGTGTATCGAATAATGCATTTGAGTGCATTTATGTGCTCAATCCTGGGATCATGCATAAACAAACACACTTGCATTACGACATACTTAATATCCGATCTCGTGAAAGTAAGATACTGAAGAGCCCCTGCAAGACTGCGATAGTGGGTTGGATCCTCGTAAGGTGAGCCAGTCGCATCACCCAGCTTGGGTTTAGTATCAACCGGAGTGGAAGTAGACTTGCACGAGGATATACCAGCTCGCTCAATGATCTTAGCGGCATACTTTCGTTATGATAAGAATAACCGACCTGCATGACGAGTGACAACAATCCCCAAGAAGTAACTCAAGGGCCCCAAGTCTTTCATAGAAAACTCAGAACTGAGCAGTGCCATGATCGACTTGCGCAAAACATCAGACGAGGCAGTCAAGATAATAACATCCACATATAAGAGAATATAAGTCAGGGAAGTACCACGACGATATATGAATAATGAATTATCAGACCTGCTGTGAGAAAACCCAATAGACGAAATATAGTCTGCAAATCTCTTATATCAAGCCCGTGGGGCCTGCTTAAGCCCATACAAGGACTTCTTCAATAAACAGATATGATGAGGATATTTGAGGTCTCGAAAACCCAAGGGCTGATGCATGTAAACGGTCTCCTTAAGATCACCATGTAAGAAAGCATTCTTCACATCTAACTGATGAATGTGTCATGCTTTTGAAAGAGCCAGACTGAGAACAATGCGAATGGTAGCTGGTTTGACCACCAGACTAAATGTCTCACCACAATCCACGCCAACCTGCTGAGTTTTACCATCACCTACAATACGAGCCTTATGTCTCGCAAAAGAACCATAAGAATTTTCTTTATGAGTAAGAATCCACATAGACCGAATAATATTAACACCAGAAGGACGGGGCACCAACTCCCACATCTTATTTTCAATAAGAGCATCATATTCATCGTTCATAGCCAATTTTCAATTCGGGTCATTTAATGCAGACACGGTGTTACGGGTAGGGAAAATTTAAGAACATTAGAATTTAGATTAAAATATCTCTTTGGTTTAAAAATACCTCGTTGACTACGAGTGACCGGTTTGTGACTCGGGGGAGAATTGGGAAAAATTCGGAGGGATGACGGACTTGCCAACAAGCAGTGGGCCTGCAGGCCCAATACTGGAAACCGAAATTGGGTCAAAGGCGGAACTCGAGGCAGAAGCAGTTTTGGTATTGGGCTGGGCAACCGGCCCAATAGCAGAAACATCTATCATTAAAAAAATAACTAATTAAAAATTCTGACTATTTTATCAAATGTAGAAATTAAAGTTTTATGCAATGAAAATAATATATTCAATCACATCATTGGAAGTTAATTATAAACATATTTTTGGGATACATATTATTTAATGATCTGATAAAAATAATAACTAACCAAATTCTATTGATATTCCAATCTTGAACTCATAAGCGGGATCAAGCATGTAACATATTAAACTACATAACACTATCAATTAATATGATAGTGAGTGGCATAAATCCTGTCAAATGTTCTTCTGTCAATACTCAATTAAGTCTTTTGACATTTTCCTTTATTCAAGTCAAATTTCAAAGTCAGACAGAATAGAACCGTGAAAAGTCAGAGACTAACATTTCCTTTTCTTTCCCATCAGGATTGTTTCAAACGCAAATAGTTTGTGAAAAATATAAGGATATATATAGAGAGAGAGACTGTGATGTATCATTTTTGTACAATTACTGCCTTTTAATCAGTTAAAATAGTAATTCAATTTGAATTTATTTTTTATACCATGTAAACAAATTTTGCACTACTAATCGACTATATTTTAAACAAGTAGCAGGTTTAATTTTTAGGTTATGAACCTCATTTTTCATGAATAATTACCTGTACTTATTCTATTTAATTGATCTTGCTGGTTATGTAAAGTAGTACGGGAAGTAAATAAATATTACAAGTGTTCGAAAGGATAAATAAATAGCCAATATTCAGAACTGCCGCAAGCTTGTTGAATGTTGAATCTTGATAACCTGAAATCAAGAAACACTAAATCTGAATTGTTACAACTGTGGCTGAGTCGAGAGATGGCTCTCTGTCTTTAAGACAAGATTACCCTGTATATATGCTTTTACGTTAACGGGCAACAGTCTCCCAAGATAAAACAACAACTAATCAACACTACAAAACAAATAGGTTGATTCTGACGAAGAAAACAAACACGAAACGACTTGCTGAAGAATGGAAAAGGAAGGGAGAGTTTTCTGTTTTTGTCCACTGTTTGTGCTCACATTTTGGACTGATCTGTTTCTCTCTTCTGTTTGTCTCTGTGTTGTATATTGTGTAGTCTCTTATAGTGTCAACAATTGAGCCAAAAGGCTTCAATATATAACATAAAGGGAGGGACTTCTCAACTGCCAAATAATGCATGTTTATAGCCATTAGTGAGGGAGTTAATCAACCAAGTAATGTCTGATTTAATGTGCAACATAAAGGAGATTTTAGGGAGGAGATTAAGTGCAGATTAATGGAGTTTTAACGCTTCAAAAATCAACCCAAACAGCAGGCAGAAACTTTCTGCCTTCCGTCGTTCCCAATTTCATCTTTTCAGAAACTCCAGGGTCCAAACTGTAAATATTAAATAATTTGGGGGTCCATCAGAAGAAGCCCAAGGCCCACGTCCCAAGACCCGAGCCCGAACCGGACGGGATGGACGGGCGACGGCGACGCGCGTGTGGACTTAGCCTTGAATCCAAGCACATCTAAGTCCTCTCTCCTTCAAACACATGGGTTACCCCTTAGGGTGCCAATTTTGAGACTTATAAAGAGAACAATTCTTTCTTTTCCCACCGATGTGGTAGATTTGTCCCACACCATATTTCCATGCCTCAAACACCTTACTTTGTGGACCAATATCTCTTTTATTTCTCAACGAAATTTGACGATCCTTGGCCCTACGGTCATCTACTCACTTAGTAGATTATGCACGTGTGAATAGACAAAGCCTCCAACATGCGGCACCCTAGTGTTTAAGTCATTAAATATGGGTAGACGAACCTCCCCACCAAAGGCAAATTTCCAACAATCCCCTCTTGAAAGAGATTTTGGCGCACACACAAGGTGCCTACTTTCAGCAATCTTTCAGCGAAAAGATATTGCATCAGGATAGGTAGCTTCCGCTTTGAACCTTCCCTAGTTGAATACCACCGGACTTACTTACTGCGCGGTGAACGTGATATATTGAACCATCAGTGTTTAGTGTTAGCCAAGACAATGATACCAACACAATAACTCTCCTTATTTATTTTCATTCTTATTGTTCTGTCCGTTGTGGCCATGGACACACTTGGATTCTTAAGTGCGTTCATTTGAGGTCGCCTGTCCTCGCACTTAAATATGTAATCTCCGACAAGGTATCCTGCTATACCCCACTTCACAGGTGTTAGGAATTATTAAAAGTTTCCCCAACCTTAACCTCAACCGTTTGAGGATCGTTAAAGGTTTGGAAGCTTAACCTTTACCCACCATGCAGGTAGCACTTTATTGTCTATTGCGGGAACAACTTTGGATTCATGTTTCCCTACAGAAATCATCATCCGAAGTGCTCTTGCTTCCACCAAAACGCTCAACTGAACCTTTTGCAGCTTAGTTTTCCCACTGAACCAAATTTTTGGGATCTCCAGTCAATATGGTTGGGTTACCACCGCAAAGGTTCGTATTGTTTGGGTTTTAAGCCCATTCCCCTAGACAGGCAGAACACTTGATCATCGGGTAGTCCCTTAGTTAAAGGGTCTGCTATATCCTTTGATTAGTAATCAAGGAAGTTACACCCGTGATGATCAACTGCCATACGGTTTTATGTCTCCGACAGATCCTGACAGATATGTCCAGACGCCGTCATCCGTGTCCTTTCTGAAGCCGACCGGCTAGGCATAATGTATAACTGTTGAAGGCACGAGTTTCTCCCAATAAGAGACGTCCTCTAAGGAGTCATGAAGTTACTCAACTTATTTCATTATTTGTATAAAGCGATAAAATCCGATTCCATCATGAATCGGCTGATGCAAGTTTGCTTAGAGGATTTTTCAAGACCCACCATACACATTTACTTGTGGATTTGGTATTCTTCACATATGATGTCCAGTTTGCATCATTGTGTTCTCCCAGAACCGCTAGACATCTAGAATACCACAATTTGTAGATAAGCGAATATTTCAGATATCGTTATATCCGACTTAACGCCTTTTATCTATTATTTCCAGAATCACGAGTGAACCTTAATTCAACTGATCTTCTATGTAGGCCGATACCCGATCGATTGTAGTGTGTACAATACATTGAACTACACATGACCTGCACATATCGCTCCTTGTCTATGGGTGCACCATGATTCCAATCAGTTCTATGATTCATATCCATTGGTGGCTTCAACGAGACTGTCAATTATCTCACAACTGAGTTTGGAGTTAGACCAGTTCGTTAGATGTCTTAGAAATCCAATTCCTAAAATGTCATCTGTGATACCCATATCTTTTGTTTCAATATAACTTCCACTCTCAGACTGTTGGTTTTCCAACTGTTGGTTTTCTAACTTCAGAGTCAATGTTTATGTGGTCAGATTCATTATTTCTGTTTTATCTGAAACCTCCAGGACCAAAATGTAAATATTTCAGGGACCAAAATGAAAGTTTAGGAAGAAGCCCAACATTCTAGCAAACCAACTCTGATCCTCCCCTTCCAACTCTCCGGTTAGGAAGGTTGTTTGAACATCCATGCCACGCAAGACTGCAATGGCCCTGGATGTTAAGTTATTTATAGGGAAGCATATGTACAAGTAGCCGAGGCCTTATACTCGTCAGTAGATCCATCTACTTTGTACTCACTTTTGAGTATCCTTTTTCACAACCCAAAGGTTCTTTTCCCGGAGGAAGATCAACCATTACACAAGTATGATTCTATATGATGAAATCTATTTCTCTCTTTGTAGCTTCTTTCCAAAGCAGCGCTTCTGGAGATGACAACTATTTGTTAATTATCCATGGTTCATTCTCAACTATACAAGCTAGAAGGCCTGGAACAAGTCTTTGTCCCCTCTTTGCTCCGTCTCGGTTCAACATCTAGAATCCCTGAGTTCTGTAGATCTGGAATATTAAGTTCCGGATAGATAATAACTTTCGAGTCCTGTAGATATGGAATGTCTAGTTCTGAACAGTCAGGCCCTCACGGGTTCTTGTTAACCTTGAGCAATTACTTCTTTTTCCTTTTCAAGGAAATTTATCTTCAAAGAATTCAGCATTCTTTGACACCAAGAGGCGATAAGCACTACTGTTATTTGCAGATCCAGTGGATATGCAATTTACAGTCTTAGGTCCAACTTGACCTGTTTCGGTATTCCAACTTCTACCAAGCCACCCCACATCACAACATTTGTATGTGAGATCATTTCCATGTCTCACACGGAGGGTTATCCTTATCCTTATGCGTAGTTCTGTTGAGAATCGCATTAGCGGTAAGGATTGCCTTGCCCCACATAATTTGGGCGTACGACTTTGCTATTGGCTAACACCGTTGGACTGAGGTGAGTAATGATCAGTCGTTTAATGAACAATAGTTCACATTCTCCCCCTCTATCACTATGAATTCCTCAATCCGTAGGCTAAGTTGATTTTCAACTTCTGCTTTGTAGCGCTTATCCGCTTCAACAAGTTTATCTTTGTTTTTCAACAAATAAAGGATACAATACGTTGTACCATCATCAATGAAGGTCACAAAGTACTTGTCTCCCCCCTCTATTTTGTATAAACTTCAAATCACCCATGTAGGTGTGACTAAGTTCTAGAGGAGCGGTGCTTCTTTTGCTCTTCCTTTGACGGAACTTGGAAATGTGATTTTACCTCTTCGCCTACCTCACATTCATTTTGAGGGTTTATGTCGACAGAAGGCAACAATCTCAACTTCGTTAGATTTTGAATGACTTTCTATTTGACATGTCTTAATATATGATGGCATAGATGCACATATTACAAATATATCATTCATTTAGCTACATACGTACTGTACCATTCTTAATTATTACAGACCTATTGGACTAGTCTCAAACCAGCTTGACCAACATCGTCCCTTAAACCAATTTTGGGACATGTATCACCTCATTTTAGAGTGCCATGAAGTCCTTTTTGAGTACAACCTCTCCAACCCCTTCTACTTTAGAGGTGGCGTTGCTTCACATGAACAACCTTTTTCCCGTGGTTAGGGCGTAACCGAATCACATGTGATCTGGATACTCTGATCCACTCCAGTTGCTTATGCAGACTGAGTGTCAAATTTCTTTTCTGCCTTTCTTTTGGCCTTTAGATCATTTAAGACCTGGAAAACTCTGGCCCACCTCACTAGGTGTCTATTATTTTTCCTATCAAATGAATTCTGCCCCCACTCCAGTCTCCCGTAGGCTTTATATGACTGAGTGTCCAGTATTATCTTTATCAAATAAATTCTGGCCCATCCAGTCGCCCGTAGGATTTGTACGACTGAGTGTCCAATATCATCCTATCAAATGAAGGATCTTCTGTCAAATAGTGTGACAGGGTCAACATCTTAAGTCTTCTTCCCTTGAGATTGGCGCCCAGACAATTCTTGGCGCTTACTTAAGAGTGGTAATAATTTTCGCACAATCAGTGGATCTTTCTCCCTCGTATGTGCGAACATACTTTACACACTTTTAATAATTACACTCAAAAGAACGGATCTTTTTAAGTCGTTTACAAAGTCCAATATTTAAACGGGAAGGAAAGTGAGATTAAATTTCTGATTTTAAAGCGTAAGGAATATAAATTATTCCGCAAAAATATTTTCATATTCCTCCTTACTTTAAGCCCTTTTTAATCAGACATAATTTAATCTTATTCTTGACAAGGAAGAAAAATTACTTATCCCAATTTTGGATTCTGGCCCACTTCAGTCACTTGGTCGGACTGAGTGTCCATTTCCTCCTTACCATAATTCGGATCCTTTGTCTGGACAGATATAGGACTTCTGCTACAAGATAGAACCACATCTTCAGCCTTCTCCTCTTATCCCAGTTGACATCCTCAACCTCTCGTTGGCGCTTGTTCCCACCACTCTCGGGAGTGGTGACAACATGAACACGTTGACCTTCAACAACATAATCACAAGTCTCTTCTACCAGAAAACCACAACCATATCCAGATTTGGTCACACAACTTTTGACCGACATCTTTCGAACACTAATACAATCTTATCTTAAAACTGCTGGATATGTAAAGCAGTACGAGAAGTAAATAAATATTACAAGTGTTCGAAAGGATAAACAAATAGCCAATATTCAGAACTGCCGCAATCTTGTTGAATGTTGAATCTTGATAACCTGAAATCAGGAAGCACTAAATCTGAATTGTTACAACTGTGGCTGAGTCGAGAGATGACTCTCTGTCTTTAAGACAAGATTGCCCCGTATATATATTTTTACGTTAACGGGCAATAGTCTCTCAAGATAAAACAACAACTAATCAACACTACAAAGCAAATAGGTTGATTCTGACGAAGAAAACAAACATGAAACGACTTGCTGAAGAATGGAAAAGGAAGGAAGAGTTTTCTATTTTTGTCCACTGTTTGTGCTCAAATTTTGGACTGATCTGTTTCTCTCTTCTGTTTGTATCTGTGTTGTATATTGTGTAGTATCTTATAGTGTCAACAATTGAGCCAAAAGGCTTCAATATATAGCATAAGGGGAGGGACTTCTCAACTGCCAAGTAATGACTGTTTATGGCCATTAGTGAGGGAGTTAATCAGCCAAGTAATGACTGATTTAAAGTGCAACATAAATGGGCTTTTATAGAGGAGATTAAGTGCAGATTAATGGAGTTTTAACGCTCCAAAAATCAACCCAAACGGCAGGCAGAAACTTTCTGCCTTCCGTCGTTCCCAATTTCATCTTTTCAAAAACTCTAGGGACCAAACTGTAAATATTAAACAATTTGGGGGTCCATCAGAAGAAGCCCAAGGCCCAAGGCCCACGTCCCACGACCCGAGAACAGACGGGACGGGCGGGCAACGGCGGCGCGCGTGTGGATTTAGCCTTGAGCCCAAGCACATTTATGTCCTCCCTCCTTCAAACACATGGGTTACCCCTTGGGGTCCCAAACCCTTAGCCAGTTTTGAGACTTATAAAGAGAACAATTCTTCATTTTCCCACCGATGTGGTAAATTTGTCCCACACCATATTTTCATGCCTCAAACACCTTATTTCGTGGACCAATATCTCTTTCATTTCTCAACGAAATTTGACGATCCTTGGCCCTACGATCATCTACTCACTTAGTAGATTATGCACGTGTGAAGAGACAAAGCCTCCAACATGCGGAACCTTAGTGTTTAAGTCATTAAATATGGGTGGACGCACCTCCCCACCAAAGGCAAATTTCGAACAGATATATATAGCATAGATGCTCTTGTATATACTGTGAGTCTCACTACTAAAAGATCTCTATTTTTCCACTGAAAAATATTCAGTGGTTATTTCCAACTGAATGTCGATGGAAAAAATTTAAATAATTGTATTTTCACACGAAAAATTAGAAAGTTTCCCGACATTTTAATGGAAAATTGTTTTCCACCATGCATTTTTCAGTGAATTGATTAAGTGAGAATAAGATTGAAAAATCATATTTTATAATATAAATTTCTCACTGAATGCCGATAGAAAAAACTTTTATTTCTAATAGTCTCTGCACAGATTAAACTTGAAACATAAAAAACAACTAAAATTATATTTGATAGGTGAGAAACGTACAATTGTGTCTCTAGAAACGACAACAAAGTTCTTCTTAAACTATGCTAGCACGTATAATATAATATAGAGAGAACAGTATTTATAGGGTCATTTACATTTTTGTCCCT
Organism: Anisodus acutangulus; assembly: GCA_029783415.1. Classification (NCBI taxonomy): domain Eukaryota; kingdom Viridiplantae; phylum Streptophyta; class Magnoliopsida; order Solanales; family Solanaceae; genus Anisodus; species Anisodus acutangulus. Next base: position 41,334,782 of record CM056507.1, read on the forward strand.
ATTTGTGTTGATCTTTAGTTTTTGCTCCTTAATGCAAACAACTTTTTTACTGTGCATAAGTTTATAAATGATATGTATAGTGGAGGGGACTTACTAATCAAATTACTTGTCATGATGATTGATATCGTAGTACGTGATGGATGGCTTCATGGGCCTTTTCTGTTATTCGTCTTTAATGTATATTATATATCCTTTTCAGATGGCTATTAAAAAGTCAACTTTAGGGATTTTATTAGATTAATTTTAATTGGTAAGGCTGCTTAATTATATTCACGGACAGCCCTTCCTTTCTCCTGTTTCTTTTGACAATTTTCTATATCTACATGTTAATAAGTATTATAAAGTGATTAGTTAAATGAATTAGAATCTATAGAGATGCTAATAGATCACTAGAGACAGATACAAGGTACTTGGCTGTGATGTCCATAGGGATGACGATCAAGAGGTTGTCATGGTGATTACGTACTCCGATGTAAGGATTAATTTAATATGTAGTGGTGAAAACAACAACAACATAATTCCACACACTGAGGTTTGAAAAAGGTAAGATGTACACAAATTTTACCTCTATTTTTATGGGATAGAGAGACTATTTTCGATAAATTATTAATTCAAAAAAATATAATTAATACAATTTTTTAAGAAAAATAAGACAACAAGAGCTAACTGTTAAAACAGAAAATACTATTAGCATAGGTAGATCCCCTAGCTAAAAGATTCTTAAAGTTGATATATGCTACTAAAATATTCTTAAAGTAACATATATTAGATTTGGTTGGTGTACAAGTGGTTTGATAACTCAGCATGTTTTAGTCGTAACTTAAGTGAAAAGGATGAGATCATGCGCACCATGTAAGCATAGTCTGTATTCATAGAATGAGAAGCCAGGTGATACGTTTAGATATACAAAAGACTACCTTATATTTTATTTAATTCACTCGTACTCATGACTTCAATTTAATTATGTCATCCTATTTTCTTTTTATTCTATTTCACAAAGAATGATCTTTTATTACATTTGCAACAACACATGTCCGGTGTATTTCCATAAAATGTATTTTTAAAATGACTTATACTATCAAAAAAATTATATTTTTCTAAGAACTTTTTATTAAAAAATATTCAGTGGCTATTTCTCATTAAATGTTAGTGAAAAAAATCTAAATAGAGAAGTTTTCCATGGAAAATTATGAAGTTTTTCAGCATTTCAACTGAAACTTGTTTCCCACCATGCGTTTTTCCAGTGATTTGGTTCGATGAGAATAAGGTGGGAAAAACATATTCTATAGCACCAATTTTCCACTGAATGTCGGTGAGAAAAACATTTGTTTCTAGTAGTGTTATGTCATGTTTAATTAAAATCACAAATTTTAATAATCTTTTAGCCGCAAATTTGAAAAGTCTTTTTAAAAAATTTCATGCATAATCAAGTATATTCATATAAATAAACAGCCAATAGGGACGGGGTATAACACCTATATATACCGATAGAAAAGCTTTACATTACACTAAAGTAACAAAAGATAACTGCATGTTTGTCTTAGCAAAACAAGATATGTAATCCAACATGTAATATGATTTTTGCCCTGATTTTTTTATTATATTTGAGTTTTACTTTTCTTTTGAAAGAAAGTTAAAGTATTACCATAATTGATTTTACTATTCTTGAAAGGAAAATATAATTCTCTTTCTTATTTGGTTTTCCTTGTCTTGGACGAAATTTTTTGGACATCTATAAATTGAAAAGACATTCATTCCACAATTACAACACACAGAAAAACATCTGCAATGTAGTCATTTAGAGAGTTTTGTTTAGTGTGAAATTTTTATACTCTACAATTTTTATTGTTTTTATATTAGTTTTTCATATGTAGGTCAATTGACCAAATCCATATAATATAATAAAGTCTTTTGTCATTTTTTTCTTTGTCGTCTGATTTATTGTCGTTCAAGGTTTGCAATTATTAGCTTCTGCATGACGCCCTAATTATTTTGATCCCCAACAAGTGGTATCAGAGCCAATGGTTCAACCAATAGTTCGGGGATGTTTAGGACAGATTTAAGACGGGTTCAAATCAAGAGCAATCCTTTGGCATAACGAAGAGTTTAGTCAAATAAGAAAAAAAAGTCCGAGCAGCTACTACATGTGGAGAAAAAGTTTCAACCATATTTTAAACCACATCTTTAAAATCAAACCCATTTTTAACCCTTTAAATGACTCACTTTTAATCCTGCAAAGGGCTCATTTTTAACCCGAAAGGGCGTCAATATTTTTAACTCCCAAGGGCTCCAATATTTTTAACCCCGAAAAGGCTCATTTAGTAATACGAATGGGATCCAATACTATTAACCCACAAGGGCTCCATTTTTAAACATGTCAAGCAGCAGTGATGAAGATCATGCACGTGAAGAAGGTGAATCAAATCTTGTCCGAAAATCAAGCCAAAAGAGGGTGATCTGTTAGGGTTTTTGCCCTGATTTTCACTATATTTGAGTTTTACTTTTCTCTTGAAGGAAAGTCAAAATATTATCATAATTGTTTTTACTTTTTCTGAAAGAAAAATGTAACTCTCTTCCATATTTGGCTTTCCTTGTCTTGGAGGAAATTTTTTGGACATCTATAAATTGAAGATATCTTTCCCACAACTACAACAAATAGAAAAATATTCACAATGTAGTCATTTAGAGAGTTTACAATTTTTTATAGTTTTCACAGTAGTTTTTCATATGTAGGTCAATTGACCAAACTCATATAATATAATATAATATAATATACTATAATATAGTCTTTTTTATAGTTTTTTCTTTGTCGTCTGATTTATCGTTGTTCAGGGTTTGCAGTTATTAGCTTCCGCATGACGTCATGATTATTTTGATCCAACAACATGTTGAAATATACTGATTGTAGTAGTATTTCGTTTATAAGTGTGTACAAGTTAAATCAAATAAAATAATTGTATTTATAGGTTCTTCCGGTCGTAAATGGATTGGTAATTTTTCGAGTGAGTGAAACCCTAGAGGAATCAATCCAACCATTAATTAAATAGAACAACGAGCATTTGTTGGATTTGATTGTTTCCAGATGTTCTATTGCTTCAACTTCTGGTCTTGAAAATCTTGGAGCTAGGAATGTTGATTTTCTGGTCAGCGATTCTGTTTTAATTTTGAAAATCCTTAATCCATTGTTACAAGAATCAGTATGTTCAAGTCATAGTGCACCATGTCATCCTTTTTCTTAAACCCTTTACCTAAAAAAACGGTAAATTAAGTATGCATAATAGCTAGGTGATGATTTTTGTATGTACACTGATACTATTAAAGATTTTTTACACAATTATTATCAACTATATTTTTAATTTGTTCTATCAAGTTACCTACTTTATAAGTTATAAATCATATTTTTTGAATAATTATGTATATAGCCTTCTGTTCAATTTTACTTGTCCAATATATCCAAAAATAGATTTTTCACTTTTACTTGTCCACTTTCGTATATCAAGAAAAAAAAATTATTTTTCCTATTTTACCCTTACCATTAATTACTCATTCCAAATTATTTTTCAACTCCGTTAAAAATATACACCAATTAATATGAATATCATAATAAAATATATACTTTATTTATTATTTTTAAAGAATGTGCAAAGTTCATAGTGAACGAGTAAAAATGAACAAATAAAGTAATCTGAATATAAAGTAATTTTACATAGTCGTGAGTCATTAGCATATTGAAAGAAATAATCCCCTTGATTATTTTCATTTATTGAAAGGTATATATACAAGTTACAAAATAGGAGAATCATATTCCTATTCTACTCCTAAAACCCTATTCTATCATAATTCTAACTATACAATTATGGTAAGTGTACAAGACTAATTAAGGTAACATTTACACTACAATATACCAACAATATACATTCCATATATACAACACTGCTTCTGAAGCCACTACCCGTGATGGGCTTTCGAACTGGGCCACTGTCGATTTGGGCCACTGCCCACTGCTTTGCTGGGCCACTGCTTTTGTATACCTGTGATATATACTTCTGTATATTCATTGTATATCATAGGTATATTACCTTGTTTAACACACCCCCACAGTCATAGCGGGCGGTCTTCGAATGCTGAGACTGTCCCTAAAATCTTCAAAAAGGACCGCGGGTAGACCCTTTGTAAAAATGTCTGCAATTTGATAACGAGACGGGACATGGCATAAGGGAACGTGACCCCTAGCAATCTTTTCACGGACAAAGTGAATGTCCATTTCGATATGCTTAGTGCGTTGGTGCTGAACTGGGTTACCTGAAAGGTAGATGACACTAATGTTATCGCAATATACCAAGGTTGCCTTCTGAATGGGACAATGAAGCTCCAAAAGTAAATTACGTAGCCAACATGATTCGGAGACCACATTCGCTACCCCTCGATATTCTGCCTCTGCACTTGAGCGGGATAAAGTCGCCTGACGCTTGGCAGACTAGGAGACCAAGTTGTTGCCAAGGAACATACAATATCCTGACGTAGACCGTCTGGTGTCCGGGCAACCACCCCAATCCGCATCTGTGTACGAGACAAGTGTAGATGTAGATGAAGGATACAAGTGCAACCCATAGTTCATCGTCCCCTGAATATAACGAATGATGCGTTTGATTGCATCCATGTGCTCAACTCCGGGATCATGCATGAATAAACACACATGCTGAACAATATACGTAATATTCGGTCTAGTAAAGGTAAGATACTGGAGGGCCCCTGCAAGACTGCAATAGCGGGTTGGGTCTTCGTATGGTGCACCTGTCGCGGCACTAAGCTTGGGTTTTGCATCAACTGGAGTGGAAATGGACTTACAGGATGACATCCCAGCCTCTCGATGATCTCTGCCGCTTACTTTCTTTGAGACAAAAACAAACCACCCGAATGACGTTGGACAGCAATCCCCAAAAAGTAACTCAAGGGCCCTAAGTCTTTCATAGCAAACTCAGAACTGAGCATGGCCATGATAGACTTGCGTAAGGCATTGGAAGAGGCAGTCAAAATGATATCATCCACATACAACAGAATGTAGGCCAAGGACGAACCACTACGGTAGATGAACAAGGAATTATCTGACCTGCTGTGAGTGAACCCAAGTGTCGAAACATAGTCAGCAAACCTCGTATACCAGGCCCGTGGAGACTGCTTAAGCCCATATAAGGACTTTTTCAACAAACAGACATGATGAGGACGGTTAGGATCCCTGAACCTCAACGGCAGATGCATGCATATTGTTTCCTTGAGATCACCATGTAGGAAAACATTCTTGACGTCCAACTGATGAATAGGCCAGGCCTTTGAAAGAGCCAAGCTGAGCACAATGCGAATGGTAGCCGGTTTGACCACCGGACTAAACGTCTCACCACAATCTATCCCAACCTGCTGAGTCTTACCATCACCCACAAGCCGTGCCTAATGTCGAGCGAACGAACCATCCGAATTTTCCTTATAAGCAAAAATCCACATAGACCTGATAACATTAATACCATATGGACGGGGCACCAACTCCCACATCTTATTATCAATAAGAGCATTATATTAATCAGTCATAGCAATTTTCCAATTCGGGTCGTTTAAAGCAGACACAGGATTACGGGGCAATGGGGATTTAGAGACATTCAAATGTAAATTAAAATGTCTTTTTGGCGTAAAAATACACCGTTGACTACGAGTGACTGGTCTAAGACTCGAGGAAGATGTGGGTGGATTTTGGGAATTTTCTGGGTTCGGGAAGGACTAGCCAGCAGGCACACCTGGCCCAATTCTGGAAATAGACCCATCCCTGGAAACAGTGATTGGGCTGGACCGGTTCAATGGTGGGTCGGATGGCCCAATCATCAAATCGCCCAGCCGAGATTACCGGGCATTAAGAATGAGGCGTGCCCGGTGGGGCCGGTAGGCGATGGGCCCATTTGGAGAGTTTGGGGTGCGGGAGATGTCCAAAAAAATACCGAATAATATACGGGGATATTCGGTCATCCAAAAAATTATACGAACTAGGCTCGGGAGTATGGACTTTAGTAAATGGAAATTGAGTTTCATCAAAAATTACATGGCGATTAATGATGATTTTCTTGGAGGATAAATCAAAACATTTATAACCACGATGATTAGACGGATAACCCAAAAACACACACGGAGTAGATCGGGCCTGAAGTTTGTTAATTGTGGTGGATGGGAATAACGGATAACACAAGCACCCAAAAACTCGAAGATGAAAATACGACGGATTCTTATTATACAGTATTTGGAGGGGGGAAGAATATGTCAGACCTTTAGAAGGAATTATGTTAAGAAGATATGTGACCATTTGTAGAGCATGATGCCAAAAATATGGAGGTATGGAGGCATGAATTAATAGAGTTCGGAAAATGTTATTTATGGAACGAATTTTGCGTTCGGCCTTCCCATTTTGTGAAGATGTATGAGGACACGAAAACCGAAAATTGATCCCATTATTAGCACAGAATTCCTGAAACTCCCTATTGTCATACTCTTTCCCATTATCACATTGAATATTTTTTATTTCTCTTTCGAATTTGGTACGAATGAACGCTCTAAATTTGATGAAGACAGAAAACACTTGTGATTTATTCACAATTGGAAACGTCCACAAAAATTTAGAATAGTCATCTAAAAAGAGAACATAATATCGATGACCCAATGAACTAAGAACAAGAGATGTCCATAGGTCGCCATGAATAATATAAAATGGCATTGAAGTATGAGAATTGGAGTCTACAAACGGCAACTTATCAATTTTTCCTAATGAACATGCTTGACAAAGTGGAGTATGACTCGCACCCTTACAAGAAATAAAGTTATTTTATCTAAAACTGATAAAATAGAAGAGCCCAGATGACCAAGACGAGCATGCCACAAGGAATGAGAAATGGCTACAAAGGCTGACGGCATGGCTTGACTCGATGGACTGAAACCGGGCATGATAGAATAAAGATCCCCCCTACTATCACACCTCATGAGATGACTCCCCGTCTTGAAATCGTTCACAGAGAAACCAAAATGATCAAATTCAACAGACACAAAATTGTCAGTGGTGAACTTTCGGACAGATAAGGGGTGGATTGGGGGGAGACAACGTTTTCTGACCATACCCTAAAATTGGAATAGAACTGCCATTACCAACAATTATCCCCCGAGGGGTGCTCAAATTGGAATAAGATGAGAGAGTACATGATTCGAAAGTTATGTGAGTAGTGGCACCGGTGTCCATATACCAATTTGGGTCCGGTTGAGTTAACCCCAATGTGTGCATCGCGGCCTCGATATCGATCTGAGTGGGGCCTGCTGCATGATGGGCTTGCGGAGGTCGGGGCCCAAGTATTCCAGAATTGGGCTGCTGCCATGGGCTGAAGTTGTTGGAACTGCTACCGTTACTGGGCCAGTAGGCATTGGGCCGTCTGGGCTGCTGGAAAGCCCACTGGCCAGTGGGTGCAAATCTTTGGCTGGGCCAGTATATCGCCATCGCTGGTCAAGCCCACGGCCCAGAGGCCCAAGGCTGAGACCAGGGGTTTGGTGGCCCACTGGAAACTGGAGGGGCCTCACTGCCACTGCTTTGGCCACCGTGATTGCCGCCTAAACCGCCGCATTTTCCCCCGCGACTTTTATTTTTCCGGCCATTCTTGTTGCCACCATGGGATTGGTTTTGGTGCGAATTCGTGCCATAATTTTGAGGACTTGGGGAGGAAGTCATCATGACCACGGGACTAGCATTAGTAGCTGCCTTTTTTGCCAAACCGGCTTCTTCCAATGTAAGCATAGATCGTGCTTGATAGAACTTTGGAAGAGGATTACTTTGACGAAGAAGAGTCCCAACGCCACTATGGGCCTCAGATAGGCCAACGACCATCTGTAAAACAAGACGATCTTCACTAACAGGAGCACCAACGTTGCGGAGTTGGTCCGCCAATTCCTTCAACCTTTTGCAATATGCTGAAATGTTTGGGAAATTTTCCATGTTGACGTGGGAAAAATCTTGTTCAAGGGTAACAACTCTGGAATTTTGCTTATCATGGAATATGTCACGCAGTCTATCCCATGCGGCCATCGCCGTAGCGTCTGGCTCGATAATCGTCTGCAATAGGTCGGTGGAGATAGTAGAATATATCCACTAAAGGACAGTGGCATCAAGCGTTGTCCATAATTTATGATAATCCTCGCGTTTAGGTACCTCTGTATCATCAAGAGCCGCGGGGATGATGTGATGGATGACTTGATGCGAACGAGCGTGAATTTTGAACAACTCAGCCCACGTCGCGTATTGGACGTTTTCTATTTCAAGAATTAACGGGATATGGTTCTTGATGTTAGAAACCACTAGGGCAGGATGAAACGAGTTTTTTGATGTAGACATACCGAAAAAACAAGAGGTGAAAGAGGGATTAGTAAGAGAGATTTTGAGAGCGGAAGACAAAATTTGGTAAAACCCGAGGGGGGGGGTCTCGGCCGAGGGAGGACAAAAATATTTGAGAGAAGAAAATTTTTGTGTGACCTAGACTTTTGATACCATGAAAGAAATAATCCCCTTGATTATTTTCATTAATTGAAAGGTATATATACAAGTTACAAAATAGGAGAATCCTATTCCTATTCTACTCCTAAAATCTTATTCTACCATAATTCTAACTATACAATTATGGTAAGTGTACAAGACTAATTAAGGTAACATTTACACTACAATATACCAACAATATACATTCCATATATACAACACTGCTTCTGAAGCCACTGCCCGTGATGGGCTTCAGTAGACCCTTTGCCTTGTCGATTTAGGCCCTTGCTTTGCTTTCTTTGGGCCACTGCTTTTGTATACCTGTGATATATACTTCTGTATATTCAGTGTATATCACAGGTATATTACCTTGTTTAACACCTATTAATTATGGAACCTAATAAAGTCGCAATTTTTCCCAAAGTTAATGACGTCAAGATCATTAAAGGATTTGAATTTCTTGAGTCAATAGACCTTTTGACTTTTTCTATTGTCTCAAAACAAACTATTCAAAGTCAAAACGAACAGAACAGTGACCGTGGAAATGCTTTTTTTTTTTTTGTAGGACAAGATTACCTTTTTTCCTTGGTGTTTTCCGTCGGGAATATTGCTATCAAGAGAAGTGAAAATGAATAGCAAAACACAGTTTTTCAATTAGTATATGAGAAAAGTACAGTTATACTGTATCTTATTGGAATGATCAGCTGGGAGCGACAGCAATCTCCTTGAACATGCATATGCAAAGGTAAATAACAGACACCTATAGTTCATAGCTACTTGTATTGTCTCTTCGGGGACATCCGATAAAATTGAAACGCTACAGAGAAGATTAGCGGGCTTCTGCACAAGAATGACATGCACAAATCGAGAAATGACCCATAGCTACTTGTACTGAGATTTGTCATACTCGAAGCCAAGAAGGTCCTCCAATAACTTATCATCCAAGTACTCAAATTCAATCACTTCTTTCACTTCATGCCCATTATGAACGGAGGAATAGGACGTTGATGATGAAGAGGACGATGACAATGAATACGAAGAAGATGAGGAAAAAGGGTGAGACGAGAAGGACGGATACTCATGGGGGAAATTGAGAACAGCAAAACGACCTCTCATTTCAAACGCGGCTTTATCATAAGCTCTTGCAGCTTCCACCGCAGTAGCATAAGTCCCCAACCACACCCTCGCCCCATTTTTGTTAATATCCCTTATCTCCGCCGCGTATTTCCCCCATGGCCTCTTTCTAACTCCTCTGTATCTTACTTCTCCTCCAGCAAGATTAGACTTCTCTTTATCCATAATGTTTTGAACTTTTTTTTCAGTCGCAGGTGCTGTGAATGTATACTTAATAAATATTGGTTACATATTATCAATATGCTGCTATTTATAGTGGAGAGGGAAAAAAACAACGTTCAAGAATAGTATACGAATTTAAAAAGTTTTCAGGATGAATATTAGTACGTCATGGCTTAAGGCGTGGCTACGTTTGTCATTTATTATAGACTCCTATTATACTATGGCTATGATGGCTTTAGGGAATTTACATTGATTGTAATTCGTAAGCCATGCTCAAATCAAGACGCAGCCCTTCCTATTCCCCATTACTTTTACTCCAGGTAAGATTATATTAATCTCTTGGGAGTTTTTCTCATTAATACAAATATATATAGTGTGTATAATATTGAATTTCAATAAAATAAAAATCCTATATTTATTATAATTATACACTACTATTAATTACAAATTATATGGTGAATATATTATAATATTCACTTATACACCCCCTATGTCGGAGCGGGAGGAGGCCAGTCGCTAAGACTGGATCTGAAGTCTAGGAATAGTTGTCTAGGAAGTATTTTGGTGAAGATATCCGCATACTGATACGAAGAAGGCACATGCAATACCTTAACATGACCTATAACAACATTTTCACGAATAAAATGTATATTCATCTCAATGTGCTTGGTTCGCTGATACTGAACCAGATTATGAGATAAGTATATTGCGGATATGTTATCACAATATACCATAGACGCCTTACGCAAGGGACACTAAAGCTCCAAAAGAAGGTTTCGGAGCCAGCATATCTCAGCAACAACATTTGCAACACCTCTATATTGTGCTTCTGCACTCGATTGGGGTGTGGCTTGCTTTTTGGCAGACCATGAAATGATATTATCTCCTAAGAACACACAGTAGCCGGAAGTGGAGCGTCGCGTGTCCGGACAGCCTGCCCAATCGGCGTCCATATATGATAACAACCTGGTCGGTGCAGAGGGGTAGAGATGCAATCCATAATCAAGTGTGCCCTTAACGTATCGAATGATACGTTTAAGAGCTGTAAAATGAGGCTCCATGGGGGCATGCATAAACAAACACACATGCTGAACAACATAAGCAATATCAGGCATTGTTAAAGTAAGATACTGAAGTGCACCTGCAAGACTCCCATAAAGGATTGGATCAGACACTGGATCACCATAAAAAACATTGAGTTTCAATTTTGAGTCGACCAAAGTAGGCATGATCTTGCAGTTTGCCATTTTGGCCCTATACAAAATTTCTTCTGTATACTTATGCTGACACGGGAACATAGAATCTGTAGATCTATTCACTGAGATCCCCAAGAAGTAACTCAACTTCCCCAAGTCAATCATAGCAAATTTGGATTTGAGCATAGTAATTATCTCATTTTTAACACATCAGAGGAGGCAGTGAGAACAATATCATATACATACAATAACAAGTATGCAATGTTACTACCTCGATGAAATATAAATAGAGAATGATCACACCTGTTGCATACAAACCCAGTTTGCATAATGTAAGTAGCAAAACGCTTATACCACGCCTTGGGAGGCTATTTCAAACCATACAGTGACTTACGAAGACGACAGACATAACGAGGAACCTCTGGATGGACAAATCCTGGCGGTTGGTGCATGTAAACAGTCTCTTTCAAGTCTCCATGTAAGAATGCATTCTTTATATGAAGCTGATGAATCAACCAATGCTTACCCATAGCTATGCTCAGAACCGTGCCAATGGTAACCAATTTAACCATCGGACTAAATTTCTCATCACAATCAATACCCTCATGTTGTCCAGTGCCATTAGCCACAAGTCTCGCCTTATGACGCTCAAGGTCACCATTGTCTCTGAATTTGTGATGGAATAGCCACATACACCTAATCTTATTAGCCTCATTTGGCCTCGAAACCAGATCCCAAATGTGTTATTTTATTAAAGCATTAAATTCCTCTCGCATGACCGCATTCCAATTCGGGTCAAGGTTTGCTAATTTTGGATTTTTTTGGAAATAACAGATATAGTTTGGGTGGAGAGGTTAAAGTGTACTTTGGGTTTGAAAATCCCGTGTTGAGCACGAGTTTCCATTTTGTGAGTGGGAATAGGTGCAGGTTGGGTATGGGTGTGGGTAGAAATCTGGCAGTGTGTCGAGTTCTGGGAGGGGGTTAGGCTAGTGGCAGATGACAGTACAATGGATGTATGGGTCAATTTCTGACAGAGGGTTATGTTGGTGGTAGATGACGGGACAGTGGGTGTCGGGTTGTTGGGTTCGATCGGCGACTGGCTGGTCGAATCGAAGAGAGTGGGTGGAGTTTGGGTAGGGTCCAATGACTGATGTCATGAGGGAGACACTGTCGGGTTGGGTTGCGGGTTAGTGCAATGGGAGGATTGTGGGGTTTCAGCGGTAGGGTGATGGACTGGCGATGGTGACTGGTGATTCATGGGATGACGGTGTCGAGTTGGTGTCGGTGACTGGTGGTTGCATGGAGATGTGATAGATTGGAACGACGGTGACTGTGATGGGAGGGTCGCCGTGATGGGATCGGCGGAGACTGGTGGTGCATCGGCAGTGGGTGGTACCGCCGAAATAGTAGGACCGACGGTGTGTCAGAGAACATGTTAGACAATAGGGGAGGCCTTAGACTCGTCTAAAAAGGTGTAGTCCATGTTACTGAATTGTTGGATGTTGGCAAAAGGAAAGATTGTTTTGTGAAATGTGACACGAGGATTTTTCGTGTGGACAGGTCATAGCACAAATAGCCTCATGATTGGACATGAAACCTAAGAAGACGCACAAAGTGGTGCGGGGTGCTAATTTATGATAGGCCATGGAGGCAATATTTGGGTAGCGTAGGCAACCGAAGATGATCGTAGGAAGGGATCCGACGGTATAGAATTTCGGTAGGGGTCTTGTTTTGGAGAGTGCTTGTAGGTAATTATACTATTTTGACTGCATAGACCCAAAATGGGGGAGGGAAAGAGGCATGAAAAAGGATTGTACGAACCATGTTATTAATTGTGCGGATGATTCGGTCAACTTTACCATTTTGGGGAAGGTGTGGGGACACGTAAAATAAAAAACCATGACATTATTTGTGATTTTTTTTGAAAGGCGGAATTGTTAAACTCACTACCATTATCACATTGGAAAGATTTAAAGTATTTTTCGAATTGCATTTTGATATAAATACGAAATTCAAGAAACTTGGCAAAGACATCAGACTTGAATTTAAGTGGGTAGACCCAAATAAAGTCAGAAAAATCATCTAATAAAACTAGATAAAATTTATGACCCAGTGAACTAGTAATGAGAGATGTCCACAAATCTGCATGAATAATGTCAAACGGAGAAAATGGAACACTTAAAGAAGACTGAAAAGGAAGGCGAACATGTTTGCCTAAGGGGCAAGAAAAATATTGTTGGGCAAATTTTCCATTATTACATAGAATAAAATTATTGCTTCTAAGAAAATTAAAAACAGGAGCGTCTGGGTGTCCAAATCTATTGTGCCAAGTTGACGGAGAGATAACATCGAGATAGGTAGGTGAGCGGGTTCTGGCAGCGGAAGTGGGTGAGAAAGGATAGATGTCCCCCGCACTATTGTATCTCGTAAGAGGTGTCCCGGTAAGTAGATCATTCATAGAAAAACCATAGGGGTCAAACTCAACAGACACATAATTGTTACGAGTAAATTTTCTAACAGATATTAAGTTCTTAATAATGTTGGGAGCATACAGAACGTTATTTATGGAGAAATGTGGGTGTGGTGGTTGAGTGTAGGTGATACCATAACCTTGAACTGGAATGCGATGACCATTACCAACCGTAATAAATTGAGGATACTTTAAACGAAACAGTTGGGATAGATTACATGAGGAGTGGGTGAGATGAGAATTGGCTCCCGTATCCATGTATCAATTTTCATCGGGCTGCTGCAGATTTAGAGAGATAAAGGCCTGGTCCAAATCAGTGGGGGCTAAGCCATTAAAATTCTGCTAAGATTGGACCGTCGTCAGATGGGCTTGTTGGGCGGTTGGAGGACTGGACGTGGGCCTACGGTAGAACCCAATAGACTCGGCTGCCAGTGGCTTGGGAATTAGGTCGCAGTAGGCAGGTAAGGGAATGCTGCCGAGGCCTAATTTCCCGTGATGGCCCACTGTGTTGGGATGGTCCACTGGGCAGTTTGACTGGGCTATTGTGGCAGGCCTGCACGGCCTCCTCGCCCCCCTCCCTTGCCACCGTTTCCACTGTTGCGGCCTCTGCCACCACTGCGGTTGCCTGCGGTTGTTGGTTCTCCGACGATGGCGGCGGGGCGGTGTTGGTGGTGTATGGTGCCGAATTTTCAACCGCTAACGCCTTTTGATTATGTTCGTCCGGTTTGGCACGTCGGGTTTCTTCCAACAATAATTATGACCGGGCTTTATTGAAGTTGGGTAGAGGATCGACTTGTTGTATCATGGTTGCTAGAGTATCGTATTCATCTTTCGGTAAACCGGCAACGAGTTGGAGAACCATTTTCATTTCAAAAATTGGTGTTCCCACATTGGATAATTGGTCTGCAACAAGTTTCAATTATTTACAATACTCGGACATATTAGAATTTTTTTTAAGACGTGTGTTATTGAATTGTTCCTCCAAGTACACAACACGAGTGTGCTTGTTGTCCTAAAAAATCTCCTCCAACCGTGTCCATAACTCACGAGCCGAAACACCGGTTTTCATAATCATATAGAGCAAATCCTTAGAGATTGTACCATAAATCCATTGTTTCACAATGGCGTCAAGGCGGCGCCATGCCATGTCATCAACCTCGGGAGAGCGAGGGAAGGAGTCGTCTATATGATCGAGCACGTTGTAGGAACATGCATGAATTCGAAACAATTCAATCTACGAAGAATATTGGACGTCTTCTTGATCAAGAACCAAAGGAATGAAGTTCTTGATGTTGGTGACGGCGAAAGCCAGATAGAAAAAAGGAGTGGCTAATGTATTATATGGGGTGTGGGTGACGACTGGGGAGAAATATGACTCTGTGGGAGAGGTGGGAGTAGCCAAAGGATCCATTAGAGAGGCTGAATTTTGGCGAGGAAGAGAAGAAGAAAACTTTAGGGTTTAGGGATGTTATGTCGTCGGCCAAAATGGAGGAGAAGAGGGGCTGAATTTTGGAGAAAGCAGGTTTAGGGTTTGGCTCTTGATACCATGTAAGATTGTATTAATCTCTCTTGGAGAGTCTTTCTCATTAATACAAATATATATAGTGTGTACAATGTTGAATCCCAATAGAATAAAGATCCTATATTTACATAATTATACACTACTATTAATTATAAATTATATGGTGATATTCACTAATATATTAGTGAATATTATAATATATTCACCATATAATGTGGGCATGATTTCTCTTTTTAACTAATTACAATATATTCACAAGAAAGATTAATACAATCTTATATAATATATATATGTGCAAACACAAAGAGCTACATGTATATATGGACACTTCCATTATATTGTGGGCATGATTTCTCTTTTTTGTAATGTTATAAATGAAACAGATAATCAGTAACGGGAAGCTAAGAAGTATGGAACATAGAGCAGTAACAAATTCAAGGGAAGCAAGAACATCGATAGCCATATTTATCAATCCAGCTCTCAACTGCATCGTTGAGCCAGCAAAAGTTCTGTTGAATGAGTCTAATCCTCCTCTCTACAAATCCATTCTTTACGGAGATTTTATTAATGCTTCCAAAGCTTTTGGTATTCATACTGATGCCATACAAAATTGAAGGAAATTGGATCGGGTCAACCCGGATCCATATTAAAGAGATATATAATAGTTATATATTTAATTTATAATTAAAGAGAGAAAAAGGAAAAGATACATCGGTTAGGACACTCCTAAACCTACGTGTCGCTTTACGCTATCAAAAAGAGGAGTCTGTGGAACTCCTAGCTCATTTTCTGCAAGAAGCAAAAACAGAAAATCTCGTCATAAAAAATATCTAATAAATTATGAGTTCAATCCATCCTGTTTAGCAGAAAGATGGATATTTCTTGCTCATTACCAGACAATCACTTATTCACAAACTTCGCGTGGGGAAAATAGTTGTCTGTAATGGGTATGATATTAGACTGTGGCTATTTCGGTGTAGTTCGTGTTTCATAAACATGTGATTGCACTATTAGACTGGTGAAACAAATTCAATGATCCTGCAAACTATGTGTTTGATTCAATTCTTCATTGGCATCAGAGACAGGTTTTATTTATTTCCTATCGAACTACCAAAAGAAAATAGAATGGACTAGAAATCGGAGCTCTAAATGATTCATTTTGGACTCAAAAGCAAGGACTTTGGGGTTCTATAGATCTAATTCATTGAAATTCCATCCAATAACACGAAATAATTATAAATCTCCAAAATAATAGATAGAAATACAACAAATAAGGCCATTGCGACACCCATCAAAGGAGTAGTTCCCATACAGGAGCTACTTTACTATATTCTGAACTCAATAGTTTAAATAAATTTCCTACCACAGTTCATCTTGGACCATATCTAGAACTGTTCTCAACAGTTTGTGTAGCCATAAATCCTATTATATTCATTGAGATATGTTGACTTTATATATCATTTCGTTGTAAATAATCGATCCTATCATAGATCCATTAGAGTCTTGAAATTATATAAATATGATAAGAATGGAAACAGCACCCCTAGTCATATTGTTGTTGAATACTGTAACAGTTGTTTCCTGTTTGTTGAAATTTTTTTGGCGTGAAAGTCAATAACCCGAAAAGGATTGCGATTTCACTCTTTTTGTTTTGTAGTCTTCTTGTTAAATTTACTGAATATCGAAAAGAGTTTAAAGTTTTTTGTCTGGCAAGGAAATTATGGACGATGTTTCCTGTTTTCTTCTTTAGTTACAAAAAGACTCTTTATGAGATTAAAACAATTTGGGTTAGATTAATTTTTTAAACAAAAGATACGATCCGTTTCTTTTCTTCTTGGTGACAAAGCAATTTTTTTCTAGCAAAAGTGATGTTGAGAGTCTATATTAATAGCACTCTTTTGTGCTTTAATTTCTGAAAAGTGAGATAGTTCGGGCATGTGAAGAGGAGATGCACAGATGTCTAAGTGACGATGTGTGAGTGGTTGACTATGGTTGGTCTGAAGAGAGGTAGAGGTAGGCCGAAGAAGTATTGAAGAGAGATGATTAGATAAAACATGACACACCTACAGCTTACTGAGAACATGTCATAGATAGGAAGATATATAGGTCGAGGATTAGGGTAGAAGGTTAGTAGGTGGTTGAGCATTATCTAGTTTTCCTTATCGGCATTGTTATTATTACCCTCCTACTATCTTATTCTTTACTTTTATTATTACATGTTGTTTAATTTGCTTTAGTTAACGTATTATTTGTTGTTCCCTCACAATGGGGCAATACTATCATCATTAAGCCACTCTTTGGGGCCTAACATCGTCATAACATACCCAACTGTAATGGTGTGCACATATAAGTGTCGTACCCGTCCGACTATATATATAATGCATGAAAGACTCTAGGAGGGCATCATGAACATGGTCGGAGTGACATAAGGTCGTTAACCTCCGACTATCATTATGTAGCTACGTACATCAGCTGTCGTGAAACCAATAAGAAGTACAGAACATCACACAAATAAAGATAATATAAGATGCGAAAAAATATTCTCGACAAGAGACATATAAGATCAAAGGATCATTTCTAGGATATGAACCACATATATCTTTAATATTTAAGAATAGAGTTCTTTTTTAGGGATGTTCCATTATATGTTGTTTCCACAAGGATCAAGCCAAAAAGAAGAAAGGGTAAGCCTTACATACCATAATGTCGACGCTCTATCGAATAATAACAGACTCAACCTTCTCGTTCGCCGCCTCGACGCATTCCCTTCTCTCCCCGGTATCATCCCACACAGAAAGAAAGAACACTTTATTTAATTGTTAAAGAATGAAAGTAATCGTTGATAAAAAGAACGAGGGGAAGAATCGTCATGTTGATTTCTACAATAAAGAATAGTAATACTAGTGTTAACAACTTAATCTCAAAGGATCAACAAACTCGTTATACGACTAGTTTCCAACACTTCTTCCTCATTATTTATTCCTTCAAAATTGCATATCATAAACCTCAACTACAAACTTCATTATCATCCCAAATCCAACACTCGAACGTCATAAGAACACCCTTTAACAAGCAGCAAACAACAACACAACACAATTCTTACGATTCTCGACTCTCATCATGTAAATCCTTAACAATTGTTATATTAAAGATTAGATAAACTTGCACACATGAAAAAGAGTAAAGTTCTTACCTCTAATCACCAAGATTCAGCCTTAGAACACACCTATTCCTCATGGAGACTTCCACAAAACAGTAGCAACGAGAAGAAGGAAGTAGAACAAGTACCATGAACTTCCCAATGAGAGAACTACGTTGATTTCTTTCGAAACTCGACTTGAATGCTTAGGAAACCTATAGAGAACTTTGAGAGAGAATATGAGCTGCTATGGGGTCTTAGAAATGTGAAAATGAGGATAAAATCGACCTTGGTCAGTTGTGGCCACTGCCTCAATATGGCTCAGTGGTTCGCTGAGCTAAGCCCAAAGCGAGCAACCACCTCGCTATGGAGCTTGCTTGGTGAGCTCCTGCTTCAGCTTAAACAATTTATTATAAAAGGCTCATAACTCCCTACTCCGATGTCGTAACGATGAACGATTTAATGCGTTGAAAAGTAGACTCGCTGAAGTTGAATTTAGATAGGTAAAACATTCCATAAATCCTTATATTCTTAGAGATATATCCACCAAAATTTGGGCCAAATATCTTGTCCAAAATTCTGCTTGCCTTCCCCTGAGTTTCTATGAACTTAATTTCATTAATTTGTTTAATCTTCAAACCTTACAATATGTATTACTTAACACCTGTTTAAAATCTTTCTTAACCTTGTAGAGGAATCTTAACTCCTCTGAGTTTACATTAATTAACTCACGACGCAATCGAAGTTTTAAATATCTCTTGACATTGTTAATCTAAGATAAGATCTAATTAATATTAATTTTAACAAAATTTCTTTCAACAAAAGCAATTGTTACCGGAACCATTAAAATTATTCATAAATAATTTAGGCATTTGAAAAGAATCAAGCTCTTTTATCGAATTTTATATATGGATTAGAGTACTATCTACTAGTTGTACTATTCTTTATATTATTTTAATATAAAAAATAAGTCTAAACCACCAATTTTAACAAAATAGCGCAAGGTGACATTGGCAAGTGGTCAAGTCTATGTTTCAAGGATGCGAGCTGGATTATGACACTTAGCTTTTACCTTATAAAAAATAACTCTATTTTAAGGTGTCACGATACAAAATTCCTGAGTCAGTGATGGTATTTTTATCCCAATTTAATAGGCGAATCAATTTTCTGTTTTATTCCATTTTAATTTAATTTAATTTAAGCAGAAAGATTAACATATGAATCACTAATAAGTTATAATTGAGCCCCGATAATCATAAGTGCAGAAAGTAGCAAAAAAATACACCATAAATTTGGTGATATACATACAAGAGCCTCTAAGAGTAATCAACAAAAAATCGACAAGTAGAAATGCATTGTTGGAAAAAAAAAAAAGAAGACAGGATGAGGTAAATAGAAAGAGAGATTAGTGTTGTGGATTAACCAAATAGCTCACCTCGAAGTCTCTAGTCAGCAATATCTCAAACGCGGTCGTGGATTCCATTGGTGCTCAGATTTAAATCTACACATAAATAAGTGTAGCATGAGTATAAAATACAACGTTTACTCAATAAATATCATTGATCGATCCCTATAAAATAGTTGCTAGGAGTAGTCTTTGAAATACTCACGGCTACACCTAAACATATTATTTCAACTGATCGACAGATAACATCGAAATCAGCACATAGATAAAATGCACCAATAAGAGTCATGATGATACGTATGAAAATGCAGAATTTGTACCACAACTGTCTCAACCAGTGCTCCCAACACTCTGCTTACACCTGAACAGACTAGGGATTGCTCGGCTCAGCGATCTATAGAGGACAACTGTGTTGTCCATACACCCAGATGGAATATCTCATCGAAAACAAAAAATCATCATATCAATCTGCCGGAGTCAAATCTGAGTGGCACTTTGGATCAAGGTAAGTTAAAACTTGACCTTCAATAAAGAACAATATTCTGCCTCTGCCTCTGCCTCTGCCTCTCCCCTAAACAAGGTACGAACCCAAAGTTAGTGAAAGAATTAGAACACCAACTCATGATTTCTCTACCTTGTTTTAGAAATTTATATTATCTTTTCCAATATTCA
The DNA here is from genome assembly GCA_029783415.1 of Anisodus acutangulus. Taxonomy (NCBI): domain Eukaryota; kingdom Viridiplantae; phylum Streptophyta; class Magnoliopsida; order Solanales; family Solanaceae; genus Anisodus; species Anisodus acutangulus. The sequence goes on from CM056507.1 coordinate 41,355,027, forward strand.
AACTCCTGATTGAATTGTTCACTTGAGACCTCTACAAACTTCATTGGAGATACATCGTGTGGTACCACTTGTTAAAGTAATAACGAGCTGGGAAATAATTAAATGCTTATAATTGATGAAAACTTATGCAAGAATTTAGTACTTGGGCTAATAATTAAAGGCTTCATACACACAAATCCTTCTATGGGCCCAAGCCCAAGATAGCATCAAAACAAGGGTCATTCACACGAGTCCCCTATTTCGGGGTGGTCTTTAATTTCGCCCCTCAAAATTTTTGGCGTGACATAATTAGAATTTCGCAAGACATATTTTATATTTAACTTCGGCATATATATTATGACATCCACACAAATTATGCCGGACAAGGTAAAAATTTCAACACTCAACATAATCTGAAAAACGACATAACTTTTAGATTTCGTTTGACATAATTTACGTTTAACTTCGACATATGTATCATAACATCTAATAGAATGCAAAGTTGACAGAAGCACAGTCAAATTTTCAGTTTATACAAACCAATTTGATCACTCCTTACTTGTTAAAAAGACTGAAGTGGTGCTATTATAATTTTGGTAAATATTGGTGATATGATAACAACCGGGGACAGTTTAAAGTTGACAAAAGATACCAAAACATCACTTCAACAAACCTTCGACCAGAAGGACTTAGGAGAGCTAAAATATTTCCTTTGGAATACAAATGAATGAAAGAAAGTATACGTTACAACCGATTTCTGAACTTGGTTTAGCAGAGGCCAAACCTACAGCAAACTCCCTATTCGCAAATGTAAAGCTCAGTACTAAAGAATGTGGTGATCTGAGACGGATTCATTATTTTAAGTTTGTGGGTTTTCAGTAAAATAAATTAATATAAAATAATAATTTTATATGAAGGAGAGCTTAGCGCGGGGAAATTTTAAGTAATTTGAGCCTTGAAAATTTTTGTGATCATATCGACTCTCACTTCACACTTTTAACCTATTTAAATAGAAAAATTAAATTAAAAATAAATAGCTAAAACCCAACAAATAATACACTCCCTAAACTGTAAAATTTACTATAAACAAATAGTACTACACTGCCTAATGAGAACAAATTCTACATTTATTGTATTGATTCACTATTAACAAATACTATGCTGCCTAATGAGTATAACTTTCTATATGTAAAAAAATCTCATTAGTCATTACCCATTACACATTATGAAAACAATAAACAATAAGTAAAAAATGTGTTTAGCAGACTAATCAATGAAAAATCTCACGTTTTGGTTCTGGGTTTTAGTACGTAGAATAAGAAAAACTAAAAAAGGTAACACAAATATATAGTAATATAAGAGAATAAAAAAGTGGAAACCTGGCAGTGGGCTAGCAGCAGAAGAATTTGAATGTGGAAGAACCAAGCAATCTTTTAGGACCCTAAATTTTTTTTTTATTTCTCCCTTTTTTTATTTCAAAATTGACTTGAAATATCGGGATTTGGATAAAAGTAATTCGGTGGTCTTTTTTAAGTTGACTGTTATGTTTTTTAAAAAAGAAAACGAGAAAATAAGCTGCAAACGTTTTTGTTAAAACAAAAAGAGTTAACTGGTAGAAAACGAGTTAAGTTAAAAAAGTAGCCAGAGTTAGGATGTCAACCGGGCGGGGCGGGGGCTGGGGAAGAATACCCATACCCGTACCGGACACCTAAAACCCACTCTCACACCCGCCCACCACCCATGACGGGTAGCACTTCTGATAACCATACCCGCCCCACCACCCACCAAACCATCTCCATACCCAACCCAACTGAAGTGGGTGCGGGGCGGTACCCGCATTTACCCGCCCCACTAGAGATGCTTGGAGTATTATTGGGCAAGAGGTGACAAGTGTTGTGCTGGAGTTTTTTGAGAATGGTAAATTACTAAGACAAGTAAATTCTATTATTATATCTCTGATCCCCAAAGTGACAGCCCCCAATATGTTAGTTAATATAGATCCATATCTTGCTGCAATGTCCTATATAAATGCATTTCTAAATTAATTTGCATGAGATTAAAAAACATCGTTCTTACTGTTGTGGCTGAGAATCAAGCAACTTTTGTAGCTGGAAGATCATTGACTCACCTTATCTTTGATGATGACTTGATAATTTTCTGCAAATGAAATATGGATATCATCTCTAGAGTTATGGAGACACTCATGCATTTCAATGATGTAACAAATGCGGGTACCCGCCCCATTATTTAGGTGGTGCGGGCCACCCACCAAACCATCCCATGGCCGATCCAACTGAAGCGGGTGCGGGGTGGTACTCGCATTTACCCGCCCCACTGACATCCCTAGCCAGAATGCTTCAAGAGTTCCTTCTTTGTTGCGGAACCAAAAATCAATTTTAGTTTTGGGTCCCATCTATAAATTCTTATACGTTTAATAGATTTTTCAATATAATTATAGGATCTAAGAAAAAGTTATTAATTTCCGGGAATCCGTACCCACTATTGTAGATCCGTTCCATGATGATGATCAAATTCTAGGCACCAATAAATCATATATAAGAGTCTATTACCATATCAAGGACTTACCAAAAGGTTAACACACAAGCTGTTATACCTAACCTACCAATCATAAGACACGATAAAGCATTTAGTGTATATACACTAGTATCTACAAGCTCTAAGAATTGTTAGATATATAAAGAATCAAACTGGACATGGCATCATACTATTTAGCAGTGTCATGGAGACTATTATAGCTTTATGATGCATGCTCTCATACCAGAAGGTCTGTTACTGAAAGAAATAATCCCCTTGATTATTTTCATTAATTGAAAGGTATATATACAAGTTACATATTTTCCATAATAGGAGAATCCTATTCCTATTCTACTCCTAAAACCTTATTCAACTATAATTCTAACTATACAATTATGGTAAGTGTATAAGACTAATTAAGGTAACCTTTACACTACAATATTACCTCAATATACATTCCTAATATACTATATGTAATTCTGCCCATGATGGGCTGATACACACTGCCGAGATGGTGGGCTGAAGCCCATTGTCGAGATCATGTGCCCGTGATATACACTTCTGTATATTACGGGTATATTACTTTATTTAACAGTTACAAGATATGTAATCAAAATAGGAGATTCATTAGTCTCCTGGAAGTCAAAGAAACAACCAACTATTTTTCAGGAGTTTTGCTAAAGCTTAATATAGAAGCTTAGCTTCAATAGTTGATGAATTAACTTGTCTACCGGATTTGTTAAAAGAAATTGGTGATGGAATTCTAAGTTATCACTCACCATCATCTTCTTCAAGCTCAATATATAAAAATGGAGGAACTCGACAGAGAGAAGGAGAAGATGAACTCAAAGTAAAACTCAAAAAGAGGACTTCAAATGTATCGAAGTCCTTTATTGTATCTAAAGGAGGAAATTGGGCCACGCAACTTGGATCAAGAGATTATTCATATTTGGTACACTCAACCCAAAGTAAATTCAAGCCGAAATCTGTTGCAACATTTGTATAGGTTTAGAATTTCTTTATTCCTTTGTTTTTCATATAAATTTATAAAGACTGATTTGATTGTACAGATGATATACAAGAGAAAATTTTCTCAAATACTGTTCTTGATTAAATCTGATAATTAGAGTCAAGGTTGAACTTTTTGTTACAATATTCAGTGACAGAAAAGCTAATCTAGTCTATCGTGAAAAGACCAAATCATATTGAAATAAACTGGCATTTCATAAGGAAAAAATTTCAACAAGAAATGGTGAAAATTGAATACATTGTCACAAGAGACTAATCTATTGATATCTTGAGAAAAGGATTAAACAGAGTTTAATACCAATATCTGATACCAAGCTAGGTGTACTTGACATATTTAGAACACCTAGCTTTGAGTCGAATATTAAGAAATAAACGGTTTAGCTCAAAGATGGTAGTTTAGTCGTTTTCAAATAACCAGTAGTTAGAATTAATTTGCTTTTAGTTAGCTTAAAAGTTAGTTAAATATAGTGGTTCCTGACTATACTATATAAGCTCATCCACTTGTACTTTTTCATACACTTAATCATAATACACAATATGCCTTCATCCTTTATGGTGGGGATGGAAATCGAGGTTATATCTGTTACGGTTTGTCAAGCCGAAAAATAATTATTTCTAGATATGTTATATTCGATGAGTTTCAATTTCCTTTTGCCAAGCTGCATTCTCCGTCTCCGGATTCTTATAAGTTCTTAAACGACAGCTTAAACGACAGCTTAAACCCCTTTTGATTGATCATTTGCAGAATCCGTCACTGCCATCCCCACCGCACCAAACGGAACACGTCACACCTCCGAGCCCACATCAGAACTAGTTGACACCAATTCAGCCCACACCAGTCCCGCCCACTACACGAACCATGACAACTCGTGTTATGCACAGTATTTTTCAACCGAAATGACAATTCAATTTATTGACTTCGGTTGCCCCTTCACCTCTTCCTCACAACTCCGAAAAATGTCTTGTCCGATCCAAATTGAAAAGCTGCCATGTTAGACGAATATAATGCTCTTATTGAAAATAAGACGTGGATTTTTTGACATAAAAAGAAATCTGATGCTTCTTTTGAGAGGAATAAGGCCCATCTTGTAGGCGATGACAGGTCTCAACAAGTTGGTGTGGATTGGTGATAAAGCTTTCAGCCCGGTGGTGAAACCGACAACTATTCGGACTGTTCTCAGCATTGCTTTGTCCAAATCATGGCATATTCATCAGTGTGATGTCAAAAATATCTTCTTGCATGGTGACCTTCATGAAACCGTCTATATGCATCAACCTATGGAATTCAGGAATCTGGTTCATCCAGATTATGTGTGTCATTTGAAGAAATCACTCTATAGACTGAAACAAGCTCATCGTGCATGGTATTAACGGTTTGCTGAGTTTGTATCCACTATTAGCTTTTCACATAGAAAATCTGATCATTCACTTTTCATCTATCGCAAGAGTAATGACATGACATACATTTTGTTATTTTGATGATATCATAACTAACTACCTCTTCTGATGTACTTCGCCAATCCATTATGTCACTCATTGCTTCTGAATTTGCAATGAAGTATTTGGGCCCCCTAAGCTATTTTTTGGGCATTGTCGTTACGAGACATGCATGTGGCTTATTTTTTTTGTCAAAGGAAGTATGCCAAAGAGATTCTTAAACGAGCCAACATGATTTCTTGTAAACCTGCCCCAATACCGGTTGATATTAAATCTAAACTTAGTGCCTCTTTGGGTTCTCCATATGAAGACTCCACTGACTATCGCAGTTTAGCAGAAGCATTACAGTATCTCACTTTCACGAGATCAGATATATGTTATGCCATGCAACAAATATGCTTATATATACACAGCCCGAAGGATGAACATATGAATGCTCTCAAATGAATTTTATGATATGTCCAAGGTACTCTCCACTTCGGCTTACACCTGTACAAGTCCTCAGTCTCTGGTCTCACTTCCTACATTTATGCTGATTGGCGTGGATGTCCCGACACCGGACGATCCACTTCTGGTTACTGTATTTTTCTCGTAGATAACTTGCTTTCTTGGTCTTCTAAACGACAACCTACTTTATCTTAATCCAGTGCCGAAGGCGAGTACAGAGGAGTAGCGAATGTTTTTTCCGAGTCTTGTTGGATACGCAACCTTCTGTTGTAACTTCACTGCCCAATCCGCAAGGCTACATTGGTTTACTGTGACAATGTAAGTGCGATATATCTTTCCGACAATCCCGTTCAACATCAGCGCACTAAACACATTGAAATGAATATTCATTTTATACGTGAGAAAGTTGCTCGTGGACAAGTTCGTGTCCTTCATGTCCCTTCTCGGTATCAAATTGCTGACATATTTACTAAAGGACTTTCGCGCATATTTTTTGATGATTTTCGAGTCAGTCTTAACATACGAGAACCTCCCGCTTCAACTGCGGGGTGTGATAGAATATTGTCATATCATTGTATATCTTTTATATTTTGTTAGTTAATATTTTAATTGTAATTAGTCAAATTAGTTACCTTGTTTATAGCCTAACTTATAGCTTTGTCAATAAACATGTATTACTATATATTATATAGAATAATGAATGAAAAGGCAGAGAACATATTTTTTTAATTATTACAAATTCTATAATTTGTTTTCTTCTAAGTTCAACTTATATCAAAATTTACAGTTACACCCAATTCTATCTTCAACTAGGTACGAACCAGAAGTTAATAAAAGAATCCGAACAACAGCTCATGATCTTTCTGTTGAAAAAATATTTTCAATATCTCAAAAAGAAGCATTCTCTAGGTTCATTCTTTGAAGACAAGTTAATGGGTCTTAATATCATTTTGAATACAATTCATTCTTGGTTGACTATTTGTAATTATAAGACCCATTTTAATTTACCTATGAACTTTAATCATTTCTAACGTTTCTATAATTGTCATTGTATCTGACAATTGTTACTACCTTCTTCAATAGCCTTAATGATCGTTACCAGATGTTAGCATCTGCCTTATTCATTTATCTATATGTATATATATACATGTACTCCTTTTCTTTTTGGAGATATGTAGAGATTGTTGGAAATTTGCCTTTGGCGGGAGTTGCGACCGACCAACTTTAACGGCTTAAACACTAGTGTTACGTATGTTGGAGAATTCGGTTCTTCACACATGCATGATCTACTAAGTACGTAGATAACCGTAGGGCCAAAAATCGTCAAATTTCATTGAGAAATGAAAGAGATATTGGTCCACGAAGTGAGGTGTTTGAAGCATGGAAAGTGTGGTGTTGTGTTCAATTCTCCCTCATCGGTAGAGGAAGAAAGAATTGTTGTGTATATAAGACTCGAAATTGGTTTGGGGTTTGGGACCCCAAGGGGTATCCCATGTGTTTAAAGGAGGGAGGACCTAGATGTGCTTCGGTTCGAGGAAAGACCACACGCGCGCCGCCGCCGTCCGGTCGGGTTCTCGGGTTATTATCTTTTTGGGCCAGAGAACTTTTTCAGAAGTACAGTTTGATCCCAGAAGCTTCAGATGTACATTTTGGACCAGAATTCTTTCAGATATACAGTTTGGTCTCTGAAGTTTCAAGATGTACAGTTTGGTCCCTGAAGTTTCGAAATTGCAATTTACAGACCTAACGTAAACGCTCCAAAGACTAATTCGCCATTTATTTTGGCTGAATTACACCTCTTATAATGGGCATCCGTTGGTATTTCTCTCCTTTAATTTGGTGGCTTTACTATCTCCATAATGGTCATTATTTGGCCAATAATGGCTGTTATGGAGGCAGTCAAACATTCCCTTCCTCACCTATATAAACACCCCTTACACCATTGTTGAGGCACACTTGATATACACGAAAATATACAACCAGAAAATCAGTTCTTCCTATAACTTCCTAGCATCATTTCTTATTCAATATTCTTCACGGTAGCTCTTGAGTTTCCTTTGCTCAATTGTTCCATTGCTGTTTTATCTTGGGAGACGAATTGTCCGGGACGTATAAAGGATACATACGGGGCAATATTGTCTTAAGGACAGAGTGCCACACTCGACTCAGCAAAAATCAAAGCAGTTTCCGGTCTTCTTGTTCAACAAATATTGTAATTTCAGTTTTGTTGTTATATTGTAATTTTCAGTTTTATAGTTGAATTGTAATTTCAATTCTTACATAAGCAGTTACTTGTAATTTCCGTTTCTTGCAAATCCTTGTAATCCAACAACTTAAGACAATATCGTGCTTACGGTAACTGCAATAACATGGCTGGAAATATGACCGATGTTGCTGCTACTGCTGCTGCCTCTCGAGGCAACGTTGCTGCCTTCCCCGCCACTGCCGCTACTGGCCAAGACAGTAACTCCGCCGCCTTCACTGCTGCTGTTGCGGCTCCTGTTCAAGGCAATAACACTGCTGCCTTCCCGACTGTTGGAGCTCCACCCTCTTCTTCACACCACCATGATCGCCCTGAAAAGTTCATGGGATCAGAATTTAAAAGATGGCAGCAAAAGATGTTGTTCTACTTAACAATTATGGGCATGGCCCGGTTCCTTACAGAAGATCCTCCACAAGCTGGAGATGAAATGGACTCTTCGCCCGCTCAAACGGGTGAAGGGGGCCTTGGTATCCATATCGTTAACGGCATGAAGATGGTTCGTGATGCGTGGAATCATAGCGATTTCATGTGCAAGAACTATATACTGAACGGCTTGGCAGACCCTCTCTACACGGTCTATTCTACCGTTGGCACTGTCATAGTCATATTTGACCATTGACCAAAGTGGATTCTATGTTGACTTCATCCACAAAGTGCTGGGGTTAGACTTTAGAGTCATGTGTGGCAATGAGGTCCTGAAATTGCATGAAAGATTTGACTGTTCATAACCGGGTTCATATTTGGGCCTTACCCGATTAACATTAAAGTTGAAGGTTAGAAGTTGTATTACGAAATTAATTACATTGAAGAAAAATGGAAGACGGAATATTAGTAATAAAAATACTTGGTCATATATATGGAATTATTTAGAATAAATAATATTCCATTTAAATTTATTTTTGAAGAACTAAATTTTTGCCAACCGTAAATTTTTTTGTAGGCTTTGTTATGATTTTGGTTCTTTTATATGTAGCTCTAAATTCAATAACGTGGCATCTTAATTTTTTTCCATTTTCCATTTTTTGTCGGTAGTTTTATTCTTGTTGGCCTAGATTAGTCTAGTGGATGTTGCTCACTTTCACACACATAGGGGCGTATATAGATTGATTAATTTGGATTTTTATATACCAAATCGAATTAACCAATTATGTTGAATTTTTATAATTTTAAATCAAATCAAATCAAATCAAATCAATAAAAACAGGACTTTTCATTCTCAATCTTTTTGTATTTATTTTATTTTCTCGATTTGGGGGGTTTCTCTTTGGGGTTGGATGGAAATTCTTACAACATATTTTAATTTTTTGTGAAATAATATGTAAATGTCACATTATTTCATACAGTTATACCTAATCTAGTTCCTACAAACAAAGCAATCAACCACAACGACACACAAGGGATAAAAATACGTACCATACATTGGGAGCTTCAATTTTTAGAAGTTGGCCTCTTTCTAACTTCATAAATTTTATATACAAAAACAATTGATTAAAAATGGATGGATTGCTTACATAAACAAGAAAAATATTAGTGGTGTAATGGAAGTTTAACATTAGTGATGTAATGGTTTCATGTAAGTTACTAATATATATGGACAGGGGGGAAATAATTTAAGTTAATAAATATTGACAGTGGGATAAATTGCAATCCCAAAATAGTGTTAAAATGTTAAGAAATAAAAACTATGACAAAGCTAAAGAAATATTTACAAAGTAGATTATAATAATTATTTTATGTATAAAATAAATTAAGAAATATATATAATAATGTCATATTGATTTGATTTTGGTTTGACTTTTTTAGTTAATAACAAACCAAATCAATTATGGTTGGTTTGTTTTTCAATACCAACCAAATTACTAATTACTATGTTTTTGTTTTGATTTGACTCGATTTGTCCATTTCAAAGAGAGGTGCATCGTGGTATATTTTTTTCTTTTCTTCAGTAGATCATGTTTTCTAAATTGGGGTGCGTATAAACTTTTCATCACTTTTTGGCGGGCATGCCCTGCAGGTCTTGTACGGTGGCAATTTTGAGTTGTCTTTTGCGGTTTGTAGATTTTCTTTGTACACCCTAATTACACAAGCAAAAAGAAGAAGAAAGAAAGAAGAAAAGAACAGTATGTCAATGACATTAAGTAGACGTTTGGTCATTAAAATTAAATATTTTTTTAAAAAAAATTGAAGTTGGAGTTGTGTTTGGTTAATTTGCAAAAAATATTTGGTTGTTTGAATGTACTGAAAGTGAAAAAAGTAAAAATATAATTTTAAGTATTTTTTAAATTCTGAATATAACTTTAAATTATATTTAGAATTTTTATGATAAAACGCTGATTTTTAAAAAAAGTGAAAAGAAATTTAGAAGTTCCAATTTTCATCATAGTCACGATCCAATTTGGTAGTCCGCCCAGTGGGAGAAAAGATACTGTGACGGCCCAATGTTTTTGCAGAGACTGCTGCGAATTAGTATTTGAATAAGAAATTATTTCTCACAAAGCAAATTGAAGTATATGTGCAGCTTCGAAGAAGCAGCAAAACATACATGCTTTATTTGGATATATGGATAAACAATTACTACTACTTAAAGGATCTTGAAGAGTCATAAAGAACTGAATATAATTTATATATTCGATGGATATGGTATGTCAAGATTGATTAAATATTGAGTAAATAGCAAGCCATTCAATCAGAATAACTGTTCATCACGATAGCATGTATAAGATGTGATAGTGAATCTATTTATATATATTCACCGTATATTCTGTAATTAATATTTTTAAATAAATTAGGGTGTTAAATGTACCAGTCTAGTTAAGCTTGAATGAGTTAAAAATGGTTGAGTCAATAACAAATTATGAACCTAACCATCTTTTAAAAAATCTTATTTTATATGGATTTTTCAACTGACTATCTAAGAGGAGTAAAAAAAAGGGAAAAGAACAAAAATGCTCACTGTAGTTAAAATAATTATTCAAAAAATGCCCCCTTTTTTTTATACTCCCAAAAATTATTTACCCGGATGCCTCCAAAACTATCCCGTTTCACCGTGACCTTTTTTCATTTTAAATTTATAAATATTTTACAAATTTTGCATCTAACTACTTGATTCTCTTGGTCCCTATCGAAAAAAATCTCATGCAACTAATTTTAACTTTCGTTGTGTGAGGTCTCGTCTCATACTAGGGGGAATAGGAGTCGTTCCAGTTTCAGTTTGAGGTGCATTAGTGGGTGTGTCATCTAGATTATCTGCTAAATTAAAGTTTAGTTCAGTTGCAAAATATACCTCATCATCTAATGGTATATCATTAAAGAATTCAGTTTCATCTATATGAGTGTAATCAATCAAATTATCCTGTCTAGAAATAGGATGACTAGAAGAAGTACCCATGTCCTTGTTACCCCTACTAGAAGAAGCACCCTTACAATTGCCCTTAAACATACCTCTTAATCATTCCATTTTTATTATGCAAATAAATAATTAAAGATAATGAAATTAAGTGCGATAATTAAAATAAAGTAACAATAATAATTTAAAGAAGGAACAAAGGCATCAAACGACGACGTAACATCGACTTGTAATCGAGGTTGAAAATTAAAATTTTGCTCGATAGATAATCCTCAAGCTAGTTGCCAACTTCAGTCCCAATTTTTGAACTTTGATACAATTATACAAATGAGCAAATAAAATAAAATATGTAGTATGCAATGTAATTGTAGACTTGTAGAGAGATAGATTGAGAGATTAGAGAGATTGTAGGAAGATTTGTGAGATAAAATGAGGTATTTATAGTTGTGAAATTGGGTTAAAGTGTAAATATAGTAACTTAGGGGTTAAAAATAAATATTAAGGGGTAGGGGGCCAAAAATGGCCGTTGCACAACGACCAAAATATAAATTGACCGTTGTGCATCGATCATTTTTGCAAAGTGGGGGGGGGGGGGGGTTGGGGGTGGGGTCGGGACGGGGTTTAGAGCGGGGCCAAGGCGGGGCGGGTCTGGGCGCGGGACGGGACGAGCCCAGGTCCCGTCCCAGTTTCGAGTCCTGACACCATCTTTTTAGGGGGATAATCTGAACCCTAAATATTTTGAGTTATCAATAATTATGATTTGTAATACTTTTTATGTTGTTTTCAAACATGTGTTTATTATTTCCAATTTTTTTAAAATTCATGTCTAAATACACTCAAAACAGAAAGATTTGACTTTCGAAATTCAGATTGTGCCACATAAATTGGGACAAAGGAAGTAATTTTTTTACCTTTTTAATTTATTTTTAGTTGAATAAATACAAAACCAATTAAAAAGAACCGCTCTAATTCGACCCGACCAAAACCCATATGAAGAAATTAAAATATGGATCTTGGTCTGGTTGGGTTGGATTAGTTCGTTTTAATTAAATTTGTATTAATCCGACAATTTTTTTTAAAAAAGTGAAAGATTATTAACCAACGGATATGGGTTTAGAATTGGACCGGGTTGGGATTTTTAATTGAAATTTATATTAATTAAAGAAAGATAAAAAAAAATAGCAAAAACATATTACCTATCGAGAGTTGAATTTTCCGGCATATGTGTTTTTTATGTTAGAAAGCAAAGTTACGTGACTTTAATGAAAAAAAAGTCATAATTATATAACCATTTATGAAATTTACCCCTGAAAGTAATTGATTTAAAATAGTCATTCTAGAAAAATAAGATAGAATTAATTATTTTTCCCGCTTTTATGCTTTTTCTAATAAATGTAAAGAGAAACTAATATGGTGAAAAAAATAATATTAAATTGAGGTCAACAAATTAATGAATAATTTAATAAAATAATATTTTTAAGGAGCGTGCAAAAGACAAATATCCAAAACTCTCGATCTAATTAAATCTTTTAGAAGTCCTGATCTATTTAACATGATTTACATACAAATAATCACAATAGTTGGCATGTGAAATTGAAGGAAAATGATTGGAGTGGTTCATGCACCATATCCAATTTCATTGCACCATCTATGGCCCTCACTCCACAGTTTCATTACATCAACGTTTTCAAGGTCATTCATCTCCAACGTCACCTTCACTATTTTTCAGTTCTTATTATTATTACGTAAATTAGTGGACACGCATATAATTAAGGACGACAGAATTACAAAACTTTCAATTTCTTTTTTTGTTTTCTTTCTTTTTAGCTCACATTCCTCTTTGGTCATATAGGGTGAGCAACTTCCCAGGGTTAGGTAGTTTATTACCTTAGATTTCAATTATTAATTGTTTTGATAAATTAAATTTGTTCAAATTATTTGCGAAAAGTCATTAAAGTTACTTTTTTTGAAGGTGAATAGAAAGAATTTTATTGATCACCACAACAAACCATTACAAAATTGAGTCCAATCCAACCTCTCTAGTCTATGCTGAGAACAGAGGCATCCATCTGTCTCATTATGTATCTACTACTATAAGTATATATTAACAAAGTATTAAAACAAACTATCTATCCATTGCATTCCTTGTCTACATTCTTTCGGATAAATACCCGCAATATACACGAGATATACAATATGTATATCACGGGCAGTGACCTGTTACTCGTAGTCAGCGGAGTATTTTTAAACCGAAAAGACATTTTAATCTTCATTCGAATGTCTCTAAATCACCTATCCCGTAATCCTGTGTCTGCTTTAAATGACCCGAATTGGAAAATTGCTATGACCGACGAATATAATTCTCTTATTGATAATAAGACGTGGGAGTTGGTACCCCGTCCGTCTGGTGTTAATATTATTCGATCTATGTGGATTTTTACTCATAAAGAAAATTCCGACGGTTCTTTCGCGAGGCATAAGGCTCATCTTGTAGGTGATGGTAAGACTCAGCAGGTTGGTGTAGATTGTGATGAGACATTTAGTCCGGTGGTCAAACCGGCTACCATTCGCACTGTGCTCAGCTTGGCTCTTTCGAAGGAATGGCCCATTCATCAGTTAGATATGAAGAATGTTTTCTTACATAGTGATCTTAAGGAGACAATTTACATGCATCAGCTTTTGGGTTTTCGAGATCCCAGATATCCTCATCATGTCAGTTTATTAAAGAAGTCCTTGTATGTGCTTAAGCAGGCCCCGCGGGCTTGGTATAAGAGATTTGCAGACTATTTTTCGACTATTGGGTTTTCTCACAGCAAGTCTGATAACTCATTGTTCATATATCATCGTGGTACTTCACTGACTTATATACTATTATATTTGGATGATATTATCTTGACTGCCTCTTATGATGCTTTGCGCCAGTCTGTAATAACAATGCTCAGCTCTGAGTTTGCCATGAAAGACTTGGGGCCCTTGAGTTACTTTTTGGGGATTGTTGTCACTCGTCATGCAAGTGGGTTATTCTTATCACAATGGAAGTATGCAGCTGAGATCATTGAGCGAGCTGGTATGTCCTCATACAAGTCTACTTCCACTCTAGTTGATGCTAAACTCAAGCTGGGTGCTGCGACTGGCTCACCTTATGAGGATCTGGCCCGATATCACAGTCTTGCAGGGACCCTTCAGTAGCTTACTTTCACGAGACCAGATATTACGTATGCCGTGCAGCAGGTGTGCTTGTTTATGCATGATCCCAGGGTTGAGCACATGAATGCGCTCAAATGCATTATTCGATACATCCAGGGGACGCTTGACTATGGCTTACACTTATATCCTTCATCGACGGCTACACTTGTCTCGTATACATATGCTGATTGGGGTGGATGTCCGGACACCAGACGCTCTACGTCTAGTTATTGTATGTTCCTTGGTGATAACTTGGTCTCATGGTCTGCCAAACGACAGACTACCTTATCCCGCTCTAGTGCAGATGCCGAGTATCGAGGGTGGGTAATGTGGTTTCTGAATCATGTTGGCTCCGTAATCTCCTCTTAGAGCTTCACTTTCCGGTTGACAAAGCTACCTTGGTTTATTGTGATAATGTTAGTGCTATATACCTTTCTGGCAATCCGGTTCAATATCAACGCACTAAACATATTGAGATGGATATCTATTTTGTTCGCGAAAAGGTAGCTCATGGACAAGTACGCGTCCTACATGTCCCTTCCAGGTATCAAATTGCTGACATATTTAGTAAGGGCCTTCCATCGGTGCTATTTTAAGATTTTAGGGACAGTCTCAGCGTACGAAGACCGCCCGTTATGACTGGCGGGGTGTGATAAATACTCGTGATTTACACGAGATATACAATGTGTATATCACGGGCAGTGGCTTGTATCTCACTATTTCTGGGCTATATTTTCTGTGGTATACATGGTATATATCACGGATTAATGGCCTATTTTTGGTAGTTTTAGTTATAATAAATTAGAGTTGTACATTTACCATAATTGTACAATTATTGTACAAGTATAATAAGATTTTGGGATTAGAGTAGGAATAAAATTTTTCTATTATGATAAATTATAAATGGTATATATACTCTTTCATTAATAAAAATAATCAAGGAATTATTTCTATCACTTTCCTCCTCCTTTTGTGTCTGTCTCGTATATACATTTCCTCATTCAACCTGTCACAAACTATTCTTGATATAGGAACTTTGTTATTCCACACAACATTTGAATTCAAATAGTAGTTTATGACAATGGTAACTAATTACATACATTAGTTAGTTTCATTTTATTAATCTAAAAAAATTACTATTAGAATACATAGGCTGTTAACGTTTTTACTGTCTTTTGTGCGATTATAGAATACTTGACTTGGAATATTCGTTCAACACACTTACGTATTTTTGTCGGTGTGCTTGAAGCATAAGCATACCAAGGAATCCATTTGGGTGTTTATGTTAATCTTTGTTTCACTTATTTTAATATTTGGTGCTCAACAATATTTTTGACTTTCTGATAGCCTTTTCGAGAGAGGTACGCTTTTAATTAGTTTTCCTCCTCCATTATTTAGCTTTTTATTTACTTAATTTAAGTAAGTCAAATTCGTTAGTAATGAATGATGTTGTATTGATTTTTTTACTTTGTAGAAGAGTAGCTATTGTGCCAACATAATAACATTTTTTTCATCATTTAAATAGATATTACATTTATTTTAATGTCAATTACTATTTTTCAATAATTTATTATTTTTATATATTATTTTATTGATCAACACGATATACACGTGCAACCCACGTATACTAAACTAGTAGGACCAAGTGGAACAATAAAACATTTCAGCTTGTGAAGATGCCGAATTTTCATATAATACTTATTGTAAATTTTAGATATACTTCAGTTCGTCTTATATTTTTCATATAATTAACTTTGGATACAGTGGCATATGTATTATGTTGAACCTGGAAACCAACTGCTGGCTTGAATATTTTGTGTATGTATATATGTCATAATAAATGGGATCTCCTGAACTTGACATTTTATAATTTTTTTTTTTTGTGAATACACTAATTAGTTTTTGGCACTCTTATAAACTTGTGAATTTGATAGCTTTTACCCTCCTGAAAGTTGACATGGCAAAGAGCATGGATACAGTTTTTTTTGGTTCGTGAGAGTAAAGAAAAATTAAAATATAAAGCTTCTAAGTGGCATTTTTTAAATATTAAATATCATATAATCGTATACAATAATTTATTAGTTTCAATTGTGTATTTCTTCTTACTTGTTCTTACAATAGTTTAAATATGCACCGAACAAAATGTGTCAAGTTCATGGGCCTTCTCTCGAGCTATTAAGCCTATATCTATAGATATAATCAGGCACATGTACTTACACTAAGCTTATACCAGTTGTTACAAACTAATGGTAAGAGTAACTATGGAAGGATCCATGGTTTCATTTTTTTTTTGTTCTCTAATTAATAGCACTAAATTTTGAATTTTCTTCTTTAAGACTGAATTTGGAACAGGTCAATTTGGAGGACCAAGTGATATTTCATGTGAGCAAGACAAATGAGGTTTAAAAGGTAGAAGTAAGAATTTTGAGCATGTCATATTGACTAGCTAATTAATCCACTATACATCTACCCTTTTTGATAAAGACTTACGATATAGAGGATTCATAGGACTGATTTCAAACCAATTTGAAATAAAAGTATAGTCGATTGATTGATGAATCAAAAATTATTTTCACGAATTTGAAATTGAAGCATAGTTGATTGATTGATAAGTTATTCCTCACGAAGTTATCATGAGCGTTGCTAGGATGTTTGAATTGAGTGATTGATGCATTACAACAACAAAAACAACAACAACGATGACGTATAATCTCACCAGATAGGGTCTGAAAAGGGTAGGGTGTACACAGACCTTACCCTATCTGGTGAGATTGATACATTACAGCGAAAAATTAAATGTCTTAAAAATTAAAAGAGAACAAATTTGGCTGAAATAGACCAGTTGTCTTTGTCTATGCTTTATTTCTCTGTTCAAGACCTACTAATATATCTTTAGACTAGATTGGAGCATTTTATATATGGGACTTCGATTGGAAAGGTACAAACAAATAAACGTACATAGGATTGAAGGCCTGAATGTAGTCATTTTTTTCTCTCCATAGAATGGTCCCCTAAACTACTAATAAAACAAGATTTAGACAGTTACCGAGTATTTTACACTGCTCAACTTGTTTCCCAATTATGCAACCTCAAGCTTCCCATAAGAATTTCGTGGTTTATATTCAGTAAATTATACATATAACAATAAAACTAAAGGGCAAAATTCAGAAACAGTGTACACAAGTGGCAAAACCAGCTGAATTCCTCTGCTTTTAGACTATGAATTCCTTGTTCAAAATTAGGGGGCATCATTGTCAATGATTACGGAAGGAATATGTCCCCTGCCTTTTCATTGATTATTGTGTACAAAATATAGTGTTACATGGCTACAAACTAGGTAACTAATCTTCCTAATAACAATCGGAATATAAATTTGCCTAATATAAAAGATATACAATGATACGAGAATATTCTTGTAATATTTTATCACACCCCCGCAGTTGAAGCGAGAGGTTCTCGTACGATGAGACTGACTCGTAAATCATCAAAGAGTATGCGCGGAAGTCCTTTAGTAAATATGTCAACAACCTGATATCGGAAAGAAACATGAAGGACATGAACTTGTCCACGAGCCACTTTTTCACGTACAAAGTGAGTATCCATTTCAATGTGTTTAGTGCACTGATGTTGACATGGATTGCCGAAGAGATACATCGCACTTACATTATCACAGTAGACCAATGTAGCTTTGCGGATTGGGCAGTGAAGTTCCAGCAGAAGGTTGCGTATCCAACAAGACTCAAAAACAACATTCGCTACTCCTGTATACTCGGCTTCAGCACTGGATTGAGACAGAGTGGGTTGTCTTTTAGAAGACCAAGAAAGCAAGTTATCTCCGAGGAAGACACAGTAACCTGACGTGGATCAACGAGTATCAGGACAACCACCCCAATCAGCGTCAGAATAAGAGGTGAGACCAGAGAGTGAGGACTTGTACAGGTGTAGGCCGAAGTGGAGAGTACCTTGTACATATCGCAAAATACGTTTGAGTGCATTCATATGTTCATCTGTTGGGCTGTGCATATGTAAGATTATTTGTTGCACGACATATGATATATCTAGTCTCGTGAAAGTGAGATATTGCAATGCTCCTACTAAACTGCGATAGTGAGTCGGGTCGACATACAGAGAACCCGAAGAGGCACTGAGTTTGGAATTAGTGTCCACTAGTGTGTGGGTCGGTTTGCAAGACGTTATGCCTTCTTGGTCAAGGATCTCTTTGGCGTACCTTTGACAAAGAAATAAGACACCTGCATGTTTCGTAACAGCAATGCCCAAAAAATAGCTTAGGGGTCCCAAATCCTTCATAGCAAACACAGAGGCAAGGAGTGACATAATGGACCGGCGAAGTGCATCAAAAGATGTAGTTAGGATGATATCATCAACATATAATAGGATGTATGCCATGTCATTACCCTTGCTATAGATGAAAAATGAATGATCAAATTTGCTATGTGAAAAACTGATAGAGGATATAAAATCAGCAAACCGTTGGTACCATGCACGAGGAGCATGTTTCAGTCCATAGAGTAATTTCTTCAAATTACACACATAATCTGGATGAACTGGATTCCTGAATCCCATAGGATGATGCATATAAACGGTTTCATGAAGGTCCCATGCAAGAAAGTATTTTTGACATCAAGCTGGTGAATATGCCAAGATTTGGACAAAGCAATACCGAGAACGGTCAGAATAGTTTCCAGTTTTATCATTGAGCTAAAGGTTTCATCACAATCAACTCCCACCTGAGACCTGCCATCACCTACAAGACGGGCCTTGTGCTTCTCAAAAGAACCATCCGATTTCTTTTTATGTCAAAAAATCTACATAGAACGAATAACATTAGCATCAGGAGGACACGATACTAGATCCCACGTCTTATTTTCAATAAGAGTATTATATTCGTCAATCATTGCATTTTTTCAATTAGGATCAGATAAGACATATTTCGGGTTGCGAGGAAGAGGTGAATGGGCAACTGAATTGGATATGTCAAATAGCCGTTTGGGTTTGGAAATGCCATGCATAGCACAAGTTTCTATTGTCCATAGGGGTGCCACGGTGGATTGGAAGAGATCGGAAAGGTGGGGCCGAGATGAGGAAGCGGTACCGGGAATAGGACTTGGAGTAAGGAGGTAGGGCCGAGACGAGGCAGTGGTGTTGGGAAGAGGGGGCGGGGCGCTGGCCAAGAGACGGAAACCAAATAGGAGAGTCGAGAGAGGCTGTTCTGAGGCTCCTATTGCGGGGCTGGGTAGGCTACCCGACTCGAGGCAGCAGGGATTGGGTCGGGCGCCGGTGATGGTAGCGACTGCTTTTGTAAATGATGAATTAGAAAGGGATTTAGGCTATCATTTAAGAAGTCATAGGAATTCAGAAGTGGAGAATTGAGTTTGGCAAAGGGGAATTGCGACTCATCGAATATGACATGCCTAGAAACGATAATTTTTTGGTTGGACAAGTCGTAACAGTTGTAATTTCGATGATTAGGGGGTAACCAAGAAAGACACATAATGATGACCAAGGTTGCAACTTGTTGATTTGAGTGGAGGGATGAATGGGTTAGCATAGATATACGAAAGTTCGTAAATGCTTATAGGAAGGATCCCGAAGATAGAGAACTTGAGTGGGAGACTTGTGGTTGAAAGACCTGTTTGGGAGAATGTTCAAGAGATAGGTTTCCATTGAGAGTGTGTAATGCCAAAAATAGGGGGGATAGAGGCGTGGGCAAGGAGGGCACAAAGTAACTTGTTTATGTTTCTAATTTTTCATTCGGCTTTTCCATTTGTAGAGAGGTGTGTGGACAAGAAAAATAAAAAACAAGGTCGTGTTTGACGCAAAAAAGTTTGAATTATTGATTATCGAATTCCCTTCCATTGTCACATTGAAAACATTTGATATTCTTTTCAAATTGCGTCTTAATTAAAGCACTAAAGGATTAAAAAATAGAATAGACTTGTGACTTATTACCAATGGGAAAAGTCCACAGAAAGTTTGAATAATCATCCAAAAACAACACATAATATCTATTCCTGACCGTGATTAAAATAGGAGAAGTCCATAAATCACTGTGTATGATATCAAATGGCATTAAAGTACAAGTGTATGAAGAATAAAATGACAATTTGACATGTTTTCCAAAAATGCAAGATTCACAAATAGTAGGATAAGATACATGTTTGCAATTAACAAATTTATTTTTGCTAAAGGAGCGTAAAACAGAATTTTCCGGATGCCCTAATCTATTATACCATAAAAAGATGAAATAGATGCAAAGGTTGATGGAGAGGAGGCTGGATGTCTGAAGGTGGTGGTGATAGGATAAAGGTCTCTGGTGCTGTCACATCTCATTATTCGCATCCCTATCATAAGGTCCTTCACAGAAAAACCAAAATGATCAAATTCAAGGGAAACATTATGGTCGGTTGTGAAACGATACATAAAGATTAGATTTTTGATAAGTTTTTGGTCATGGAGGACATTTTTTAAAGCTAACGGGGATGTGGCGGGGAGAGTGATGATTGTCCATAACCTTGAATGGGAATGCCTTGTCCACTACAAAAAATAATATTACGATTTAAATTGCTCATATTAAAATAAGACGAGATAGTACCTTGGGAGCCATCATATGAGATGTGGCGCCAGTATTCATGTACCAACTGTCATCTGGAACGTTGAGTGATATCGTGTTCATAACCACCTCAATATCCGTCAGTGTGTAGGTTGGAGGAGGAGAGACTTGTGCACTGTATATCTGTTGTAAATGTGCGCCGAGGATGCCAGACTGGGGATGTCGAGCCGGTGGTTGGCACAGGAGGACGTCGGGTAGGGGCAATGTGGAGCAGCCCATGGTGGGTAGGAAGCCCATGGTGAAAGCTGCTTCCACTACCGCTGCCGCAACAGGTGGCTGTCCCCTCCCGCCACTGCTGCTGCTTCCTCTACAGTTGCTGCGACCTTTGCTGAAATTTCTCCCTTTGTGGTGATTCTGGGAAGGCGGGCTGCCTTTTAGGTCGTTGGCTTTCCGGTAGTGTGAAACGGAACTCGGGCCCCTTTCATCGGCAGATAAGCCTGCCGATAGTGATGAGGGCAGCGTCATCGGTGCTCTCATTAGCCGTAGCCCGCTTGGTTTTTTGAGTTTCTTCGAGGATAAGTCTCGAACGAGCCTCATAGAATGGAGGAGGATGGTAGCGACACCGTCATAATTTTCATTCAAACCCGCAATGAGTTGCATTACCAATCGTTGATTTCTGACAGGTGCACCAATGTTTGAAAGTTGATCGGCAATCATCTTAAGTTCTTGACAATAGGCCGACACATTAGGAAAATCGTCCTGCTGAATATCCTTAAATTGATTTTACCAAATACAAGGCATGTTGTGTCTTGTTATCATAAAAAATACTCTCCAATCTCTCTCACGTTTGTCGTGCAGTGGCGTCGGTTTCAATGATCGTATGTAATAGATCGTTCGAGATTGTTCCGTAGATCTATTATAGAACAACCGCATCTAGGCGTGACCAAAGTTCATCATCAAGGCCATCATGTGTCCCCAGAGGTTCGGCAGTGGGCTTTGATTTAGGAGGGATGATGTGGTCGATGACTTTGTACACACGATAATGGATCTTGAATAATTCCGCCCAGGAGAAATACTGGACTTTTCCATCTCATGGGTAATAGGAATGAAGTTCTTGATGTTGTTAACAGCAAGAGCAGGATGAAACTTGGGTTGTTCATCCATTGAAAATTTTGTGGAAGAGGAGGAGGTTGCCGAGAAATTGAAGAAAAGAGAGGTCGGAGGTCGGTGGCGAGGCGGACGACGGCTTAGTGTAAGAAATTTTAGGGTTTTGCTGATGATACCATGAAAGAATATGTTCCTTGCCTTTTCATTGATTATTGTGTACAATATATAGTGTTACATAATTATTTACATGACTACAAACTAGGTAACTAATCTTCCTAATTACAATTGGAATATAAATTTACATAATATAAAAATATACAATGATACGGAAATATTCTTGTAATATTCTATCAAGTACTACTAAATCTGGTAATGTGCTCAATTTAAAACGTACAACTATATTAAATTAAAAAAAGGAAATACGTACTATGGAGTATGGAGTATGGACTAGATGTCTAGAAGTGCAGAAAACATGAAAGGTGCAATTTAGAGTTTTCAAGAATGTAAGCTGTTCTACTATCCCCAGCTGATTCTTTAACGCTCATGGGCATGACTTTTGGCTTTTTTCTAACTAGACCACTAAAAACAGCCGCCTTGGCACCAAACATAAGAGTGAACTCTTTTTCTTTTGAGGTAAATTGTTTCTTAAAAAACACACTTTCTTCATTCCAGTTTAGTACTCTCTTCGTCCATTTTTACTTGTTCATATTTTACTTAGTACATACCTTAAGTAGAGATGGCAGTGGATCTTGGACCCGATCCGAATCCGGTGGATCCAGATCCGTTTTATAGGATATGGATCTTCAAAATTTGGACCCGACAAATCCGGATCGGACCCGGATCCATTTTTGACGGATCGGATATGGATCTGGATCTTGTATTTGAGATCCGTATCCGATTCAGATCCGCCCCGCGGATCCATTTTTTATTAAATATATTCATAACCTAGAATGTAATTTTATAAGTATTTTCTTAAATTTTTTCATAATTTATGATATGTAAATGATATGTTTAACCATAAATATTTATTGAGATGAATATTTATTAGTTATCTCTTTTTAAAAAGTAATATTTTTTCATATTGAAGAGGTGCTGAAAGGGATCAAAAGATGTCCCTAACAAATAACAATTGAGTTGTAGAACTGTAAAGGATGTGATTACTAGCCTTTGTCACATATATATGTCTAGAAGTTGGTTTGCAGAAATTAAAAATTATCTCGTACCATGCGAGTAAAAAGGCTCCCTTCTCTTTTAACTTGTGGCATTTAAGTGTTTAATTAAAGATTGATCCTTACTAGAAAATTAGTAGCACATTAAATAAATTAGCAGGCTGGATATCATACAATTGGTAAGCAAAGATGTCTTCATATATAATCAAGTAAGAAAAATAAAATTCTAAAGACTTAAAGAAAATAAAAAAATAACAAAATCCAGTAGAGAGTTGTAACTACTCTCTTGTTTTAGCTCTCTTCTCCCAACAAACCCCCATCCTCCAAAGTTGTTTTCCGATCATACCACCGAGCTGGCCGTCTCTTGGTTTATTCCTGCACTTGTAATTTTTGCTGTCATTGAATTTTAAGCTATTGCAATAAATAGGCTATTTCACAAAACAATTAAGAAAAATAAGTCATATGTGATCAATGAGGCTATTATTTTGTTTAACATGGTTGTAGCGTCTGGAGTGGCCTAGAGTGCTAATTGACTACTGTTACTTCATGTTTTGATGTAATTTATTTGGGTATTGACCTTTCCTCAAAAGTAAAAGCAAAATATCAAATCTATCTCATGCAAACAGAGAATTAGTCATGTCTTGGAATGACCAAAGATGAACTTTCATGTCTTAGAATCAGACACGTTAAAGGACAATATCCTTTTTGCTTAAATCTGTCTATGAATTTTGTAAACTTTAATTTGTTTTCTTCTGTTTTTTCTAGTATAGGTTGATTGAATGAAGTCAATCATTTTTTTTCAATCAGATTGGGTTATATTTTGTCAAAAAAGTTTCAACAGGGGGGAATATTATTCAAGACAATTTTTTTATATATGGATCCAGATTCGATCCGTGGACCCGGTGGATCCGGATTTGGATACGATTTTTATGGATCCGATGGATCTGGATCTGGATCTAGAAGGATCCGGTCCAGATCCGATCCGTTGACATCCCTAACCTTAAGAAGTAATTAATAAATTGATAAGTTTATGATATCACCCTTTAAATATAATAAATTCAATTTTTTTGAAATCATGTCGGCTCGTTCAAGAATCTCTTCGGCATACTTTCTTTGATAAAGAAATATGCCACCTGTATGTCTCGTAATGGTAATGCCCAAAAAATAGCTTAGGGGGCTCAAATCCTTCATAGCAAATTCAGAAGCAAGGAGTGACATAATGGATTGGTGAAGTGCATCAGAAGAGGTAATTAGTATGATATCGTCAACATATACCAGAATGTATTCCATGTCATTACGCTTGCTAAAGATGAAAAGTGAATGATCTGATTTGCTATGTGAAACACCAATAGAGGATACAAACTCAGCAAACCGTTGATACCATGCACGAGGAGCATGTTTCAGTCCATAGAGTGATTTCTTCAAATGACACACATAATCTGGATAAATCGGATCCGTGAATTTCGTAGGTTGATTCATATAAACGGTTTCATGAAGGTCCCCATGAAGAAGACATTTTTGACATCAAGCTGATGAATAGGCCATGATTTGGACAAAGCAATGTTGAGAATAGTCCGAATAGTTGCCGGTTTCACTACCAGGCTGGAAGTTTCATCACAATCCACACCAACCTGTTGAGACCTGCTATCACCTACAAGACGGGCCTTATGCCTCTCAAAAGAACCATCACATTTCTTTTTATGTTGAAAAATCCACATAAAACGAATAACATTAGCATCAAGAGGACGGGATAATAGATCACACGTCTTATTTTCAATAAGAGCATTATATTTGTCTAACATGGTAGCTTTCCAATTTGGATCTGACAAGACATTTTTCGGGTTGTGAGGAAGAGGTGAAGGGGCAACCGAAGTCGACAAATTGAATTGTCGTTCGGGTTTGAAAATGTCGTGCATAGCACGAGTTTCCATGGTCCATAGAGGTTAACGAATAAAGAATAATTTAATAAAATATTTTTTAAAATAATATTTTTTAAGCGACGTGCAAAAGATAAATATCCAAAACTCTCGATCTAATTAAATCTTCTAGAAGTCCTGATCTATTTAACATGTTTTACATACAAATAATAACAATAGTTGACATATGAAATTGAAGGAAAATGATTGGAGTGGTTCATGCACCATATCCAATTTCATTTCACCATCTATGGCCCTCACTCCACAGTTTCATTACATCAATGTTTTCAAGGACATTCATCTCCAACGTCACCTTCACTATTTTTCAGTTCTTATTATTACGTGAAGTGGACACGTGTATAATTATGGAAGGCAGAATTACAAAAATATGGTAATAAAGGATGATTGTTACGAAGAAATCTGATTGTAAGAATTAACATGGATACGATTGTTTTCCGTGAAACCGTTCTTTCAACTGGATACGAAAGGTGCTAATTGACCCATAAAATAGCCGAAGCTCATGCAAAATTAACCTGGATACTACTGTTATATATATATATATATATATATATATATATATATATATATATATATATATATATATATATATATATATATATTGGCTCGAGAATTGGGAAATATCTCAATGGTTGGAGGAATATTTGCAACTTCTTGATGAACATTACCACTTTATTAGAGCTCCTAATGTACCATAATCCCACTTTAAAACCACAGTAGTTCACTCCATCAATTGTGAGTGACGGTTGAAGAGAAAGTGCTTCAACAAATTGGAAGATGGTGAGTGACGGTTGAAGGGAAAGTGCTTCAAATTGATGGGTTAAAAATAAGTGCTTCGACAATTGAAAGATGATAACAAGCGCATCAAAAATTAGATATACAACTTTGAGTTATTATCTCCAACATTTCAATTTTATTGATCCACTTTCTCATCAACCTTCATCAATTGAATGTTGATGAGAAGTGCATCAACTATTGGATGTTGGAGAGAAGTGCTCCAACACACGAACCAAGAAAAATGATTGTGAAGGTTGAAGAAAAAGTGCTTCAACAATTGAAGGTTGATGAGAAAGTGTATCAACAATTAAAGGTTTATTTATTTATTTATTTATTGGAATTTAGCTTAAATATTTTCTTCGACTTGATTATGTTTTCTTGAGTTTGATTTGTAGATTAACATGTCTACTTACATTATTTGATATGTCTTGATTCAAAATAGTTTATGAAAGAGTATAATCCCTTGCTGATTTCTTTAATGTAAATGGTTTATATACATGATAGACAATAGTCATCCTAGGCTATAATTATGAAAATCAAATATATAATTATCTAATACAAAATATTACTACCATAATTACAGATGTACAAGATCACTAATGATATCACAAGAATATATGGTGTATATTCCATCAGACCCCCGCAGTCATAGCGGACGGTTGTCGTACGCTGAGATTGTCCCTAAAATCTTCAAACAAAACTAAGGGAAGACCCTTAGTAAATATGTCAGTTATTTGATAATGTGAAGGGACATGCAAGATACGAATTGTCCACGAGCTACCTTTTCGCGAACAAAGTGAATATCCATCTCGATATCTTTAGTGAGCTGATGTTGTACAGGATTCCTCGAGAGATATATCACACTAACATTATCGCAGTAGACCAATGTAGCTTTATGATGAAGCTCTAAGAGGAGGTTACACAACCAATAGGACTCAGACACCACATTGGCGACCCCTCGATATTCGGCCTCCGCGCTAGAGTGCGACAGTGTATCCTGACGTTTAGCCGACTAAGACACCAAGTTATCTCCAAGAAACATACAATAACCAGATGTCGAACGCCTGGTGTCTGGACATCCACCCAAACCAACATCTGTATACGACATAAGAGTAGATACTGATGATGTATATAAGTGTAAACCATAATCAAAAGTGCCCTGAATGTAGCGCACAATGCGTTTAAGAGCGTGCACGTGTTCTTCCCTCAGATTATGCATGAATAAGCACACCTACTGGACTGCTTAGGTAATATCGGGCCTCAGAAATGTGAGATATTGAAGAGCCCCGCAAGACTACGATAGTCTGAGGGATCCTCGTATGGTATGCTAGAAGTAGCATTCAACTTCGGTTTAGTGTCAACCGGAGTAAGAGATGACTTAAAGGCTGACATGCCAGACCGTTCAATAATCTCTGTTGCATACTTCCTCTAAGATAGAAATAGACCACCTGCATGACGAGTGACAGATATACCCAAAAAATAGCTCAATGGCCCCAAGTCTTTCATAGCAAATTCTGAGCTGAGAAGAGATATAATAGACTTGCACAATTTGTTAGAGGAAGCAGTCAATAGAATATCATCCATATATAACAGAATGTATGCCATGGAAGTACCGTGACGATAGATGAACAGAGAATGATCAGACCTACTGTGAGAAAACCCAAGAGTAGACACATAATCTGCAAATCTTTTACACCAGGCCCGATGAGCCTGTTTTAGCCCATACAAGGACTTCTTCAGCAAGCACACATGATTAAGATGCGTGGAGTCCCTGAAACCCAAGGGTTGATGCATGTATATAGTTTCCTTGAGTTTTCCGTGTAAGAAAGCATTTTTCACGTCCAGCTGATGAATGAGCCATGATTTTGAGAGAGATAGACTAAGAATAGTGCAAATAGTTGCCGGTTTGACCACCGTACTAAATGTCTCTCCACTATCCACGCCAACCTGTTGATTTTTGTCATCACCTACAAGACGGGACTTATGCCTCTCAAAAGAACCATCAGATTTTTTCTTATGAGCAAAAATTCACATAGAAGGAATCATATTAATACCGGGTGGACGGGGCACCAACTCCCACATCTTATTTTCAATAAGAGTATTATATCCATCATCCATGACCATTTTTCAATTCGGATCACGAAGGGCAGACACGGGGTTACGTGGTAGGGGGATTTATTGACATTAGAATTGATATTAAACTGTCACTTTAATTTAAAAATGGCCCGTTGGCTATGAGTAACGGGCCCTTGTCTCAGAATAGAAGTGGGCTGGATAGGAGTGGAAGCCGTGTGCTGGCCCACTATATAAGGTGCGGTGTTGGACTGGATTCGGGTTGGGAGAACAGTGGTTGGGTGATGGCTGGATTGGGTTGGGCCAGTAGGCAGTGGGCTTGCTGGCAGAAGCTGCGGACTGGAGGTAATTGGGTTAGCATGCAGTGGATTTGCTAGCAGGAGCTCAGAGATGGATGAGTTTGGGCCAGCAGGCAGTGGGCTTGCTGGTAGATTTTGTGGACGAGAAATTGCTGGTCCAGCAGGCAGTGGGCCTATTGACAGATTTTGAGAACGGGGGTGTTTGGGCCAGCAGGCAGTGGACCTGCCGATGTGTGCTGTCGAGGTATGGGCTGGACCAAATACTGGAACATATATGGTGAGAGCCCATTATTTAAAAAAATTATAGATATTGGACACAGATTTATGAAACTTAGCAAATGAAAATTGGGTTTCATAAAAAATGACATGACGACTAATTATGATTTTATTAGAGGATAAATCATAACATTTGTAACCACAATGATTAGACGGGTAACCCAAAAACACACAAGCGGTAGAGTGGACTTGAAGTTTGTTTATTGTTGTGGAGGGGAAGAGATGATAACATAAACACCCGAAGATGAGAATATGAAGGGTCTTTGTGATAAAGTATTTTGAGTGGAGATTGGTATGCTAATCCTTTGTTAAGGAGTATGTTAAGAAGATAAGTTACCATTTGTAATGCATGATGCCTAAATGAAGGTGGTAATGAAGCATGGACTTGTAATGTACGAACAATAATATTAATGGTGCGGATTTTTCTCTCGGCTTTCCCATTTTGTGACGACGTATGTGGACATGAAAACCGAAAATATATACCATTAACCTTACAAAATTCTCTAAATGTCCCTTTATCAAATTCCCTCCCATTATCACATTGAATGTTCTTAATTTTTCGTTCAAATTGAGTAACGATGAATGCTCAAAATGATAGGAATGTGGAATAAATGTGCGACTTTTTAGATAACGGAAATGTCCACAAAAAATTAGAATAATAATCCAAAAATAACACATAATAATGATGGTCCAAAGAGCTCAAAATGGGAG
Organism: Anisodus acutangulus; assembly: GCA_029783415.1. Lineage (NCBI taxonomy): Eukaryota > Viridiplantae > Streptophyta > Magnoliopsida > Solanales > Solanaceae > Anisodus > Anisodus acutangulus. The sequence goes on from CM056507.1 coordinate 41,384,166, forward strand.
ATGTCCAAAGATCACTATGAATAATATCAAATGACAACAAAGTACTAGAATTTGAGGCAACAAACGACAATTTAACATATTTTCCAAGAAGACAAGAAGGACAAACATTAGTACTACGAGCATTATTACACTCAATAAATTTATTGTTTTTAAGGGAGGAAAAAATAGACGCTCCCCGATGACCCAAACACGCATGTCATAAGGAAGGTGCTAAAGCGGAAAACGTTGATGGTGTGACTTGTTTTGTGGTGATGGTGGTGGTGATGGGATAGAGCTCTCTCCGACTATCACATCTCATTAGATGTATCCCCGTCCAGAAATGCTTCACATAAAATCCAAAAGGATCAAATTTAACAAAAACCGAGTTATCAGTTGTAAATTTCCGAATAGACACCAAAATTTTAATTAATTGAGGAGCATGAAGGACATTTTTCAAAGATAAATGTGTGTTCGGGGGAGGCAAATTTTTGTGACCATAACCACAAATTGGAATTGAATTACCATTATCAATAATTATGCTATAATTTTTGCTCAAATTGAAATAAGATGAGAGATTACCTTGTGTGGATGTCACGTGAGAAGTAGCATCGGTGTCCATGTACCAATTTACATCCGGAGGATTTAGCCCAAGTGTATGCATCACGGCCTCGATATCCATGTGGGTCGGAGAGAATGTTGGGCCCGCAGCAGCGAAGGCCTGCTGTGGCCGAGGCCCAAGCAGGCCAGGCTGCTACTAGGCCCAGTTCTGCCGAGCCTGCTGCTGCTGTTTACCATTGGGCCTGGCCCAATATTGAGTGGGAAATGGGCAAGGTGAAATGGACCACTACCCACTGGCCCATCCCCATGGCCACTACTACCCATTGGCCTAAGGCTGCTGCCAGTGTTGTTGTGGCCCAAGCTCCTGCCGCCACCACGTCCGCCACTACCACCACCGCAGCAGTTTTTTTCCAATATTTTTTTATTTTGGCCCTTTTTGCCAACACCATTATTGTGGTTTTGGCTATAATTTTTGGAGAATGATTGAGGGTCATCAGTGTCGCGTGACGTGGCCACCATCATGGCGGAATGTGTTCCAGTTGCGGCCTTTTTAGCCAATCCTGCGTCTTCTAGGGTGAGCATGAAACGTGCTTGATAGAACGATGGGAGAGGGTTGCTTTGGCGAAGGAGAGTGCCAACCCCATTATACGCCTCGGAGAGCCCCGCAATCATCTGAAGAACGAGACGATCATTTGTGACCAGTGCACCAACGTTCTTGAGTTGATCCGACAACTTCTTGAGCTTTTGACAATAAGTAGAGGCATTCGGAAAATCCTCTGTAGTTGTGTGAGAGAATTCTTGCTCAAGGGTTACGGCACGAGAGTTTTACTTATCTTGCTATATATCACGCAACTTATTTCAAGCTTACATTGTCATGGCGTCGGATTCTATAATTGTCTGTAAAAGGTCTGTAGAGATGGTGGAATAAATCCATTGGAGAACCGTTGCATCAAGAGTTGCCCACAACTCTATGTCATCATCGGTGGAAGACACCTTCTCCTTGCCTTTTTCCGATTTGACGATGTGATGGAGGACTCTATGAGACCTTGCGTGAATTTTAAAAAGTTCTGCCCACATCGCGTATTGGACGTTCTCCATTTTAAGGATGATAGATATGTTGTTCTTGATGTTGGAGATTGCAAGGGTAGGATGAAAGATATTCTTTGTGTTAGACATGATTGAGGAGCAAGAGGAGAATTAGGGTTTCGGAAAAAAAAAATGAAGGGACGGCCGAGACAAGGGGGGGGGGGAGTTTGTGGAGAAGGAAATTTTTTTCCCTAGACTGCTGATACCATGAAAGAGTATAATCCTTTGCTGATTTCATTAATGTAAATGGTTTATATACATGATATACAATAGTCATCCTAGGCTGTAATTACGGAATTAAATATATACTTATCTAATACAAAATATTACTACCATAATTACAGATGTACAAGATCACTAATGATATCACTAGAATATACGGTGTATATTCTATCAGTTTAATGGATCTTTTTTAATTTAACTCATTAGATCAAATCAACAATTAAGTCATAGCTCAGCCTATTTAGACTTGAACGAGTTGAACAAGCTACTAAAGGGGGTTGATATACTACCTCTTGAGAGAATAGAAAGACAAAACAGTAAAAAGAAATTTCTCAACCGAAGAATTGAATGGGAGATTTGTACAACTAGGATTCTTTTATTGTCATCGACTAACTTTGAGCCCGAAACTACGCAGCATATAGTTCTGCATTCCATTGATATGGCTTATTTTTTACCAATTTCTACTTCCTACTTGATGAACAGAACTATATGACCTGGACCCCCGCCCGCCCCGCCCTGTTACATTTGACTCACGTGCTTGAACACTCCCTTTTCCGAAAAATACTTTGCTAATTATACTTATCTAAATTATCATTTTGGATTAATTAACTAATTTATCCCATTAATAATAAAATATCAAATATCATTCCCTAAGAAGTTTCCTCATCTTCACGTATATAAAAGGCTTTAGTCATCGTTTAAATTTCAAACCAAAAATTGTCCAACAACATAAAAATCACCTAATTCGTTGTGCATTCAAAAAACTTGAACATGGATAGTTCATCATATGGGAATTACTCACCCGAATTATCTTCATGGGATGAACTTCTTTTTCACTATAATTCTCTTCCATTTAACGTTAATGACACCGAAGACATGTTCCTTTTCAATCTTGTTAAAGAATCATCGGCAGAAACAACAAACTCTTCGTCTAGTTCGGGGACAAAGGAAGACGAGGTCACTTCCTACGAATTAATACCCGAAAAGGAAAAGAATTATAGAGGTGTGAGAAAGAGGCCATGGGGAAAATTTGCAGCTGAGATACGAGATTCTACGAGGAATGGTGTTCGAGTTTGGCTTGGTACCTTTGACAGTGCTGAAGAAGCTGCGTTGGTTTATGATCAAGCTGCATTTGCCATGAGGGGTGCGATGGCGATACTTAATTTTCCTGTGGAGATAGTGAAGGAATCGTTAAGTGAAATGAAGTGTATATTTGATGAGAGGTGTTCGCCTGTTATTGAACTGAAGAAGAGACATTTCATGAGGAGGAGAAAAACTGTGACCAGAAAAAACAAAGCAACAAAAAATGAGTCTAATAATAAATTTGTTGTGTTTGAAGATTTGGGTGCTGAGTATTTGGAGGAATTATTAAGTTCTTCAGAAAGCATCCCAAATTGGTGATTAATAAACAAGAATTCTTGAACAGCAAACAACCAGAACTCGTACCAATTCTCCCCTGTTTCTCCGGCAGCAAAAACTACTGCTCTGTCTAGATAATCTTGAATTAGGACTTCATTTATTTGTTTTTTTTCTTCATCGGTCTTGATTTGTTGATGACTGTATTAAATTATGGTTCTTTTATACAAACAAAAGGACCAATGTTTCTTGTTCTATTTTTCTTCTCCTTTTGGTTTTGAGAAATTCTAATGCAGTGACATACTGAAAAATGTCCATTTCACCAGAAAAGTTGCATCTGTGCTTTGAATTTTGATAGGAGCAGCTGACCTGATCTCCGTCTGCGAAATGAAAATTGTATTAATCCTTCCGTCTCAATTTATTAGGCACCCTTTAAATTTCGAAAATTAAATAAATTTTTCTTTGACCGCAATTTATTTATAGATCTTTTAAATATTTTAAATTATTAATTATTTATTCACCTATTTATTGTTAAGAAAGAAAAATACAAAAAGACCGCGACATACAATGGAACCCTTGAATATTTTCCAAAGCTACCGTTTCACTCTTGCCTTTAGTGCCCGCACACAAAGGTCCTTACTAGTATTTTTTAATCTTTTTACTCTGGGTTCCTATTTCTTTTAACTCATATTTAGTTTTTCTTTTTAGTGAACATCTATCTAGCTTGATCTTGTTGTAGGTAAAATGTCTCCCTAGCAATTGCTTGCTTTTCTTTTTCTGTTAGATGAATTAAGAGGGAGTTGTAAGAATTGAGAAGTCTTCTTTCTTCAATAATACTCCTTCCATCCCAAAATAAGACTACTCCCCAAAATACTTGTCATGTTTTTATGTACACGCTCTTTAAGAAAATATAATTAGAAGGAATGTTTGATTATTTTACTCTTATTTATGACTTAAGATATAATCTCTCTTCATTAATATTTAATTACGAAGGGTAAAATGACAAAATAATTAATTTTGTCTTGGACACTAAAGTGATGAATATTTTGAGATATATATTTTTAATAAGGACTGTAAATATTTTGAGATAGAAAGAGTACTAGAAATTCCCGGAAATGGACCTCCCCAATGTCTACACATAACTTGCATGTTTGGAATTTAAAGCAATAGTATGTGTGGGTTACAACAATCGCAGAAAACGGGAAGTAAATAAATATTACAATAGTCAGAAAGGATAAACTACTAACGATTACAACAAACTGGAAATAAGAACGATTACAACCACTTAAAACTTCGCTAAGTCGAGTGATGACACTCTGTCTTTAAGACAAGATTGCCCCGTATATATCCTCTTACGTTATAGACAATAGTCTCCCAAGATAAAACAACAACTTAACAAATGAGCAAAGGAAACTCAAGCGTTACTTTGAATAACTTAGAGTAACGAAATGATGCTGCAGAGTAAGAAGAAGATTTCTGATTTTTCTGTCTCTTTTTTTAACAATTGAGCAAAAGGCTTCAATTTATAGTGTAAGGAAGGTGACTTCTCAACTAACCAACTAATGACTTTTAATAGCCATGTAATGACACTTAGTGAGGAGTTATATTCAGTCAAGTAAATTATTGAATTTATCAAAGTAATGGAGATTCAATGCTCCAAAAGCAACTCAAAAGACAGAAACTTTCTGCCTTCCGTGGCCTCTTCCCAATTTTATCTTTCGTGAAACTTCAGGAATCAAACTGTAAATATTAAACAATTTGGGTCCAAAAAGATAATATCAGAAGAGGCAAGAGCCCGACCTGGACATGGGTTACCCCTTGGGGTCCCAAACCCTTATCCATTTTTGAGACTTATAAAATGAACAAATCTTCATTTCCCCACCGATGAGGGAGATTTGTTCCACACCATATTTTCATGCTTCAAACACTTCATTTCGTGGATCAATATCTCTTTCATTTCTTAACGAAATTTGATGATCCTTGGCCCTACGGTCATCTACTTACTTAGTAGATTATGCACGTGTGAAGAATCAAAGTCTCCAACATGCGGAACCCTAGTATTTAAGTCATTAAAGATGGGTGAACGTAACTACCACCAAAGACAAATTTCCAACCATATGTGTTATGAAGTTAATCATGACTCAACCCGCTATTTAATTTCCAAGGCAAAATTTGAAATTAATTGGTAATAGGAGGAGAATAAAACTTTGTAAAGTTGCAGTTTATCGAAAGCATAAAAGACAAGAAAAGCACGGAGGCCTGAGAGATTTCTGGCGATGACCGTACCAAAGTTTCAGTGTCTCCTCTGCACCTCATGTTTTTTCACTAATATATACAGCAGTACTGGATAACAAAGAAAACTGCACTCTGTCACGGTCTCAATAAAAATGAAACATGATCAGCAAAAGAGCTATATGTCCAAATTTATGTAATATAATTTAATTACGTACGAAATTTAAGAAATAATGATTTGTTTTTTAAATTTATAATTTAAAATAAGTCATAGATATTATGTGGTTGTAAATTATTTTATTAAGAATAAAATAAGAAGTTTCAAATTAAATTATTTTTAAATATAAAAAAATATCATTCTTTTTTAAATAGATTAAAAAAAAATTATATCACATAAATTGAGATAAATAAAATAATAAAATATTTTACAACACTAAGTAACAACAGTTTTTCCCCCTTTCCTTTTATATATGCAAAGTGGCAGCTCATTTAACATCTCTCTGTGGAGAAGTCCATTTATTATGTTACATGATATAGTTTATATACCAACTCAATGGACACATTACACATGTCTTAACTTATAGTTTAATTGCTACAGTATAGTTAATTAATACATATTCAAACATTAATTTTTAACTTAACTAACATAAAGTAATATAACTTAGTACTTTAAATACCAGATGCACGTAAACTTTTACCAATATTTAATTGGTGACATGCATGAATAGTTTAAGAGATTTCCAATGTCCAGTCTACAGTCTATTATACAATGTATTCAAGTAAATTCCTAGTATTAAAAAGAAAAAACAAAAATGACGGCTTGCTCAAATCGTACGTACATCTTTCACCAATCCCATGAGACAAAAAAGTACTGCAACACTATCCAGTACCACACTCAAGGAAAAAGACAAACAGTCAACGACGAACTAATTCAGAATCTTGAATATATATGTTGGTCACCTAGGAGCCAATTAATATTTCTTCGCATTTCCCTAATCTTCACCAGTTTCTTATTTTTCCTAATATTATGGAGATAGCTAGAATAGAAAAAAAAATCAATGCACATGCTTGATCGGAACTTGATATGTCACACATGGAACTTGATATCAACATGTGGGGGTTGAGTGGGTGCAGAGTAAACAATAAACTTGATACATCACATATGGAACTTGTTTTTTCAACTTTAATTAGGGAATTTATTTTTCTCATTTTTAATGAACTTGTTTTCTAAAAAAATGTTTTCCAAAACATTTTAATAATTGAAAAACATTTTTCAAAAAATATTTTCTTTCATACCAAACACACCCTATGTTAGTTATGTTTATGGTAGTAATTTTGTGTGTCTGTGTTAAACAGGATTAAGTGGTCAAGGTTGATGATTAACGGGGTAGATTCGATGATCATGATGGTGAATTTTGCAGTAATAACGTGCCGAATAGCAGAGGCTAATGAAGTTAAAGGATATGGATGATTGATCTTGATGATGGTTGCTTATTTCTTCTATTTGGTGATCAAGTTCAATTTTTTTTTCCGGCGATCTTGCTTCTTTCAGAAATCTAATAGCAGTGGAGGAAGCTCCATGGCAGAGTATAGTCCAGTGGCTCAGCTTAAAGGCTTGCTTATCTTGCTAAAGTTTTGTGTTACATTTCTGGTGTCTTGTTGATTAGGAGCTTAGTGCGGTGCTCTTTTGACGACTTAAAGGATCAAAATTGTTCAATACATACATAAATGACTATTTTTAACCTACCCTCAAACGTAAGTCACCATTTTTATCATTTTCTCCTGCTTTGGCTTTTAGTAGATGTTTTGCCAAAAAAATTGGCTAGACAAAGTTTGCTGCTTAGATGGTTATGTCTTGAAAAGTCCTTTGAAGACTCCTCTTTTGTTATGGACTAGGTATAATTCTACTGTTGTTGTTTTGGTCTTTTGGTTTTTACTATGTATTGTTGCTATCATATTTCTCTAAGCAGTTTTATCAAATTTCTACTAAGTAGATGGATATTCAATCTTTTCCAATTTATGTATCATAATTCAAATTTCGAAGGTGAGAAAAGTTATTCTTTGACCGTAATTTCTTCATATATTAGTTAAATATTTTAAACTGTTAATATAGTGACTTACAATATTTTTTAATGTAGTTTTCAAGTATGTAAAATTTATTTCAAATGTTTAAAAATACTATGTCCGAATTCACGGTATAAATTAGGATGAAGGGAGTAAAAAAAAGTTTAAAAGACTAAATTGTCCTCTTTATATATAGAAGAAGATACTTATAACACTTGAAGTTCTACTGTAAGCATTATTTGTAGCACAAAACAACAGAAACAAGAATCTTTTATTGGATAATAGGAAAGATGTAGGAATTTGGATACAACTTTATTCTAATAAGTAGAACCATATATATAGGACTCTCATATCCCAGCATTAGGCATGCACACAAGGCAATGGAATCAAGACCAAATTATTTTTCCTTTCAAGAGCATTGCCAAATTTCTCAGTCATTTCCAATTCATGAGGGTTCATTCCATTTGGAAGCTTCCAATCAAAATGGTATAGCAACATTGCTATAAGTAGCCATTGAAAATGACAATCCTGGACAAATTCTCCTTCCTGTACCAAACGACGTAAACTCGAAATGAGCTCCAGTAAAATCAAGATGACTTTCATTAAATCTATTTCAGGATTTTCCCAATAGTTTGGTTAAAAAATAATTTTTCCTTTTTTTTCAAATTTTTAATTTCAACTTTTCACTAACATGTTTAAAATCACAAAATTAAAAGATATTTTAATACAATTTACTTATCTTTAATGTAAGAGTACAAGATTCAAAAATATTCTTTACTTTAATAACCCGTTTGGCCATTAAAAAAATTCACTTTTTTCAGAATCTTTTTTCATTTTATTTGAAAATCAACGACCATAAAAATTCTACATACAATTTGAAACAGTCCCTCTACCCATTATCCCTTGATTCTCTTGGAGCTAATAATGGAGCTAAAGGATGAAACCTTACAATCTCCTTAACTACCACTTTTAGGTATTTAAGTTTCTGAATATCAGTTTGGTTAATTCCATTTTCCTTTCCTTTGAATAAATCTCTCACTTAATTTTGTGTTTTTTTCATTATTTGGGATTTTTCATTAATTCTGAGAAAGCCCATTCCATTGTTGATGCTCAAGTTGTAGATCCTCCTGCAAACAAGTCCTACATATCCAATAAAACTAATTAGTAGCAAAATTATTTTTCAAATAAGAAGAAAATATAAAATTAAGAATTAGAAAGATCTCAAATCCAGTTCGAGTCAAAAAATGTTAGGTGATCCCTGTCCCTTGTGTTAAAGTTTTGGTGAGCAAAGTTGTCTTATACTTGTACTGGTTGGATATAGCAAGTAACCAGTGAAATAATCGAGGTGTATATAAGTTGACTTGACGGTTAAATAACCAAAAAGGAGGTGTATATAAGTTGACTTGATCGTTGGATATGTTTTGTGTTGGTTTCATGTGAAAATACTTGAGGCTTTAAACTACTTGAGTCAACAAAAAATACAACAGAAGTCAATAACATGAATTTACAGAATTGATTTAGCAAAAGACTGGTAGAAAAATTACTAAGAAAAAAGAAAGGGAGAAGAGCTGCTACTTTCAATGATAATAGCTTTGATATTATCCCTTGTGATAGGAATTGAAAAATCTTGGCTCTTTTGAAGCCTTAGGAGAAGATCAACGTGGGCTCACTACTCAGGTATTCATGTTCATTAGATAATTTCTTCTAAGAGAACATCAACCTCGTCGTGCATTTTACGCAGTTTGTATTTTAATCCACTGATAAAATGAAGTATCTTCATGGACAGAAAGTGAGAAAAGAGTGCCAAGAAGAATAGTTAGCTCCATTTCCATTGTGTATTGAAAGAATATTAGCTGAACATGGATATGTTTATAGGATAAAATTGGTCACCTATTTATACAAGTGTAATATATCGTGATTGAATGAAACTCTTAAAGGATCTTCTAATAATTAAATCATTCTTATGAATATTTTTTTCTAATTTGATACTGTAGAGGCCCAACATATAAGACATTATGTTGAACTTGGTATGCGGCCAGCGTCATGTGAATTCTTCGGTTTGTCAGGCTGCTCAAGTGTCCACTCGAAGCAAACAATATGCTTATTAGTTTTGCGATTAGTATTTGCAAATAATGAACTTCAATATTTGTAATATCGACGATATATTGAAAAACTTATCTAAAAAGTATTTTAAGAAGTATAAAAAATTTCACTCGCATATCTTTAACTTATTTTCTTAGTGATATTCATGTTTAAACACGGCTTTGTAAAAAATTGATTTTGAGTCTAACTTAACTCAAAAAGCTAGTTTATGAGGGAGAATTGCTCAAATCCATAGAAGGAATCCAAATTCCATTTCACATCCGACGTGTGACTCTTAACACTCCCCACACGCTCAGACCTTGTTAACTGGAGCGTATATAATATAATTTGGGGGCCCAACATCGGTGAACAAATAATCGGAATGAGTCTGGCTCTGTGTAAGATGATATTAATCTCCCTTGAGGAGTCTTTCATTAATATCAAGGTATATATAGAGTACAATATTCATCCCTTATACAATAGGAATCCTAAGCCTATACAAAAGAGGAATCCTAGTCTTACAATAATTATATTTACACAATATATGAAAATATTCTAATTATGGGTAGGGAATATATTGTTTCCTATATTTACATGTTTACACACCCCTTCAGTCGGAGCGGGAGGAGGCCGGACGCTGAGATTGGCTCTGAAGTCAAGAACTAACTGTCTGGGAAGTCCTTTGGTAAATATGTCTGCATACTGATAGGATGATGGAACATGTAACACTCTGACATGGCCTAACGCAACTTTCTCACGAACGAAGTGTAGGTCTATCTCAATATGCTTGGTTCGCTGATGTTGAACCGGATTATGAGAAAGATAGATGGCAGAGATGTTATCACAATACACAATAGATGCCTGACGCAAAGCGACATGAAGTTCTAACAAGAAATTTACGAGCCAACAAATCTCGGCTACTACATTTGCAACGCCTCTGTACTCGACTTGACCTTTGGAGCGAGATAGGGTAGCATGTCGCTTGGCAGACCAAGAAATCAGATTATCCCCTAAGAAAACACAAAAGCCGGAGGTGGAGCGTCGCGTGTCCGGACACCCTGCCCAATCTGCATCCGTATATGAAAGCAACCTGTCTGGTGCAGAGGGGTATAGGTGCAAACCATAATCAAGAGTGCCCTTAATGTATATAATGATACGCTTAAGAGCAGTGAAATGAGACTCCCTGAGGGCATGCATGAATAAGCACACATGTTGAACAACATAAGCTATGTCTGGCCTGGTGAATGTTAGATACTGAAGTGCACCTGCAAGGCTCCTATACAAAGTAGGATCAGAAACTGGAGCACCATCCATAACACTGAGCTTAGATTTGGAATCAACTGGAGTAGGCACCTCTTTGCAGTTCGCCATCTTAGCCCTATACACAATCTCTTCTGCATACTTATGCTGATACAAGAACATATGATTGGCCGACCTGGTCACTGATATCCCCAAAAAGTAACTCAGCTTCCCCAAATCAGTCATTGCAAATTCGGACTTGAGCAAGGCAATAATCTCATTTTTCAATCCGTCGGAGGAGGCAGTAAGAACAATATCATCCACGTAAAGTAATAAGTAAGCAGTGCTACTACCTCGATGAAAAATGAAAAGTGATGTATCACTCTTGCTGTATACAAACCCAATCTGTAAGATATACCTGGCAAAGCGATCATACCACGCACGGGGGGCCTGCTTCAGGCCATATAGTGACTTACGGAGATGACACACATAGTGAGGAACTGCTGGATGGGTGAACCCTGGTGGCTGATGCATGTAGATTGTCTCTCTCAGATCCTCATGTAAGAATGCATTCTTCATATCAAGCTGATGGATCGGCCAGTGTTTGCCCATGGCTATGCTCAAAACTGTGCGGATGGTAGCCGGTTTGACAACCGGGATGAAGACCTCACCACAATCAATGCCCTCCTGCTGATTTGTGCCATTAGCCACAAGATGGGCTGTATACCTCTTAAGATCCCCATTGTCTCTGAACTTGTGACGAAATAGCCACATACAACGAATGACATTCACCCCCTCAAGTCTAGGTACTAGATCCCACGTGTGCTGTTTAGTTAAAGCATTGAATTTCTCATACATAGCCGCATTCCAAATAGGGTCTTGTTTGGCCAATTTTGGGTTCTTTGGAAGTGGAGAGATGGTTTGGGCAGACAAGTTGAAATGGACTTTGGGTTTGAAGATTCCATACTTTGAACGAGTTTCCATTGGATGGGTAGGGACAGTGGGTGGCAGAGTGGTGTCTGAGACGGGTGGGAAAGTCGGATAAGGAGAGGGTGGGGGCGAAGCAGTCGGAGGCGCCGCGGCTCCTGGATCGAGAGTCGCGGCACTAGAAGGTTGACAGGCTTCTCTGAAGTTTGGGTGCCGCGGCTCTGACGACGGAACAGAGGATGTGAGTTGTTCGATTATGAGGGGAGAGATGGCAGACTCGTCAAGAAATGAGTAGTCCTGTTTTTGAAATTTTGGAAGATTCGAAAATGGGAATGTGGTCTCGTCGAATGTGACGTGATGAGATATGTGGATCTGACGAGTCGACAAGTCATAGCATAGATAGCCCCTATGGTTCGGCGGGAATCCTAGAAAGACACATGGAGTGGACCTAGGAGCGAGCTTGTGAGGGGCGGTGGAGCTAAGGTTGGGATAGCACAGACAACCAAAAATCTGTAGATGATCATAAGAGGGGATTCAATGGTAGAGAATTTCGGTAGGGGTCATATTGTGAAGAGTGCTAGTAGGGAGAATATTTAGAGTGTATTCTTACATTTTAGCAGCATAGACCCAGAAGGGTGGAGGGAGGGAGGCATGAATCACTAGGGTGCGAATCATATTGTTAATGGTGCGGATGATTCTTTCAGCTTTACTGTTTTTGTGGTGAGGTGTGAGGGCAGGAGAAGCGAAAGATCATGCCATTATTGGTACAAAAGCGGTGAAACATAGAGTTATTGAATTCACGACCATTATCGCACTGAAATGATTTTATGCCTTTTCCAAATTGTGTTTGAATGAAATTGCGAAACTCAAGAAATTTGACAAACACTTCCGATTTAAATTTAAGAGGGTATAACCAAACGTAGTGTGAAAAATCATCAAGCAACACAAGATAGTATTTATGACCGAGAGAACTAGGGATAGGAGATGTCCATAAATCGGCATGTATGATATCAAAAGGAGCAAATATAATACTAGTAGATGATTTTAACGGAAGACGAATATGTTTGCCTAAAGAGCAAGAAACACAATTTTGGGCAAGTTTCCCATCACAGGCAATGAAATTATTGCCTCTAAGAAAATTAAAAACTGGAACTCCTGGATGACCAAGCCTATTATGCCAAGTTGAAGAAGAAACAGTCGCTAGAGTGATGGGAGAGCAAGATCTGGCATCGGAGGTGGAAGTGAATGGATAGAGATCCCCCGTGTTATTGCATCTCGTAAGAGGTGTCCCCGTATGAAGATCCTTTACAGTAAAACCAAAAGGGTCAAAATCCACAGAGACAGAGTTATTACGAGTAAATTGGCGGACAAATATGAGGTTCTTAATCATGTGTGGGGCATATAGGGTGTTTTTGAGGGAGAAGGGTGGATGAGGAGGTTGTGTGTATGAGGTACCATAACCCTTAACTGGAATGCGTTGTCCACTACCAACTGTAACATATTGAGGATGCTTTAAACAAAACAGTTTAGGAATAGTACCTGCAGACTGGTGACGTGAGATGTGGCGCCTGAGTCCATGTACCAAGTATTGTCAGGCTGTTACATAGATAGAGTGTTGAACGCCTGACCCAACTCAGTAGGTGTCATGCCCGAGGAGGGATGCGGGACCTGACCTTGCATGAAGTGGGCCTGCTGTGGGGCTAGAGCGGGGCCTAACAAACCGGGGTAAGAATACGGATTGTATGGCTGCTGGTACTGGAATGGACTTGGCGCCGCGACTACGAGCCCAGGCGCGCGTCTCAGATTCGGGCGCCAGCGGCTGGCAAACAGCTGGCGAGGCCGCGGCCCAGTTGTTCTGCGATCTCTGTTGATGTTGCTGCTGTTGGTTCTGTTGACCGCGACCCTTGCCACGACCACGGCCTCCTCTACCGCCGCGGCCTTTTCCACCCTTGCCGCCGCGGCCCTGCCGCTGTTGGGAGTTGTCCGGTGGCGTCTGATCTTGGGGTTGCGTGTCGACAACTAACACCTGATGGGCGTGCTCATCCTGCTTAGCACGACGGGTTTCTTCGAGCAACAATTGTGAGCGAGCTTTGTTAAAACTCGGTAGCAGATCTGCCTGTTGAATAATGGTGGCCAAAGTATCATATTCGCCCTTAGTAAGGCTAGAAAACATTTGTAGCACCATTTTATCGTCAGTGACAGGCGTGCCGATGTTGGAGAGTTGATCCGCTAGAAGTTTAAGCTGCTTGCACTACTCAGAGACATTGGAGAAGTTTTCAAGACGTGTTTTGTTGAACTGTTCTTCCAAATACACGGCACGAGTGTGCTTATTGTCCTGAAAAATTTCCTCCAAACGATTCCACAAGTCAAGGGCTGTGGAGTTAGATTTCATGATAGTAAGGAGCAAATCCCGAGAGATACTACCATATATCCATTGTTTGACGCCGGCGTCAAGACGATGCCAGATAGAATCATCAACCTCCGTAGGGCGCGGAATAGTGTCATCAATATGGTCAAGCACGTTATAGAGACATGCATGATTGCGAAAAAGTTCAACCCATGGAGAATACTGGTTGTTTTCTTGATCAAGAATAATGGGAATATGGTTCTTGATGTTGGAAACAGTAAGGGCGTGATGAAACGGTGGTGATGACTTTGTGGTGGGATTTGTGGAGGTAGAGGAGTCAGAAAGTGTGAAAGAATCAGGGATAGCCATTTAGAGAAGAGAAGAAAGGAAGAACAAAACCCGAAAAACAAGAAGAAAATCCGGGAGGGCATGGCGTAGGAGAAGCGTGTGGTGTGGAAGAGAAAGGTTTTTAGGGTTTTGTTTATTTGGCTCTTGATACCATGTAAGATGATATTAATCTCCCTTGAGGAGTCTTTCATTAATATCAAGGCATATATAGAGTACGATATTCATCCCTTATACAATAGGAATCCTAAGCCTATACAAAAGAGGAATCCTAGTCTTACCATAATTATATTTACACAATATATGGAAATATTCTAATTATGGATAGGGATATATTATTTCCTATATTTACATGTTTACACTCTGATTATAAAATTATATTATTATAAAATGAGAAATTTTATAATTATTTATTTTTAAATATAAAAATATATTATTTTTACTTTTGACAGACTAAAAGTGTATCGCGTGAAATGGCAAAGGACATGTGCATGTTTAGATAATAGAAACTTCTACCAAATCTCGAGTTTTCCTACATGTTGGGCTTCACTGGCGAACTTGGTTAGACTAACCGACAGTCCAAGGGTTAAAAAGCAAATTGATTCACCGACCCAAACAGTATTAGTGTTTCTTTTGCTATGATTTCTTCACTTTCGTTATTTTCTTTTCTGACATGCTTTAATATGTTTTTTCTTGAATCGATGATCTATTGGAAATAAACTTTCTAACTCTGAAAATAGGATTAAAGTCTGCGTACACACACCCTCCCCAAATTCCACTTGTAAAAGTATATCGAGTATGTTATTGTTGTTTTTGTCTAGGAAAGGCATGCACAAAAAATATAGGTGTTTACATCACAATTTTATAAGAAAATATTATAGTTAAGTGATCATAAAAAAATTGAAGTGATCTCAATAGGTATTAATTAACTATAATGAAATAATAGAAGTGTATGTAAAACATGTTAGTGTTAGAATTTTAATTATGACTTGTATTGATGTGAAGGAAATACTCTAAGATGCATAAGACCTAAGTGGATTCACTCAAGCTCATGTAGCCGACTACTCAGTCAGCCTAACTGCCCAAGAATAGGCCTAGACACAAGAATCAAGCCTCAACAAGTAAAGGAGATACATGTATCGCTGAAAATATATGCAAGATCTACATATTTAAGGAAGCAAGTACCAAAGGCTCAATCAAAGGAAGAAGTAACTAATTAAGCAAGTACCAACGAGCAAGAATATAAGGAAGGTTGCACCAACGAGTTTGAAGTCATTCAAATCAACCAGACAAGATCAACTGACACAAAGAAAGATCATCTTGATATATCAAGACCCCATTAAAGACTCTAACCCTATTCTTGAAAATAGGATCACTAATTCCTTTTCCAAGGATCAATTCTCTTGGGTTGCCATCTCTGCGTAAAGGAGTCTAACAACTACTTCTGAAGGCTATATAAGAAGACTCCAAAGATGAAGAACAAACATACTTTCGTCTCAATTTCTCAAGCTCTCTACTTTATTTTTAACAAACATTGTAATTCTGAGTGATTTATTATGTAAACAAAAATGTGAGAAGAGATATAGTATGGTTGGTGAGACATTGTATCAAAAGATTAATAGTATTTGAGTGTAGACGTAGGAGCTCCATTTAAACAACCATTGTACCAAACCTACTTTCACAAAGAGCTGCAGATAACATTCGTACAACCCAAGGGGACTGGATTAGGATTCACATTGAATTTGAATTAGTATAAAATATCTGATGTTATTTAATTTCAGTAATTAACTTTTTCACTTTCTCTGTTAACACTCGACTACTGATCCAAAACAGTTGACTCAAAAAAGAAAAAAAATGCAATTCACTCCCCCTTCCTCTTACACTTTCAATTGGTATCAGATCAAAGTCTCACATTGTGTTTGCTTAACAGGAAGTGAGAAAAGATCATGTCAAATCACGTTATCGTTGGAGCATTGTTTCAAGAAGGCACTTCAAAAACTAGACCACCCTATTTTAATGGGAAACACTTTTCTGAATTACATAACATATTGTGATGGTTTTAGTGTATATTTTTCATCATATTTCATGGCTAAAGGAACACTTTTATGTTGAATATCCCTTGCGGTGACTTTCTTATGAATACAATCTATTTTGTGCAATGTATTCAAGTTTATTTTTATGCATACATTACTTCATTCTCAGATTTGATTATGTTTATGATGAAATGAAATCTAGCCAGAATATTATGAATACAATTCATGTGTTTTCAAGGTATTCAGCTTGTATTTTACATGAATATATAAAAGATTGAATACAGACATTATACAACAATGTATTCAGAGGGATAATATTCATAACCTGAATGTATTCAGTCTTTAATGTGTCCACTATTTGAATGTCATCATTTTATATTATAATTACATGATGTTTAATTAGTATCTAATCAACATAGTTCATATTTTTCAATATATTCAGATTGTAATTTATATGAACACATAAAACAAAGAATACAATCATTATATAGTAACTGTATTCAACTATATGTATTCATGAACTAAATGTATTCAATATGTATTGTATTCGTTGTTTGGATGTTATAGTTAGGATATAACCTGCATATGCATTTCTATTGTATTGTATTCATTTTTTGAATACATTAAAATGAACATAGTCAATACAATACATTGCAACATAGAATTTTTCAACATAATTGATTACATTCAGCAACATACAACTAAGAAATATCACTCACTATAATATCAAATCATACAATTTCTATAT
This sequence comes from Anisodus acutangulus, assembly GCA_029783415.1. Lineage (NCBI taxonomy): Eukaryota > Viridiplantae > Streptophyta > Magnoliopsida > Solanales > Solanaceae > Anisodus > Anisodus acutangulus. The sequence continues at coordinate 41,401,384 of CM056507.1, forward strand.
TGTAATACATTACCAAATAAATCACAAATGTACATCCAGCAAAATACTCCAACATATTCAATATGGTATTCATATAAAATTGGCTTACTCAATTTCCCATACTGACATACAAGAATAGAATCAGAAAATATTCATGTCATTTGGTAAGCGACTTGATCCAATAAAAAAGTATTCATCTATTATTAACTACATAAAAAATCTAAACTACTTTCTTCGAGGTTCATTCCTACATGAACGCTTATTATGTCCAGTAAGACTACATGTATTACATGAACTTGTTCGTTTACTAGGTAGCAATTCAGATAAAGGCTTATCGCACTTCCTTTTTAGTCTTCCAGGAGGTCTCTTGTATTTTGGTGGCAATACTTCCTCTTCAGATATGTGTATAGGTATTTTTTATTCACTCGGATCTTGAACAAGATACATCGGGACATCATAAGTCTTCATTACAGTTTTTGATTTGTATAAATATGAGCAGTAGTTGTCGGCTGTTAGATTTTTACTTTTAAAAATCACTCAAGCATGTGGGCATGACATCTCTTCCATTTGGAACCTTTTACAACTACAAGTTTTGTTTTCAATACACACAGTGAAAAGTCGTCCTTCATTAATTATTGTGTGCAAGTACTCTGTTGATGGTATTACCTAATCATGAGGAAATAAATTCTAGTTAAGTATACTGTGTATTCATAATAAATCTCTAGGTAATGTAAGACTGTATTTATAATTAATCATTTAATTACTCAAAATAATTTTCCATAATATATATGTATTCAACAAATACAGATGTACAAAATTCATATATACAGATACAAATATAGTATTTTTTTGTACAGTTGTATTCAACGGAGTTACGAATGTATAATACTTGTACAGACGTATACGAGTATGTTTACAATTGTACATGTGTATTCAAACAAATAGATATGTATAAATACAAACAGATACAACAACAAAATCAGATTCTGCAATGTATTCAAATCAATTAAGTACATGAATTATTAAAAAATAAACCGTCATGCGCATTGACTGATACTCATTAATGGCATAATTCGACATATTGGTATTTGAATTCAATACTGTAAATCAGAAACATCAAAATCACAATAAAACTAGATCAATTGAACTATTATTTGACAAAATTAACATGAACATCAATTGAATTCAAAGTTTTATACATGCAGAATGCGATATCTATGTTCGTACTCCTGTATGTATTTTGATATGAGAAAAAATCAATAATTTTGGTATCCTTTAACAGGAAGGGATTCTATAGCAACTCGTACGAACAAATCAGAATTGGATATAGAACAACACACACGAATCGCGAATGGTATTGAGAAAAATTTAATACATAAGTTTGTTATAGTGAAAAATTTCATAATTGAATTAAAATTCAATATTGAAGTGCTTTGTTTTGATGATGATGAAGATGAAAATTTGAATTTCAAATTGAAGTATCGAAGAGTAAGGAATCATGTGAAAATATGGAAGCAAATACGGTCAACGTGATTTGAGGAACAATTTATTTTGTTGACATGTTTAACAGATCCCACCCCACGATTTCAGCAAATTTTACTCGCTGTATTCATAAATAAAGCGAGACAAATTTATGAATACAGCGAATATGCCATCCCTGTATTAACATAAAACTAGTTATACATGGTAATTAGTGAAATTATAGGTAGGCGAAAAAAAATCTTAAACTATACTTATTTATGAAATTTTCACTTTTTAAAAGCCGAAGGTGCCTGCCCAAGCGATTCGACGGGGCGTCATCCCTAAGAATAAGCCTGACAAATATTTTTACTTTTAATATCTTTAAAATAGAAATAACCCTAAATTATATTTTAGAAATTGAATAAGAAGGTATAAAATTAATTTAACTAGATAGGCAAAATAACATAGGCGCGCGTTAATGTCTTAATTAAGTCACGGAATCTTTAATTATAGATCAAGATATTTTACAAAGTTACAGCTAAATATTTAATTACAATAGAACTTAAAAACAAAAATGTTTTTGGGCGTATTGGTCGAATAAATAGTCTAGTAAAGAATGCATGGAACAAATGTCCCTCTTTATCAAGACCTAGTGAGTTCCCTTTAGATTTTCGGCCTGACTAAGTTTTTGGGAGGTCGAAAATGTTTATTTAAAAAAAATAAATGTGTTTGGTCAAATTTTTAGGAAAAAATAAATATTTTTAGGGAATAATATAGACTATATGTTTTAGAAGCTAAAATTATATTTTTTTAATTCAAAAGTACTTTTTGAAAAATAATAATTTTGAGGAAATATTTAGAATTACTTGTAAAAAGCTTTATCCGACAAATTGTTGTTCGAAAGTATTTTTTTTAAATTAACTAGTCAAACACAAACTGTTTCTCCTAGAAAATGCTTTTATGAAAACCTCTTTTGAAATAAGTTGATTTTAAAAGCGTGATCAAACAGGTTATTTATCTCCTTTTACCGACACCTAAACGTTTAGTTATTGTTAGTCTCAAAACGCGTATACTTTTTTCCATTTAAGAACATGATGTTTAAATACTTGAATGTCAAAAAAATTACCAAGAGCGTGAAAAAGATTATACCTTCCCTCCTTCAGTTATAATTGTTAAGTTCTTTAGATATTGACTCATGATGATAACGGGCAAACAAAAATACATGTTTTGAAATTATTTTTTGAAGGCTCAATAACCACTGCCACTTCTTCTTTTCTCTCATTTGTGAATTTTTTTCATTGCATATTTATTTCTAATAGAATATTTTCATAATAATACCATGATTATTGCTCAAATTAAAATAGGACGAGAGATTATCTTGTGAGGACGTCATATGAGACATTACATCAATGTCCATGTACCAATTTACATCGGGCGGAGTAAACCCAAGAGTGTGCATCGCGGGATCGATATCTGTTGGGGTTGCCACTGCCGAGTGGGCCTGCTGCCACTGGCTCGGCAATGGCCCAAGGATTCCCGCGCCGGATTGCTAGGCCTGATGGTTGATCTGCTATGCCTGGGCTACTGGCCTTGACAAACTTCCCGCAGGGAATAGGTAGGAAGGCACGCCCCAGGGCCACTGCCAGGCCTACGGTACCGGCTCACTGCCCCACTGGGCTGACGGCTGCCACTGGGCAGGGTGTTGCTGCTAGCCACCTCCATCGCCGCGGTTTTTCTCCCGTTAACGCCGTTTTGGGACATGCCATACCTACACGATGACATGTCAGCTCGTTCCAGCAATCCGGTTGACACTAAACCGAAGTCGAGTGCTTCTTCCAGCGAGCCATATGCCGATCCATCACATTACCGTAGCCTTGCAGGGGCCCTGCAGTATCTCACATTCACGAGACCCGACATCTCTTATGCTGTGCAATAGGTTTGTCTATTCATGCATAACCCGATGGAGGATCACATGCATGCTCTCAAACACATTGTGCGTTATATTCAGGGTACTCTCGATCATGACTTGAATTTATATCCGTCTTCGACAACCACTCTTGTTTCATACACAGATGTTGATTGGGGTGGTTGTCCGGATACCAGACGCTCCACATCTGGTTATTGTGTATTTCTTAGTGATAATTTGGTCACTTGGTCTTCAAAACAGCAAGCAACCTTGTCCAGATCCAGTGCCGAAGCTAAATACCGAGGAGTTGCCAATGTGGTGTCTGAATCTTGTTGGCTACGAAACCTTCTTTTAGAGTTCCATTATCCGGTTCCGAAGGCGACATTGGCTTATTGTAATAATGTTAGTGCAATTTATCTCTCAGGAAATCCGATACACCACCAACGCACTAAACATATTGAGTTGGATATTTACTTTGCTCGCGAAAAGATTGCTCGTGGACAAGTACATGTCTTACCTGTCCCGTCACGTTATTAGATTGCCGACATTTTTACAAAAGGTCTTCCGCTGGTTTTATTTGAAGACTTTCGGGACAGTCTCAGCATACGCCGACCTCCCGCTTCGACTGCGGGGGTGTAAAGAATATTTCCACAATAATTAATTGTACATCTCCTATATTATGTAGAATTATATTTCTCTTGTAATTAGGATTAATTAGTTACCTAATTTGTAGCAAAGTAAATATTTATGTAACACTATATATATTGTAAATCATTAATGTATAAAATCAAGGAAGAATATTTTCTACAATTTCCTTTTTGTGGCAAGCTTAGTCGCCACAAAATATGTAGTTCTTGTAGCGGCCTCCTATAGTCGTTATAAAAAACTTTTAGCAACATCAATACATGCAGCGATCATTAGTGGCAACTTTTTGATCTTTTGCAACGGCTTTAGTCCCCACAAAAAAGTCTGATCTCTTGTGGTGATTGAGTCGTTGGGTTAGCGCTTGTTAATTGTTTGGGACGAAAGGCTAATTCGCGGCATTAAACCCAAAAATGGGCCATTAAAATTTTTGTTGGACATACAGTGACACAATTAGCCATCCGACCCAAACTATTGACAAATAAGCTTAAAAGACATTTTTAGCCTTTTTAAAATAATTTTATTTTGTAGCCTTTTTTCAACCAATTCTATTATATGTATAGAAACTGTATCATTATTGTATGGAATATGTATCACTACTGTATATGCATAGAAAATTTGTCATATCTATAAAAGTTGTATCATTGTTGTATAGAATATATATCCCTATAGTATTTGTTTAAAAAACGTATCATTGTTGTATAATTTGTGGATAATAAATATATACTTACTAATTATACACATATTATATATGTTTTTGATATTTCTTGAAAGATCAATTTTCTCCACCACTTCTTCTACTTTCTTCTTCATTTATCTGGTTTGTGATTTTTTTTCGTCGCATATTTATTTTCTTTTTGTGGCATGTTTAATCGTCACAAAAAACTTTTAGTAACAGTAGTATATGTAGCGACCTTTAATGATGATTTTTTTTATTTTTATAGCAATTTTAATTGCCACAAAAAAAAATTGATCTCTTATAATAATTGGACGGCTCAGCTAGCGCTTGTCAATTATTTGAACCGAAAAGCCAATTCACGACTTTAAACCCGAGTATGAGCCATTAGAATTTCTACTGGCCATACATTTTCCTTTCCCTGCTTTAAAAGGCAAGGGTGCAGGGCCAAACGCTTGTCCCATCCTGGGACGGGGCATCATCCTTAAGAATAAGCCTGACAAATGTTTTCACTTCTACTATCCGTAAAATAGAAAATAATCCTAAATTATATTTAGAAATTGAATAAAATGTATAAAATTAATTTAACTAGATAGGCTTAATAAATAGGCGCAGGTTAATGTCTTAATTAAGTCACAAAATCTTTAATTATAGATCATGATATTATATAAAGTTACAGCTAAATATTTAATTACAATAAAACTTAGAAATTAAAATGTTTTTGGGCGTTTGGGTCAGATATTCTTAGGAGTAAAAAGTATATAGAACACTAACATAAGTTGTGGTGGGATGATTTAGTATCCCTCCACCCTTGACCAAAGATTTCTTTTGAGTTTCTGGAAATGAAAAAAATCTTGTTGGGAATGCTGCCTTCAGAAATGGACCCTACAACGCAACGATCCAGATTTAATCAGTGTGGTACTGAATACTGAGTGAGAAATTCGAAAAAAAATGAGTGCATAGAACAAATACCCCTTTATCAATATATTGTTAGTTCCCTTACTTTATCTCCTTTTACGACACCTAGACGTTCAGTTATTGTTTAGTCTCAAAACGAGTCTACATGTTTCCTTTTAAAAAAATGATGTTAAAATACATTGATGTCAATAACCTTACCAAGAGGGTAAAAAAGATTATATCTTCACTCCTTCAGTTATAATTGTTATTTATAAGATATTGGCTCATGATGATAACAGTCAAATTGAAAAACAATATTAAAACAGAAAGGTCTAGGAAGCTCTCGAGTTTAAATGAGGGCCCTTGATAATGGAAGTGATTAGAAACTAAGTACCTGTCAACGCACATGGACGACATAAATATCATAGTGGAAAGAAGCTGATAATTATTTAAAAAGCAACGCATTAGTCTTTAGATTAATGAGACCACCTTCTTAATTTCAACTTCCACTAACACAAAATCTTATGATCTCTGTCCTATAAACCCTAAATATTCCATTTACATATGAATCATTAATCTCTAAAGGCCTAGTTAAAATTTAACATTTATGAATTCAAAATTCTAGTTAATTTCTTTAAATTATTAAATTTTAAATTAATTATATCTATTTAATATATTTTCTAAGATAAATTCAAAAATTTAACTACAATTATTCGATTTGACTTAACCGGTAAGCCATAAGCTATAATATAGCTCCACCCCTATGTATCACCACATTCTTTTTTCTTACTTCATTGCCTTTTGATTTAATAATGTTTCTTTATCTTTATATTGGAAAGTCAAAAAAGGTCACTCGCGTCGCCAACTTTGGCTCACCAACAATACTTGGACTTTTATATTACGAATATATTTAGGAGTAGTTTGTCCATGAGATAAGTTGAAATATCTCAAAATAAATTTATATCTTTAATTAAATAAAATATAAATTTAATTTTAAATTTAATTTTGAATGTTTTATATTATTTCATTAAATTTGATACTATTAATTTATCATATCTACCTCCTAAACGGAATAAATTAACCGAATATTATAATTCCTGAATAATTTAATCGCGAATCAGAGGACCCTCAAGGTTTTAAAATAAGGTTAATGGTGCCCATTGCATGCGGCTGTGGGATGACGGTTCTGGTCCTCTAGTTGTTGAGCTAATATGGTAAGGCGGTTCTTGTTTATTCTTATGGAATTAAAATACGGTTTTATACTTTAGTGATATCTAACTCATAGTTTTGCTTTTGACACTTCTTATTTCTCGACGTCAGAAAGATAAAATCATATAATTTAATCTATATTACGGTTGACTGGCCATGCTAGAATATATGCTTTTGGTATTTAAGAAAAATACTATGTATAGTACCTTTTGTGTAATTGTGGAACACAGAAAATATAATTATAAAAGAATGAATGAAAATATAAGTCTAGAAGAATGAACTAAAAAAAGACACTATGTTAAAATAAAAAGTTTGAATCTCAAAAAGCGAAAAATATCACATAAATTTAGAAAGAGAAAATAATTTGTACCGATGGAGGTAAAGTTAAGAATTAGAGGGGGGAAAGGGAGAAAGAAATGTAGAAAATTAAATTTAAAGACTTTTACATAAATATACTAAAATAAATTTATATTTATCATAACTATTAATCCTATCCATTTTCGAACATAACAATACTTATTTTGAAATTTTCTCTTTCTCACAAACTCTAGTTGTCGTTGTCCCAATTAATCCACCCCCTTAATTCATTGTTGTCCCTGATTTCTTGGGAAGAATCGTATTGAACTACCTTATTGTTTGATTCTATATGATTCTCAATCGAGTTTATCTGCTTACGTGGTTAAAACATAAGATTTTATCTAGTTATGGAGCCATTTCATCTCTTATTCACTAGTTTCTGTTAATTAATTGTATTGTACATTCATTTCATCCCTTAGCTGTTTAAATTAACTTTATAAGCTACTCGAACTGGTTAATAACGATGTGTGGAGGTACGCACTGGAAAGAATAACCCTCGCCATCGCTTCAATTTATGGTCGATCGACGATGTAAAACATTGCAAGAGCTTCATGTGAAAATCAAATAACTTTTTCCGTTGCTTTTTTTCTTAGCTGGATTTTCTTCCTCATTGGAGAATTGTCGAAGCTTCGCTGATAAATCATTTTTTTAACTGTTGTTTTTATCGGAGTTTTCTTCTTCGTCGAAGTTCTCTTTCATGACTTTCACACTATCTTCTCTCCGGTGTATGTAGTATGTATATCTTGTGTATCTTATGTATATAATATTGATACACATGCCATACAAAAGACATGCATAGAACATACACACCAGATATTGTGATATACATACTTGTATATAATGTGTATGTCACTATATATACGGTGATACATAGAGCATACAGTAACATACACCAGACCTGTACTCATTCCACCCAGGTATATAATGACATACTCCTGATGTACACCCGACATACAATCATTCCATCAGACCACCACTAGAAAAATTACCATATATAACTGTTGGAAATTTGCCTTTGGTGGGAATTGCGTCCACCCATCTTTAATGACTTAAACACTAGGGTTCCGCATATTGGAGACTTTGATACTTCACATGTGCATAATCTACTAAGAGAGTAGATGACCGTAGGGCCAAGGATCGTCAAATTTCGTTGAGAAATGAAAGAGATATTGGTCCACGAAGTGAGGTGTTTGAAGCATGAAAATGTGGTGTGAAACAATTCTCCCTCATCGATGGAGGAAGGAAGATTTGTTCATTTTATAAGTCTCAAAATTGGCTAAGGGTTTGGGACCCCAAGGGGTAACCCATGTGTTTGAAGGAGGGAGGACCTAGGTGTGCTTGGGTTCGAGGCCAAGCCCACGCGCGCCGCCGCCGCCCGTCCAGGCTCGAGTTTCTTCTGATATTATCTTTTTGGGTCCCAAATTGCTTACTAGAGCTCCATTACGTTGTTCATTAATTCAGTCATTTACTTGGCTGAATTACTCCTCACTAATTGCCATTACATGGCTATTAACAGCCATTAGTTGACCAGTTGAGAAGTCACCCTCCATGCACTATAAATAGAAGTCTTTGACTCAATTGTTGAGACTAGACAGAAACAAAACAGAAATCTTCTTACTACTTTCCAGCATCATTTCGTACTCTAAGTTTTTTCAAAGAAACACTTGAGTTTCCTTTGCTCATTTGTTAAGTTGTTGTTTTATCTTGGAAAACTATTGTCCAGAACGTAAAAGGATATATAAGGAGAAATCTTGTCTTAAAGACAGAGTGTCATCACCCGACCCAGTAAATCAAAGTGGTTGTAATTTTAGTTTGTTATTTCATTTTGCTGAAATTTCAGTTTGTTGTAATTTCAGTTTGTTGTAATAGTTAGCAGTTATTTATTTTCCGTTTCCTGCGATTATTGTACCCACAATAACTACCACCAAGAACCATCTTAAATAACTACCTGTCGTTCTAATGTATATAGCAAAGATCCATTTTAATAACAAAAAAAAGAAGAAGATAATTTCATAATTTTGAGTTGTTTTGTTGAGCTCGTAATGTGATTTGGTATTTGAAACCATACCTCTAAATCGATTCATAATATTGCATTGAACCTGCTGATTGAAGAATTTAAAGTGAAAAATCTTAAAGTTACTTCAGATTCGGTTTTTGGATCTAGAAACACAAGCAATCAAGATTCATTACTTAACAAAACAGGAATTATCAACAGAAAATTTTTATAGTTAAACAACAAAATCCGTCGAGAATCCTATTAAGCAAGGATTATCACTAAATTTAGTTAACGATGAAGTTCATAACTAAATTCAATTTTTCTTGTAGTGATTGTTTGTTGTTGATTTGGGTATAATCTCGTGAATAGAACACAATTTGCCTTTGGGACTTAAAAAGTGAAGAAATAAAACAGAACTTGAGTGGGCGACCGTTGAGCTAGAGATTTGTTTGAGATTATGTTTAGGAGATAGGTGGCCATGGAGAGTGTGTAATGCCAAAATTGAGGGGGAATTGAGGCGTGAGCAAGTAGGGCACAAATTAGGTTGTTTATGGTTCGGAATTTCCGTTCGGCATTACCATTTTGGAAGGTGTGAGGGCAGGAAAAATGAAAGGTAAGACCGTTATTGTAGCAAAACTGTTTGAATTGATTATTATTGAATTCTCTGTCATTGTCACATTGAAAACATTTAATGCTCTTTTCAAATTGTGTTTTTACGAGAGCACTAAATGAGGAAAAAATGGGGTAGACATGAGATTTATTGCCAATTGAAAAAGTCCATAGAATGTTGGAATAATCGTCCAAAAACAACACATAATATTGATGGTCAACCGTACTTAAAATAGGGGACGTCCACAAATCACTATGTATAATACCGAAATGTATTAAAGTACAATTTATGGATGCAGAAAATGGTAATTTAACATATTTTCCAAAAATGCAGGATTCACATATAGGAGTCCTAGAAATACGGTTATAATTAATAAAATTATTTTTCCTAAGGGAGCATAACACAGAATCTCACGGATGTCCTAATCTAGAGTGTCATAAGGAAGACGAAAGAGCAGCAAAAGTTGATGGAACTGAGGCTGGATTGTTGATGGCATTTGAAATAAGATAGAGATATCCGATGCTGTCGCATCTCATTATTCGTCTCCCTATCGTAAAATCCTTCACAGAAAAACAAAAATGATCAAAGTCAAGGAAAACATTATTATCAGTTGTGAAAACGTCGCACCGAGATTAGATTCTTAATGAGTTTAGGGGCATGAAGGACATTTTTTAAGATTAGTGGTGGATGTGGTAGGGATAAAGATGAATGACAAAAACCACGAATCGAAATGCCTTGTCCACTACCAATACTAATATTTTGATTTAAATTACTCAAATTGGAATAAGACGAGAGAGTACCATGTGATTCCGTCATGTGAGATGTGGCGCCTGTGTCCATATACCAATTTTCGTCTAGAGCATTGAGTGACATTGTGTTTATAGCTGCCTCAATATCAGTCGGTGCATAAGTTGAGGGCGGGAGCATGTACTATGTAGGCCTGTTGGGGACGTGGACCGAGTATGCCAGGCTGGGCATGCCGGTTCTGAGGTGGAGTCCACGAGGATGTAGGATACGGGCTTAGAAGAGAGGCCCATTATGGTGGGGCCCACGCGGTCCACGATGGTTAGGCAGCCCACGGCGGAGGCTGCTGCCACTACCGCGGTCGCTGCTGGCTATTTCCTGCCGGTGGGAACTGCCCCTTCCCACCGTCGTTGTTGCCGGAATTCCATTCGCCGCGGCCCTTGTCGGACTGCCTGCTCCGGCGGTTATTGCGGATGGATGCAGGCTACTGCAGGTCCTCAGGCCGACGGTTCTGGTTTCCGGAGTTGGAGGCCATGTCGTCGACAGAGGGCCCGACGGTGGTGGTGAGGGCGGTGTCGGCAATGCTGGCATGAGTGGTGTAGCGCTTGATTTTTCGAGTTTCCTCAAGAATAAGCATCGAATGGACCTCATAAAATGGAGGTAATGGCGTGCACTACTGAAGGATGGTAGAAACACCGTCATAGGATTCGTTCAAGCCTGCAATAAGTTGCATGACCAATCGTTGATTAGTGACTAGTGCGCCGACGTTGGAGAGTTGGTCGACAAGCATCTTGAGTTCTTGACAATATGCAGACACGTTTGAGAAATCGTCCTGATGAACTGATTTTCAAGGTATAATGCTCGTTGAATTTTGTTGTCGTGAAAAATACTTTTCAAACGTTCCCACGTTTACCAGGCAGTGGCATCGGTCTCAATGAAGGTGTGCAACACATTATTAGAGATTGTGCCGTATATCCACTAGAGGACGGTTGCGTCCAAACGAGACCAGAATGCATCATTAGAAGTCAAAGCCGAGGGCAGGTGTGTGGACTTCGATGTAAGAGGGATGATGTGGTCGATAAATTCATAAACACGATAATGGATCTTAAAAAGCTTCGCACACGAGGAGTATCAACCCTTTTTCATCTCAAGAGTGATAGGGATGGAATTTTTGATGTTGTTTACTACAAGTGCAGGATGAAATTTGATTTTGTCAGCCATGGAAGATGAAATTTAGGAGGAGAAGGGAGAAAGAATGGCTGAAAAAAAACACTAGGGTTACATGAGGGTGAAACCCGAGAGCTATGGTCGGCGGCGGTGGAGATATTTTTAGGCTACTGATACCATAAAGGAATATGTTCCTTGATTGTATTCATCAATAATGTACAATATACAATGTAGTACATGAATATTTAAACTAGATAACTAATCAACCTAATTACAATAGGAAATATAATTCTACCTAAAATAGGATACCTAATTACATTAGAAATACAATTTTACATAGAATAAGAGATATATAATTAATGAAAGAATATTGAAAAATATTCTATTAATAACGTGATTAGAACACAATTTTCCTTTAACACTTAAAAAGTGAAGAAATAAAAAAAGAGAAAGATAGAGCATGGAAGATCTTGAACGATCAGGGTTTTTTAGTATTACAGACCGAACAATGTAGAATACGGGCAGAGCTCTTTATAACCGTTTCATTTGTTCTGACATTTTTTTCCCGAGTTTTTAACGATTGACTGTTACATACCTATAATGACATTTGAAATTTAAATATTTTTTACTGTTAAGGGCAAATATTATCCATTTTTTTAATTCATAGTGTTATAAAAAAAATAAAAAAATTATTTAAATTTAAAATTCAAGGATATGCATTTTCACTAATCAAAAATCAAATAAATTTAATACAATTTTAATAAACTCATAAATAAATGTATAAATTTAAACTCTAAGACATATTTTAAAACTACTTGAAATATCTTTTAATGATGAATATATATATATATATATATATATATGTATATTCATATAATATTATTTTCCATAAATGTTGTATTAGAGTATTAAAAATATTTGATCACAAAACTTCTAGACCTATTATTGGTAATCTTCGAGATTCTACTTTTATAATATTACCAAAAAAAATAAGATAGTTGTTATAAAGGGGTAATTTCATAAATAGTATAATGTTATAAAGATGGAGTTTGTTGCTATAGGTAAAAAACTGTTATAAAAAACATTGACTTGTTATAAAAATGATAGCAATAGGAATATAAGACAAGAGATGTAGACAAAGAAGTAGAGAGGATGAGGAGATTTTATTCTTATTTCAAGTGTATTTTTAGTCTACATTCAAATGTGAATAACATCCCAATTTATAGGAAGAAACCATCCAATGGAGGTTACAATTATTAAGTGCCCAAATTAATTAGTGGAGATTACAAATATTAAGTGCCCAAATTAATTGGTACATGTAACATACAAAAGGTTAGTGAATATGTATGGACATCCATACAAAGGATATATATTTCATAACACTCCCCCTTGGATGTCCATAGTTAATGTGCCTCGTTAAAACCTTACTAGAAAAAATCTAGTGGAAAAAATTCTAGTGAAGGAAAAAGATTACACATTTCTAATAATACACATTTTGGTTGCCTCGTTAAAAAACCTTACAAGGAAAACCCAGTGGGACAAAACCTTATATGAAAAAAAGAGTACAACATGTATTAACTCCCCCTAATGAGAACTTCAGTCCAAATTCTTGAGTCTTCATATTCCAATCTTGTGCATCATGTTCTCGAAAGTTGCAGTTGATAAAGACTTAGTGAACAAATCAGTCATATTATTACTTGAATGAATCTGTTGCACGTTGATATCACCATTCTTTTGGAGCCCATGTGTGAAGAACAACTTTGATGAAATGTGCTTTTGTCCTATCTCTTTTTCTGAATCCTCCCTTCAATTGAGCAATGCATGCTGTATTATCTTAATATAATGTTGTGGGTATTTCAAACCACATTTACTTCCAAGCGATTCAAACAGTCATAACATCAATTGGATTTATTGATATTTCTTCATTTTCTTGAGTTTGCGGCTCATTGATTTCTTCAAGAATATCAGGATTGATCAAATCTTGCATTTCTCTATGAGATTCTTTCTTAGTGGCATCTTGACCATTTATTTTTATTTTTCTAGGATTCCGATCCTTAGAACCCAATGGTCTGCCACGCTTCAGACGTGCTATGAACTCATTTTCCATGACACTAGTATATGGTCTTACATGGACATCAATCCGAATTGGGACATTCTCTGCAGGGATATGTGATTTGGTAATCCTTTTCAAATATGTAAATGCATTTGGCATTTGATTTGTTATTTTCTGCAAATGAATAATTTTTTGGACCTTTTGCTCACAAATAGAAGCACATGGATAAAGATGAGACGATGATGGATTTTTCCACAAAATTTTCCTTTTTATTTCATTATTCTCTCCCCCTAATTTTGGAAAAATTCTCTCATCAGATTGACAATATGCAATTGATCTTATTTCAGTATCTCCATGTAATGAAGAAATTATATCATGCTCATAGTTATAGCAAGATAATAAATGCATCAATTGAAAAAATATATGGTACTTCAGGACCAATCTAATTTTCTCATTTCAACTTCTTTTAGCAGGTAGTCTATTGCTTTTCGAGAACTCTTCGAAATCTCCAATCACATTCAAGTCAGCAACTTGCACAACCTTATGAAATATTTTGAATATCGTAAAGGGATAAGGGTAAACATAGTCTTCTTTGTACCCCTCATCAATAAATATTTATTAAGGTGATTTCAGTACACCAACCTTAGTTCATTTAATCCATTTATGGATTACAAACAAGTTTTTCAATAACTAACTTGTATATGCTTAAGGCATATTGAATCCTTCAAAAAAAAATTCATATAATTTTATCACGTGAACCATATAGACTGAGACAATTTTTATTTAGTATTAAATTTACATGAGATTTTCTCATGTCAGGACTGCAGGTCCAGTAAATTTACCAAGATGTATCTACTTGGTAATTATTCCTACATCAATATGCTTTAAGAGACGTACAATTCAGATCCTCATAATATTATACAATATTGAGCACGATCTCGTATCAAATATATCATCGACGAGATATCATTTTGTATCGGTTTGCAATTAGACACAACTTACTGAGGTCTTATGACTTCATTATTTTTCAGGTACCTGAACCTCGTACGAGGTTTTATGAAGTGTTATGTCGTAGGCTCTTCAAGAGCACATTGCCTCCTTATTATGATCATTTGCTCCTCTTATTTTTCAAGGATTATTGCGTTTGAAACTGATTTTTCTACCATACTTCACGCATGTTGTAAACTCTGCCCTTCAAGGACATTTAGGAGCATCTTGCAGCTGAAATATGAAATAGTTGGGTCAGCAAATGCTTCTAGCATTTGACTTGAATTATCGTTTGAACGAGGATCATACTGGTGATAATTCACAATATATTTCTTAGCTGTTTATTCTCTCTACCCTTATGTTAGAAAAACTAACATACATTTTCACCTTCTTTGGAAAATCCATCTGTGTGCATCGTGGTAGATTCATTAATCATATACCGCACAACAAAACTATTAGATGAAAACATTTGGTTCCTAACCTTGAATCAATTATGAGGGGAGAATTTATCATAATTTATTAGTCTTAAACATACAAACGTCGTTGTATGCAATATATCATATTTCAGATCAACATATGAAGCTTTGTTCTCATTCGCAATGATTTAGATATTTATCAGAGGCATCCAACGCTAAACCAGCTTGAATATAAATTAGTATTATCAAAGATGAATTATCTTGATTACATAATCTGAAAATTGTGCTCTCAACTCAATTATTTTGAGCAAGAAATTTTGCATATGTCAAACTACGGGTTGATAATAAACACACATGTGACCGTCTTATCGATGCATCTTTTTAAGACATCACATAACAGGTGAACGACCCCTTATTCACCTTTTATATTTTTCAGAATTTAGGAAATTCAATCCCAACATTAGGCAGTATAATTAACTTATCATGAGAACAAGAAAATTAATTCCTGAAGTATGTTCTAGTTCTTCAATATATTCCGAACTATATATGCCCAACTATAAACATAGAACTATATATAAGCCAACGTTTCATTTTGAAATAAAATATAATCCAATGATGGCTATTTAAGAGGTCAAATACATTATCAATTGGATTGCAACAAATTCAAATGATATGTTAGAAACTGACAATATATTGTTCATTAAAAATAATATATGGCATTCAATTATTTGAAGAAAATCATCTGGCAAACGGATCAAATATTCTCATAATAAATGCCATTAAGACAATTCAATATTTGTATCAATTCAATTAAATACAAGGACTTAATGGAGGAATATTAAGACTCGTAATTGTATGATATTAGAATAAAGAATATGTTTAACTTATTTTGAGATATAATAATTATTTTATTAACAATTCCCCGTTCAGGTTAAATCAAAGCAGTAAGTAACATATGACTTCAATCCACAACAAACTTATACACACGAAATGGAGCATCGCAGTACAAATTTTGGGGAGTAAAAGAAGTAAATTTCAAAGTTGAACCTTTTTTTAAAAAGTAAAATTCAAAATCTTACTACTTGGGGAGTAAAGTTCAAAAGTTTACCACTTCGGGAGTAAATTCAAAGTTCTACTACTTTTGAAGTAGAGTTTAAAATTTGCTAAGAGCAGATTTTTGAGTTTGCTATTTCGGGAGCAGAATTCTAAGTTTACTACTTAGGGAGTAAAGCATAAAATATTTAGAATATTTTTTTCAATTATTCTACCTTCTGAAGGTGTGACGTGATATTTTCACAACCAATAACACATCAATATTTATAATCTTTACTAAATATCATCACATTCACTTCAGGGAATGAATATGTATTTGTAACATTTATCAAGTTCTCATTCTGCAGGAATGGAACACAATCATCTGAACATGCCTTAAACATATCAAATCGTGATGACTTAGAACCTTTTTTAAGATATTGCTACTTCAGGAGCAAATCTAGATATATATAACATAGAGAATTTCCTCTAATATATCTTTCAGAATATACATGGCTTCAAAGCAATTGTTACTTCAACAAGAGAAATTATAAGTAAATTTAAAAGAAAGATGCTACCTGAAATTGGTAATCAATACATATCTTGCTTTTTCCTTGCCTTTATAATATTATGTCATTCGAACATGAAAATAAAAATATATCTCTTACCAGCTTCAACCGATATATCCAACAAAAAGGTTACTATAGCTTTGAATTGCTTCCTTCGTTTGAAATTAGAAATCAACGCAATAGGTAAGAGTCTCGTGCTGATAACGTGTTATAAAATGATAGCAATAGGAATATAAGATAAGAGATGTAGACAAAGAAGTAGAGAGGAGGATATTTTCTTCTTATTTCAAGTGTATTTTTAGTCTACCTTCAAAGGTGAATAATATCTCAATTTATAGGATAAAACCACCCAATGGAGGTTACAAATATTAAATGCCCAAATTAATTGGCAAATGTAACATACAAAAGGTTAGTGAATGCGTATGAACATTCATACAAAGAATATGTATTTCATAATAGACTTTTATAATGAAACAATATATAATAATCGGTTATAGAAAGGTCTATTCTTGAATAATATTTCATTCTAAACGATCAATAACAATAAGTATAATGAAATAACTTGTTCCCTTAAGCAGCATGGGAAAAGACGAGCAACGGGGGAGAAAGAGAAAATGGGGAAATAGATTAGGTTTATTAAAATTAAAGTTTAAATCAAGAGATAATTATATTGCTATACTTTATAAAGTTATTGTTATTTTGAGTTCATTTTTTGTGAGAGAAAAAAAACTCATACAACTAACATTAGTTGTATGAGTCTCAAAATAAAAAATCTCGTGCAATCCAATGGCAGATTAAATTCATTAGCCATTAGCATTAAGATGATTAAGTTACCAACTTACCATACTCCACTAACCAAAAGAAAATTAAAAAAAAGAAGAAGTCAGATATGTCTTTTTCGTAATTTTATAAAGTGACACAAATATGATAGAGAAATGAACATTTGAGGGGCTGAATAATGAGAGAATATCTTATTTATACAATCAAAACGTTTTTGGTTGAACACAAATTTAGAATATTAATTATATTTAAATACAATATTAAATTAATACATGGAGTATTGTCTAATAGAGAGAATATCATATCAATATTAAAATTTCACTAATTAAACAACATATTTTTTTGGAAGTTTTAAAATTGGTAGAAGGTGGAATGATGTCAAATATTATTGTCCGACCCGATTTGGAAGTGAAGAGTTTTCTATTGAGAAAGAAAAACACGTTTATATAAATTACTTTTCTCGTGTTTGGAAGTGAAATGTGAAGGAAAATGTTGGAAAAAAAAATACGGAGTTAGGTATATATTCTGGGATCCAATATCTTATAAATGTGTAGAAGTATTGAATTAGAAAAGAAATTAATGCCAAAAAAAGAGTTTCATTGTCCCATCTTAATTTGTTCATCTTGCTTATTTGGCAATTTTAGATTTGGGTTGAAGGATTTAGAGGGGGAGGAGCACATAACTATTTATATCATATTGTTAGGACATTATTTTCTACCTACAAAATTTTTACTCACCAATCAAATATTCAAAGATATCTTTTTTCGAAAAATACAAAAAAAATATTATTATTACCAACCAAACATTAAAAAATAAGTAAAATACTCACATATTTTTCACGATATTTTCCTCCCTACCAAACACCCCCACGGTTTCTTTCTGGAAAATGGTCCACTCAAATCTATTGTCATGAAAATGATGGATTCGATCGTAAAGTGTTGGAGCCTAAAAAAATAACAATAACAACCGACGTAGTGAAATCTCACAACGTGGGGTCTGGAGAGGGTAGAGTGTACGCAGACCTTACCTCTACCTTGATAGGTAGAGCAGATGTTTTCGAAAAACCCTCGGCTCAAGACAAAGCATAAGCAAAGCAAGAGAACCGGTCAGACCCGGACAGAAAATTTAAAGCAGTATGAAAATGATGATAACAAAAGCGAATATGCCATGACATAGTATTCTGGAAAAAAAGAAGAAGCAATAACTAACATAGGTAAATAAGATAAACAAAGTACACTAAATAACACATAGCAGCAGAAAGCAAATGGCAAGGGACTATAAAGAAATATTGTGCCTACCAGTATGATAGGCTAGGCAGGCCTACAATAATAACACTACAACTACAAGTATGTAAACGTAAGTAGGACTACGCTCAACTACCTACTACCCATTTACCCTAATTTGTGTCCTCCACAACCCCCTATCTAAGGTCATGTCCTCAGTAAGTTGCACCTGCGCCATATCCCGTCTAATCACCTCTCCCCAATACTTCTTCGGCCTACCTCTACCCCTCATGAACCCGTCCATAGACAACCTCTCACACCTCCGCACTAGAGCATTTGTGTCTCTCATTTGCACATGCCCGAACCACCTCAACTTCGCTTCCCGCATCTTATCCTCCACCGATGCCACTTCCATTCTATCCTGGATATCATCATTTCTAATCCTATCCCTCCTTGTATGCCCACACATCTATCTGAGCATCCTCATCTTCGCAACTTTCATATTTTGGATATGCGAAGTCTTGATTGGCCAACACTCCGCCCCATACAACATAGTCGGTCTAACCACCACCCTATAGAACTTTCCTTTAAGTTTTGGTGACACATTTTTATCGCACAAGACTTCAGATGCGAGCCTCTATTTCATCCGCCCTGCACCAATACGATGTGTGACATCGTCATCAATCTCTCCGTTCTTTTGGATAATAGACCCGAGGTACTTGAAGCTTCCTTTCTTTGGAATGACCTTAGTACCAAGCCTCACCTCCACGCCTGTCTCATGATCGCTCCCGTTACTGAACTTGCACTCTAAGTATTATGTCTTGGTCCTACTTAGCATGAACCATTTAGACTCCAAGGTCTGTCTCCAAACCTCCAGCTTAGCGTTCACTCCGCTGCGAGTCTCATAAGTCAGGACTATGTCGTTTGCGAATAACATACACCATGGCAAAAAAAAAAACAGAATGCTCCAAAAACAAAGTGTGTTTGACCGTTTGAGTATAGAGATCATGTGTAATACAGTAAGTGACACTATGTACCAGCAGAGTCAGGATTCGAAACTTGTGGGTTCGAGATTCTAATTTGTTTAAGTTAATGGGTTCTAAATTAATAATTTATAAATATTCAATGAATTTTTCAAGACAAATACATAGTTTAGACTAAAGTTATGTTGGGATCGAAATAATAAGGGCGTCATGCAGAAGCTAACAATTGCAAACCTTGACGACGATAAATTAGACGACAAAGAAAATATACTAAAAGGGGCATACTATTCTAATAATATTTTATCAATTGATCTACATATGAAAAACTAATATAAAATCATAAAACACAATTATGGTAAAATTCAAATAAGGTAGTAAATTCATGACAAACCCTAACAAATTTAACGCTAAGGGAATATCAATTTTAATCAATTTTTAATTTATAGTACTTTTAATCTTATTTTTTTCTATTCATGGCAAGAAATAGTCACTCTTTGATTTTCTCACAAACCTTCTGAAGTGAAATCTATCATATTTGGTTAGTGAAGATAAGTTAGAAAGTAATTTTATAAGATGTAAGCATAATTTTCTTCCATTTGAAAAGAAAAGCTACACAATTACTTCAACCGATGTAATTAAAAAATTATCACTGAAAAATAATTGAAGCATATGATTGAAAAAGTCAAGAAAATTGAGGAAGAAGAAGAAGAAAGACTCAGGTTATATAACTCACAAGCACAAATTGCTAGAGCAAAAATTAAGGAGGAGTAACTATTTAGACTGCAGTGTAAGGATGAGTGTTAGATTTATATAACTCACAAGCACAAATTGCTAGAGCAAAAATTAAGGAGGAGTAACTATTTAGACTGCAGTGTAAGGATGAGTGTTAGATTTTGCATCTGGTACTGCTATAGTTTTATAGAGTAATTGGTTGTTTAGTTATAGGAGGGGTCTAATAGTTGATTTTGTAGAATATTTAATTTTTTAATTTTAATAAGAATCTAATACTTTAGTTGTAGAAGGATTTTACTATATTTATGTGCCTATATAAAGGTTAATGATTAATAAAATTTATAAGAGACAATTTTTATTCATATTTTTACTTTACTCTCTCCAAAAATCATAACAAGTTACTGAGTTCGGTCGAACTCGCGAGTCCTATATATGCTAGCTCCGCTCCTGACTACGTACATCTATTTTCTTGACATATATCTCTATCCTTTATTCCCTATAATATAATATTATTTTCATGAATAAAAACTTACCTGAGCCGGTATTTATTTAAACTAACTAATCAACTTATCATGGTTAAGTAACACAATTAAGTGATAATAGTATATTTTAAATATATATATTCATTGAGATAAGGTATACATGTTTTGATTTATTAGGGTCATGGGCTCCTAAAGTTATAGCACATTTGACTCATATTAGGAAGACAAGAAGGGAAAATTCACCATTATGCCCCTTTCTCCTTTCTATGTTATCTTGTGCAATAACAATTATTGAAAAGATAAAAGAAAGAGAAAAAAACACCCAACTTATAATCAATTAATAATTAATATCAATGGGAGTCTTCACAAAGTAGGTGTAGGGTTGATTTTCACTGTCCCCTTCCCAATTTTTCCATTCGATTTTGCCAAAGTAATAGGAAGAAAAACTATCGTGCAAAAAAAAGAAATTAAAATGGTTAATTCAGAATTTCTTAATCTGATTGAGATGCGAGTTATCTCTTCTTGACTAAGCTCCTAAGGTAGAATATCCAACACGTGCGCATAGAATAATTTTGTGTCTATCGAAAAAAAAGTTTAATATTTTGACGGTCCTTAAACTTGCCACCAATTTTATTTAGACATTCAAATTAAGGTTTATTTCAATTGAGCACCTAAATATATATTAAAGTGTTTTTATTAAAGACTTTCAGTTTAATTTCTTTTTTTTTGCGCGTGTTTCAAGCGTCCATTACGTGAATAAGTTAAACACTAAATATTTCACCTCCTTTATATGTATTTGCTTTAATAAGCGCTAAAACCTTAGTTTATTTCCATTGATGTTGATGTGTATATTTAAAGAAAATGACATATTTTATGTGATTAATTTAAATACGTAATAGACGTTTGACACTACACGCGAAAGTGTTTTCAAAATTTGAACAAAAAATGTCTAATATGAATAATTTTATATGTGTTCAGGTATTCAATTGGAATAAGCCTTAATTTGAGTGTTTAAATAATATTTACTGATAAATTATACGTTTCAGAATTAACATCAATACCGTGGTATTTTAACAAAATGTGAAGTTTAAAGGGGTATATGTAGGATTTTAATTTGTAAAAAAAACGAGTATCCCTAGTATTCGGATTTAGACCATTCATTATCTTAGTATGTGTTACCATATTTACCTATCCCTAATTGGAGAAGGTGTGAAATTAATCTAACGGATGGTCCTATATTTAGGAGGAAACAAAGAAGAATCCTAAAAGTGGGGAAGGAATATACCAATGAAGATCCCCAGGTGGTTGTATATAAATACACTAATCACCCTTATACCTCTCTTCATCCCATCTTAAACCCTTTCTTTCTTCTCCTTAATTAATTAACTCTTTCTCGCATCTATTTGCAGCAATAGCAGGTCCATCTCTCTCTCTTCTTTTTTCTTTTCTTTTGTTTTTTCCATTGCATGAGTCATCTGTGATACTTCATTAGTTACATACATTTTTTATTTTCCATATGATGTTCGATACACCCATTTCGACTCATTCGCACGTAAGGCCGATTGGGAAAAGCACTCCCTAGCAAAAAAATCATATCTAGAACTCAAATCGTAGACCTTTGGTTAAAGGAGAGCAACCTCTGCATACATCTTTTAGTGGTCATTAGTTATATAGTATATGCATGTCTGTATGCGTTAGGGTCTCTGAATGTGTGTACATCTAGATTCCTTTTTTTTTTTTTTTGCATTAAAGAGAAAGTAGAATGGCGATATATTTCAACTTTTTCACGTTGATTATAAACATTCCGTGATTCTTGAAATATCAAGATTATAGTTTAATTGTTTTATTGAAAATGTCATCTAGGATATTATAAGGACTGGTTTTTTTAGACGAGGAGGCTGGGGTATATATTTTGCTTTAAATTCAGTTATATATGATCGGCCCCACTAAATGGACTTATTTTTCGTTACACTCGTGTGCCAGATCTTATCTTGCTGACATTCTTGTGAATATACATGATCTTGTTTTGTTTTTTTCCTTTTTATTTTGTTGTTTGTTTTTTATTGGGTATTCATATAAAACAAACCTGAAAACTTGACTAAGACAATTCAATCAATCCTAGGATTGCTACAAAATATTCCAAATAAGCTATATTGGTTGAATGAACTGCATCTTTAAAAATTCATTCATTCAGAATTTCAGATAGAGAAAACTAGTCCTCTTCTTCTTTTTCTGATTTGGTTTATAAAGTTGTTTGTTGTTTTAAATTGTTGTTCCAATTTTGTTGTCCATAAATATTAGGATAGCTTATATATATATATGCTGAATATAGTTGTTTTGATATGCAGATAGATCGTCGTAGAAGAGGAGAGTGAATCAGAAAGAAAGGAAGTAGAAATGGCGGGCGATATGAAGGTTCTGAATGCGCTTGATTCGGCCAAAACACAATGGTATCACTTCACAGCAATCATAATAGCTGGCATGGGATTTTTCACTGATGCCTACGATTTGTTTTGCATCTCTCTAGTCACTAAGTTGCTTGGCCGCATTTACTACCATGTGGATGGCTCTCCAAAGCCTGGTTCACTGCCACCCAGTGTCTCGGCTGCTGTGAATGGTGTCGCCTTCTGTGGTACCCTTGCGGGGCAACTCTTCTTTGGCTGGCTTGGTGACAAAATGGGCAGGAAGAGAGTCTATGGCATGACCCTTATGCTCATGTGTCTCTGTTCCGTTGCCTCAGGCCTTTCTTTTGGTAGGGAGCCTAAGACCGTCTTGGCCACCCTATGCTTCTTTCGCTTCTGGCTTGGTTTTGGAATTGGTGGTGATTACCCGCTTTCTGCTACTATTATGTCTGAATATGCAAACAAAAAGACTAGGGGTGCCTTCATTGCTGCTGTTTTTGCTATGCAAGGATTTGGGATCCTGGCAGGTGGTATCTTTGCCATTATTATCTCTGCTGCATTCGAGGCTAGTTTCAAGGCACCAGCATATGAAGTGGATGCGCTTGGTTCGACGGTTCCTCAAGCAGATTACGTGTGGAGGATCATATTGATGGTTGGGGCACTTCCTGCTCTTCTCACTTACTATTGGAGGATGAAGATGCCTGAAACTGCTCGATACACCGCTCTCGTTGCCAAGAATGTTCAGCAGGCCACCGCAGATATGGAAAAGGTTATGCAGGTTGACATTGGGACAGAGCAAAAAGAGCCTGCACTTTCTGCTGATACTGCTGTAAAGTCTAGCAATGAATTTGGTTTGTTCACGAAACAATTTATTAGTCGACATGGACTTCACTTGCTCGGCACAACCAGCACATGGTTTCTTCTTGACATTGCATACTACAGCCAAAATTTGTTCCAAAAGGACATATTTACTGCCATTGGATGGATTCCTGCTGCCAAGACTATGAGTGCAATTGAAGAGGTTTACAAGATTGCAAGGGCGCAAACTCTTATCGCTCTCTGCAGTACCGTGCCTGGCTATTGGTTCACAGTGTTCCTCATTGACAGGATTGGCAGGTTTACAATTCAATTGCTTGGTTTCTCAATGATGACAATATTCATGTTTGCTCTGGCCATTCCTTACAACCACTGGACTCACCCTGGCAACCATATTGGATTTGTGGTTTTGTATTCACTAACCTTCTTCTTTGCCAACTTTGGACCCAACGCCACAACATTTGTCGTGCCAGCTGAGATTTTCCCTGCTAGATTGCGCTCGACTTGCCATGGAATATCAGCTGCGTCTGGGAAGTTAGGGGCAATGGTGGGTGCATTCGGGTTCCTGTATTTGGCTCAGCCACAAGACAAGACCAAGGCTGATGCAGGGTATCCTGCCGGAATTGGGGTGAGGAATTCACTCATTGTCCTTGGCGTAGTCAACCTTCTCGGAATATTTTTTACTTTTTTGGTTCCAGAATCCAAGGGGAGGTCGCTGGAAGAGATGTCAAGGGAAAATGATGACTCAAGTGAGGCAGGAGCAGAAGTGGAGAATCATTCATCCGATAACAGGACAGTTCCAGTGTAAAATTAGTTACTCATTTCATTTCTTTCCTTTTTATCCTTTGTATGTTCTGCAAATGTTCCAGCAAGATGATAAGACCTATGTTCTTTCTAGTAGTACTATATTTTCTTTAGTTCAATCTATTAGTGTAGAGATACTTAGTTTCAGCTATCTGTGTAATTGGAGCAAGTAGAGTTCCATATGTTATATGTGTACTATGTTTTGTGTCATGTGTACTCCAAATGAACTATATTTTCAATATTAACCATTAGAGCTACACACTACATTAAAATTTTTGTCTATAAATAATTAATTATAAGATATCATTTATTATTATGCTTATTCCTTATAATTATTAGTAGAGCCGACAATTTTAGCGCATATGTATAAAATCAGCCCATTTAATCCATATTTTATTGATTTTGATTACTTATATTCAACTGGGTATAACAAACCAAACGCACCCCAACCACCCACCCAGCCCCCAACCCACTACTACACCACCCCCACCCTTTGACCCCTACCTTGCCTACTCCACCCCACCCCACCTACCTTTACCCCACCCCTTATCCCCTACCCACCTCCCACATCCCACTAACCCCCATCTACCACCCACCCCCACGTACCCTCACCCCATCCTCAAATTTCTATTTCATTTTTTTAATTTTATAAAAAATTTATAAATAAAATATGAAAATTTTCCTTACCAACCCCCGCCACACCACACCCCTGCCATCCCAACCCCCCGAAATTTTTTATTTTATTTTTATATAAAAATAAGCCCCCGCTCCCCCTATCTCCATCCTCAAATATCTATTTCATTTTTTTTACTTTTTCAAAAAAATTACAAAAAATTTGAATTTTTTTCTTACAACCCCCCCCCCCCTCCAACCCCCGAAATTTTCTACTTTATATATTTTATTTTACTTTTATAAAAGTTTTATAAAAAATCTGAATACCTCCCCCACCCCCACCCCCTCCCTCTCACCCTTGGAATTTTCTACTTTATATATTTTATTTTTCTTTTATAAAAATTTTATGGAAAATGAAAAATAATTTCTTACTCCACTACCCAGCCCCCTCTCTCCCCCCTCCCCCTTAAGAACCCTTCTAATATTTATTCGATGAAGTTTGCCCTCCTATTATATGCAACTACTTATTATATAAATTAATTGTTACATATTGATTTTTCTTTTTAAAATTTGAATACAAGGTACAATAATAACTAGATCTTATCTATCTTGAAAGTTGCACTAAAAATAATAAGACAATTTTTAAATATATAAATCAATTATCAAATCCTATTTACAACTACAAGAAATAAAGCAATATCAGATATCAAATATTATTCTTATTTTAAAAATAAATATATATAAAAATCAAATAACAGACAAAGCAAAACAACAATATAGAATGTAAGTTCAAAATTTGTAAAATTAATGGATCAAGTTGGGCAAGTTGGGTTATGACCCATCAATTAGCCCATCTTGACCCGCCCATCTTAGTCCAAACAAGCTTTGGGCAGGATTAAGCTTTGATCCATCTTGACCCGCCCAACTTCAGCCCAAATGGCCTATCTGCTACCCCTAGTAATTGTTACATGACGGAGACCAAAGCTAACCAAGCTACAATGTAAACTAAGGGTGGCCAACGGGCCGGGTTCGGGGCGGGTCCCAGCCCGCCGGGACCAGACGGGATGAGGGGGTAGGGCGGGTTCGGGGCTGGCGGGACAGGTCGTCGTCCCATTCCGTCCCTCATCCTGCCAAAAAGGTGGATCGGTATTGGCAGGTCGGGGCGGGACCGATTTTAGTTTTTTTTTTTTTTTTTGTAATAAATTGAATTTTCAACACTGAAATTGACTTTCACACCTACACTACCACAAAAATTTGACGTTGAAATATATTGTATAGCGTCAGATGTTGACTAAAGAAAAGGGAAAATTAGAAATCGATTCAAGAGAAATCGAGGTTGAAATTTTTTAACAATTGAATTACATGTTCCCTACGTTTTTCTCCAATTGAATTACAATTGTAACAACTACTCATGTCGATACGTAACGTCGAGTCTTCGTAAGTAACAATAATAATTTAAAGAAGGAACGAAGGTACGTAACGTCTACGTGTAATCGAGGTTGATAATTGAAACTTTGCTCGATGGATGATCCTCAAGCTAGTTGCCAACTTCACTCCCAATATTAGAACTTTGATATAAATAAGTAAATAAAATAAAATATTTAGTAGGCAATGTAGACTTGTTTGTAGAGAGATAGATTGTTGAGAGATAAAATATTTATAGTTAAAAAATTAGGTTAAAGTGTAAATATAGGGGTTAAAAATAAATATTAAGGGGTAGGGGGTGGGGGGAGGCCAAAAGGGAGGGATCGGGGTAGGTAGGGACTGACGGGATTGGGCCGGGCCGGGCGGAACGAGCCCAAGTCCCGTCCCGGTTCGAGTTCCGTTACCGATTATATATATTTTTTTATATTGGGGGCGGGGCAGGACCGGGCCGACCCGCCCCTTGGCCAGCCTTAGTGTAAACCACGTCAAAGTGGTAGACAAAGTATGAGTTTGTTTTTACCATTAAGTCAACTTGATGTTCCTTTCAAAAGTCTCTTATAAACATGTATGCTAATTAAGTTGCTAAAACTTCATGAATGGTCATATCAAGGAAAATAAAGTTTACAGATTAAAGTATAATAAAAGAACTCATCCCTTTTTAACTTTTCTTGATTGCTCTGTATTCTATAATAACCATTCAAACAAGATAGAATCAAACATGCGAACTAGGCCTAGAATCGAGCCAAGTGAGTCGAGCCCGGACCTAATTGAGATAATAAATAACCAACCCTTGAAGGTCTTAACTCTTCATATTTCAGATATAGCAAAAATCGTATGTTCTCGCCCCG
The DNA here is from genome assembly GCA_029783415.1 of Anisodus acutangulus. Lineage (NCBI taxonomy): Eukaryota > Viridiplantae > Streptophyta > Magnoliopsida > Solanales > Solanaceae > Anisodus > Anisodus acutangulus. Next base: position 41,429,192 of record CM056507.1, read on the forward strand.
AATTCTGCCTTCTGCCGTTTTATCGATTGATGAAATCGGAAGACAAATTGATTCCTTAACTTAAAGCGATTTTGGCTGAAAACGGAACTCTAATTTCCAGCAATGGGTTCCCCAACTACTCTAGAAAGCGTTAGGACGGTGGTATGAGTAAACTAAGAGGTAAGAAACATGAATACAACCGAGTAAGGTAAAATTAAAAGATAAAGTAAGGGATAAAAGATAAAGATAGATAAAATTTTGAGTTGTTTGATTGATTGTGTGTGTTTCTATTTATAGTACAGAAGGAGGAAAAAACTATACAAACGTGCCCCTTCATGTCAGCCATCAAGTAACCCACCAAGTTTAATAGCCGACTATGGGGGAGGTGGTGCCAATTTTCTCACCCTCTACTCTTTTTGCTTGGATAATGGCCCATTTCTTTTAGCTGTTGTTGGTCGTTATCGCTTATGGGGGTCTGAAAACCCTTTTGACTTGGTCGTTGAAGCGTCTGCGTTTGAGTGGGTCCCAGTCGTACCTCTAACTGACAACTCGGCTGAGATGCCTTACTTCACGTTAAGCAGTAATATTTTACTGTGAGGTAAAAATGACTTAGGCGTAGTGAATTTGAGCTGTGTAAAACGTGGGAGAAAGAGTCAAATCTTTGGGAAGAAGTCGAGTAAGGAACAAGTCAAAGTTGTTGAGATTTTCACTCCTTAATCATCTACCACAAGCTGCCATCTTTTTCTCAACTTCTATAACCGATCTATGAGCCTTTCAGTGGAACTCTTTACTATAAATAGAGACGCCACAACAATGTATCGATATCCAGAATCAGATTGCAAAAATACCAAAAGAGCTCTCGGGATTTCATCTCAGAAATCTGGATCACAAGTGTTGTCTGAGTGTGTCGACAACATTCTGTCCAACATTATAATTGTTGTTTAGATTCTAGATTAGTTTTGTATGGGGTGATTGTAATGAGAGGTTATCTATGTCTATTTAGTTAGATTTTTTCAGGCAAAAGTCATATGCGACTTCAACTTTTAATTTCTTTCCGTTTTATATTGTAAATCTGTAAAGAAATGAATTTGTATTTTTATATATAATATATATACAATACATCTAGTCATTGACCATCATAATTTATCTAATATATATAATTATGAAAATTTTAAACCTTTGTGTTCATTAAATTCCGATGTATTTACTCTTTAAAGTTTCTGTTTTTGCTAAGTGTTGTTACTGGTGTCGAACGACATAATTGCCGACATTCGAAAACATAATTGACATTCAATTTATTTCATCTCTTATTTTTACTTTTCGTAGTTTTTGACACCCTAACACAAACCAAAAACTTCAAATTTTTTATTCCAATGGAAATTAAGGCAGAGAAGAAACAATTGGAGGACAAGCTCCAAAATTCACCAAAAACATAAATAAATCAAGTAGAAGAATTCAACAAAAGCTTCAAGTTTTTTATTTCAATGGCAATTAGGGTAGAGAAAAAATTCAGATTTGGAGAAAATATATAATTACCTCTCTGAAGTAAGAATTTTTTTATCAAGAAGACACTTAAATTTTACGGGTATTATTACCACCCTAAATAACTTGGAACCGTTATTATTACCTTCTTTTTTATCGCCTGGCAGCGTGAGAACACAAAAAAAAAGAAAAAATTATTTATACAAGTTTTTTCTTTATAAAATATATTTTACTATTATTCTTTTTATTCCAACTTCTTACCTTATTTTTCTTTTCTTCTCTTTCTTCTTCATAAACTTGTTGGTTGTTGCCATCTCCGCTGAACCCCGCCTCTTCCAATGCATCATTTCCACCACAACTCTACCAACCTTCTTTTGGTACTACCTCTTCAACTCTTTTCTTCAACCTCAATATCTTTTTCAAAAATTATTCCCTTACAATTTGAACAATTCCATAAGATCAATATATCTAGCTTTTTCATTTCGATTTTTAACCCAACCCTTTATAAATCATGGAGAACTCATTAATTATTTTGAAACGTTTATTTTTAATTGCGCTGAAGTTATAACAAAAGGATATAAATTAATTGATCATATCCCCCAATTTTTGAATCTGCTAGGAAAGAAAAAATATTTAATTTTTTATCAACAACTCAATAAATTCTAGGAACACTGGAAAAAAAATTGAGACATCGAGTCTTATCGTCAGTGAGAAGGGATTAAAGTATTAGAAGAAGAAAAGAAAGAAAGAAAAAAATATGGGGGAGAGGGGTTAGTTGGAGAAGAAGAAGAAGTGCGTGGAAGGGGAGGATTGGGGGAGCAGTGAAAAGGAGAATTATTTAGGGTGAAGTGAAAACATAAGAAAAAAAATTAGAAAGAAAGAAAAAATATAAGCAAAAATGAATTAACACTTGTCAAATAAATATTGGTGCGTGAACACTTTTTTAAAAACTAGAATTGACCGAAAAAGGAGGTAATAATAATACTTCAAAGTTGTTTAGCGGGTAATAGGACCCCTCCTCCTTAAAGTTCGAGTGTGTTTTTGGAAAAAGGGTCATACTTTAAAGAGGTGATGATATATTTTCTCCTCAGATTTGTTATTGAGATTCGAAGCAAGAAGGAATGAATATGGAGTGTACTGAGAAGTTTTGGTTAATATAGATGAACAAAGAAAAAAAGCGTGAAGGAGAAGGGGAAGGCCGGGGAATGGGTTGTGCACATTGGCTTTTTTCCCATATCTGCTACAAAATGTAAAACCTTGCTATGTTTGGTAAATAAGAAAATATACCTATATATTTAATAATATAGAGCCTTATTTAGTTATGGGGGTAAATTTTCCTTGATTCAAATGTAAGACTTATAATCATAATCCTTAATTGAAGTAATAGGATAAGAGAGGTGCAGCAAACCCTGCAGGCCATGAATTCTATGTTGGAAATATTAACAATGTCAATCAATAAAATTGAACAAAAGGATAGAATCAACTTATTGGATTAAATTCTTGTGTTGTGGCAAGTGTTGTCGTGCCTGTGTTCAAAAATCAGGAAAAACAGAAACCAAACGGAAAGACAAAAAATCAGAAAAAACAGAAACTGGAAAAATAATACAGAAGTAAGAAAATATCCGAGACCACAGAATTCACTGTGTGTCCTTAAGGAATTTAATCCCCTCACTGTACCCGAGGTTATGGATTACTTCCTCCCAGGATAAAACGGATATAAAGTCGCAGAGTAGCGGATCGTCAAACGCCGACTTGATTTAACTCAAAGTTGGCAACGAAACACAAGAAGACTCGATAGTTTTATTTGTGAAAAGAATGCAGAATTTTAGATGCAGAAATTTTTGGTTTTTGGTATCTTTAAAATGAGGCATTGCCTTAGTTTATATAGCCTTGAAGGTGCCTCTTCGGAATAGGTTGGTGATTGTTGAAAAGGTTGCCTTCCATTTCTCATTCACACCAACTTGGCTAGTTTTATTCATTAACTAGCTTTAACAATCCCCACATGAATGGGGAATGGTTATATGATGAAAAACATGCATGACAAAAAGCGTGTGATTCGTAAGCAAGGATTAATCGCCTCTGGATACGTATATTTCTTTTTCAACTTCCCGTAGTGAACATATGTGGGATATACTCGGTCAATCGGTAGATGTGATATCCTTGAACCGTCGAGCTCTGGTGTCTACCTAGACAACCACATGTCACACAATTAACCCTTTAACCGTCTTTGGTTCTCATTGTTTTGTTCGTTTGACCATGAACACCGCCTGGTTCATAAGTGCGTAGAGAATTGGCCTTACATAATTCTCCTTGAAGCGGCTTACACTTCACACTTACATAGGTGATTCCTAAATGTGTCATCCCGTAGATACACTATTTGATATACCAGTACCAAACTTAGGAACCATTAAAAAGCGCAATACTTTATCCTCAGTGCCGAACATTGTCTCATCACGAGAATGGACCAAAGAGTTATTGTGACAATGTTGAACCGTCATTAATGACTTTGTTTGATCTCTTTGAACCTAGATCTTGGGATCTCCAGTCTTCTAGGTAGAGTTACCGTCACGATGACTTGTCCTCGGCCATAGTCCCATTCCCTTTGATGATCTTTCAACTACCTCTCTAGTTAGGCCTTTAGTTAGTGGATCCGACACATTATCTCTTGACTTAACATAGTCAATTGTGATAATTCCACTAGAGAGTAGTTGTCTAACGGTATTATGTCTTCGTCGTATGTGACGAGACTTTCCGTTGTACATAAGGCTCCGGCTCTTCCTATTGCCGCTTGGCTATCGCAATGTATGCATATAGGAGCCAACGGTTTGGGCCAAAATGGAATATCTTCTAAGAAATTCCGGAGCCATTCAGCTTCTTCACCGGCTTTGTCTAAAGCTATGAACTCAGATTCCATTGTAGAGCGGGCGATACATGTCTGTTTGGATGACTTCCAAGACACTGCTCCTCCACCTATGGTAAAAACATATCCACTTGTGGATTTAGTTTCAGTTGAACCGGTGATCCAATTTGCATCACTGTATCCTTCAATAACTGTAGGATACTTGTTATAATGCAAAGCAAAGTTTTGAGTATGTTCTAAATGCCCCAAAACTCGTTTCATTGCCAGCCAATGTTTTTGGTCGGGATTACTAGTGTAGCGACTTAGTTTACTTATAGCACATGCAATATCAGGTCGCGTACAGTTCATGATATACATCAAACTTCTCAACACTCTGGCATAATCCAATTAAGAATGACTTTCACCTGTATTCTTTGCAAGAGCAAGGTTCATATCAATTGGCGTCTTTGCAACTTTAAAGTCCAAATATTTGAACTTTTCAAGTACCGTTTCAATATAATGAGATTGAGACAATGCTAGACCTTGAGGAGTCTTATGGATTTTAATTCCCAGAATTAAATCGGCAACTCCTAAGTCTTTCATATCAAACTTACTAGCAAGCATGCGCTTAGTAGCATTTATGTTAGCAATGTCGTTACTCATTATCAACATATCATCCACGTACAAACAAACAATGACTACGTGGTTTGAAGTGTTCTTAATGTAGACACATTTATCACACTCATTTATCTTGAATCCATTTGACAAAGATTGTATGGTCAAATTTTGCATGCCACTTGTTTGGGTGCTTGTTTTAGTCCGTAAAGAGACTTAACAAGTCGACACACCTTCTTCTCTTTCCCTGAAACTACAAACCCCTCAGGTTGTTCCATGTAAATTTCTTCCTCTAACTCTCCATTTAAGAAGGCTGTTTTCACATCCATTTGATGGATTTCAAGACCGCATACCACGGCTAACGCTACTAACACCCGAATAGATGTAATCCTCGTTACGGCGAGTATGTATCAAAGTAATCAAGACCTTCTCGTTGTCTAAACCCTTTAACAACTAGTCTTGCCTTATATTTATCAATAGTACCATCAACTTTCATTTTCCGCTTAAAAATCCATTTGGAACCTAAAGGTTTATTCCCTGGAGGAAGGTCAACCAATTCCCAAGTATGGTTGTTTAATATGGATTCTATCTCACTATTGATTGCCTCTTTCCAAAATTGAGCTCCGATGAAGACATAGCCGTTGAAGGTTCGAGGCTCATTCTCCAACAAAAATGTTAGAAATTACGGTCCAAATGAAGTAGACGTTCTTTGACGCTTGTCGCTGCGTCTCGGTTTTTCCTCATCAGAATATTCTCCTTTGTTTCTTCCCGAGGTCGTTTAGATTCTTTGCTAGACGACTCACATTCCTTTTTATACGGATATATGGTTTCAAAGAAGTCTGATTATCTCGATTCAATACCGTATTTACGAATGTCGGGATTTTCCGATTTGTGAACTGTAAATCGATATGCCTTACTATTTGTGGCATATCCTATGAAAACACAATCAATGGTTTTAGGTCCTATTTTTACCCTTTTGGGTTTAGGAATTTGCACCTTGGCCAAACACCCCCACACTTTGAAGTATCCCAAATTGGGCTTCCTTCCTTTCCACTTTTCGTATGGAATAGATTTTGTTTTGCTATGGGGCACTCGATTGAGTATTCGGCTAGCTGTTAGAATGGCTTCCCCCCACAAGTTCTGGGGTAAACCAGAACTTATTAACAAGGCATTCATCATTTCTTTCAGGGTTCTATTTTTCCTTTCCGCAATTCCGTTTGATTGTGGCGAGTAAGGGACAGTTGTTTGATGAATAATGCCATATTCCAAACATATTTGTTCAAAAGGAGATTCATATTCACCGCCCCTATCACTCCTTATCATTTTAATCTTTTTGTTAAATTGAGTCTCAACTTCAGTTTTGTATTGCCTGAATGCTTCAATTGCTTCATCTTTACTATTAAGTAAATAAACGTAGCAATACCGCGTACTATCATCAGTAAAAGTTATGAAATACTTCTTTCTACCGCGAGATGGGATTGACTTCATGTCACAAATATCTGTATGGATTAAGTCTAAAGGACTTGAATTCCTTTCAACTGACTTATAAGGATGTTTAACATACTTAGACTCAACACAGATTTGACATTTTGATTGATTGCATTCAAACTTAGGCAATACTTCCAAACTAATCATTTTTCGCAAGGTTCTGTAATTGTCATGTCCTAAACGTGAATGCCATAAATTATTTGACTCAAGTAAGTAAGACGAAACAGAAACTTTATTATTATTGGCAGGGACCATTACATTCGATTTGAAAAGGCCCTGTGAGGTAACCTTTTCCTATGTACATCTCGTTCTTACTTATTACAACCTTGTCGAAACAAAAACACACTTAAAACCGTTTCTTTACTAGAAGTCAGGTAGATACTAGATTTTTCCTAATTTCAGGAACATGACAGACGTTGTTAAGAGTCACCACCTTGCGGATGTCATCTTCAAGATCTTTCCATGACCTTCAATTTTGGCGTTGCGAATTTCCCATATATATGGTATCGTCGGGCCGGGAGCATATGAAGCAAAGGCTTCTCTAACAAAGACAAATGTGGCGAGTGGCGCGAGTCAATCCACCACTCTTTCGAATTTCCCACTAAGTTGCACTCGGACAACATAGCGCACAAGTCATCAACTTCCTCGTTTGTTTCAACCATATTAGCCTGAGCCTTCTTCTTTACCTTTTGAGCACGATACCGCAACTTTGTGTCCGATTTTTCCACAATTGTGGCGGTTTCCCTTGAATTTCTTCTTGTTGGGATAGCTCCTTGGTCCCGATGCATTTTTCTCTTTTTGATTAGTTGCAGCTTCAACAATATGTGCTCCCCTATGGTTGATCTCACATTTGCCTTCTTCTCCATTGCCTTGTTATCTTCCTCGATTCTCAAGCGGACGATGAGATCCTCTAGTGTCATCTCCTTTCGCTTGTGTTTCAAGTAATTTTGAAGTCCTTCCATGAAGGAGGCAGCTTCTCTATTATCGCCAAGAACTTGAAACGCCCCACTAATCACCAAACCTTCAATGAGTAGATCGTGGATGATAACCTGCAACTCTTGAACTTGAGTAACAACAGACTTGCCATCTACCATTTTGTAGTCGAAACTTGGCAATGATAAATTTCTTTAATCCAAAGATCTTCTGCTTTATATTTCTTTTCCAACGCATCCCATAGATCTTTTGATGTTTTCACATTACTATAGACGTTGTAAAGATCATCCTCGATCCGCTAAGAATATAATTCTTGCACAAAAATCTGAGTGCTTCCATGCCTCGATTACAACAACAAAACGTTCATTCTCGGTGTTGATTAGGCAAAATCGAACGACCTCCTTAATAAACTTTTGGAGGTTTAAAGTAGTTAAATAGAAGAACATCTTTTGTTGCCATCGTTTGAAATCAATTCCGGTGAATTTTCCAGGCTTCTCTGCCGGAGTCGGTGCTGGTGCAGTACGACTGGAGGACGCAGCATTGCTCGTAGAACCAACCATGGGGCTAGTGTGGCAAGATGCAAAGAGCATTCAAATTTGGAGTCATGTCTCCCATTTCGCCATAAGCGAAGCAACAGAAAAAGTTTAATAAACGGTGAAGACTTCAAACCGAATCAGCTTTTGACAGCAGATGTAATACACAATGGTGAAGATTTTATTTCTTCAAACCGAATCAAGGTTACACAATTAAAATCCTTGAAACGAAATGCAGTAAATTGTATGTTGTATACTTGATGAAGTTTTTATATCTTCAAATCAAGTACCCAAATGAGTAGAAAATTATAAAAACTTTAATCTCAACCGGAGTAAAAAAGTACAAGATTTTAGTCCCCAAACAACATATTAGTTCGTTACACCGAAACAACAAACACCTTTTTTTTTTCCAGTAAATTGTATGTTGTATACTTGATGAAGTTTTTATATCTTCAAATCAAGTACCCAACGGAGTAGAAAGTTATGGAAACTTTAATCTCAACCGGAGTAGAAAATCCGAAGATTTTAGTCTCCAAACAACATACAAGTTCGTTACATCGAAACAACAAACATACACCTTTTTTTTTTTCAGTAAATTGTATGTTGTATACTTGATGAAATTTTTATATCTTCAAATCAAGTACCCAAAGGAGTAGAAAGTTATGAAAACTTTAATCTCAACCGGAGTAGAAAATCCGAAGATTTTAGTCTCCAAACAACATACACTTTTTTTTTCCGACAACGTTCTGTAATTGTTAAACAAGAACAAATGAACACAGAAATAATGATTAAATTCCTTAAGCTTGTTGTCGTGCCTGTGTTCAAAAATCAGGAAAAACAGAAACCAAACGGAAAGACAAAAAACCAGAAAAAACAGAAACTGGAAAAATAATACAGAAGTAAGAAAATATCCGAGACCATAGAATTCACTGTGTGTCCTTAAGGAATTTAATCCCCTCACTGTACCCGAGGTTATGGATTACTTCCTCCCAGGATAAAACGGATATACCTGTCGCAGGAGTAGCGGTACGTCAAACGCCTTCGACTTCGACGAACTCAAAGTTGGCAGAAACACAAGAAGACTCGATAGTTTTATTTGTGAAAAAGAATGCAGAATTTTAGATGCAGAAATTTTTGGTTTTTGGTATCTTTAAAATGAGGCATTGCCTTAGTTTATATAGCCTTGAAGGTGCCTCTTCGGAATAGGTTGGTGACTGTTCGGAAAGGTTGCCTTCCATTTCTCATTCACACCAACTTGGCTAGTTTTATTCATTAACTAGCTTTAACAGCAAGTCACTACCTTGAAAGCAATTTCGGTCCGTCTTCAGTGCAAAATCGTTAAGGTCGGTCACTCCCCAAGGTTCCACGGCTCCTCCAAACACATGCACTCATGACTGAAAATTTAGAGGTTGCCCAAAACAATTGCCCAGAAAATAACTTAATATGAAGAAAGGAAGAAGACGGTTGTTGTGGTTTGTTTTATGTTCACCAATGACAGTGCTTATATAGGTGATTGCAAAAGATATTGCAAAGAGGAGAGTTTAGTTGAGATTGGAGATGAATGAACTTAATAGAATTAAAGGATCATTACACTACATGCATGTACATAGTTCATTTGGAACTAATATCTTCATGTCCTTGTAATGTATCTTATTATTTGCATTACAAAAGAGAACAAAAGAAGAATTAATTTCAACATTCTATACTTTGCAGGGCCTAGAACAAAAAGTAAAATGGTACAAAGAGCACAACATTCCCAAGTATAGTCCACATATGGAAAATTGGCATAGTTGCTTGAGAACTACTGATATTATTATGCAGTTCCCAAGTGTTCAAACATCTGCGAAAAAAGCAAAACAATGCCAACACCATATACACTAACAAGCTAAATGCATAGCTGGAAATCAGCCTTCCCAGATGCCCTATTATTTAAGAAGATTTTTCCTCCAAGGATAAGCTATTTGCACTAATCATTTTGATAGTAAGGCACTGCAGAAAGGAATCAGTGAGCACGGTCTTTCAGCACTTCGAGATCAACTTCTGTGGGATCAGTAGCCTGAATCTCATAATGAAAACCATCCAGCTCTCTTTTAAATGCGTCATTGGAGGTGGCGTAAAGCATCTTTGCACGGATACGAGATGTTGCAGGAGACCTAAGGAATTCACTGAGAATGTGAGAAGGGAAAAAATTAAGCTGTTACTTATAGTTCTCTGAGATGCTGGACTTGCTAATCAATTCCATTGTACTAGCTGTAAAGTAAATACTATGCCATGAAATTCATCAACTACAGTATTACATGGAAATCAAACAAACACATACAGAGTCAAAGGCAGAACAGTGGAAGCATATTTAAAATTTCACATCATTATGCTCCCAAACCTTGGTTTATCTTTATTTCCTTTGCTCTCATAAATAGAGCAACCAAAAGACTTTCAAAATTACTTTGCTATGGAGACCTAAGCATAATTGATGGTCATAAAATAAGAGTAAGACATGATCTTAATCACTTAGAAAATAGGAGAATCTTAGTAGCTCAGTTGGTTGGTTACTTGAACTTTCATCTTGTTGGTGATGGTTCGATTCTATACCTTGTAATCCCTTCCCCCATTCCCCTTTTCCTACCCCTAAGTAATTTTGAAGGAGTGAAATTGAAGGAGAAGGGTCAAGGGTTGCTTCCCCTACTTAGAAGAAGTTTAAGAGGAAAAGTAAAAGTAGAAATAACGCTAAAGAGATTGGACATTTTTGAAGCCTCCCCAAAAAAAGAACAAAGTGCTTCGAAATACAAGGATCAAAGTATCTAATTTTCTATGTCAATTCCAACATAGAAATTTACATAGCTAAAGAGTAAGTACATAAGAAGTACTTCTAAATTACATTAGAAAATGCTAAAAAATTGTGATTAAATAAAAAAAAACTGTTTGAGTCCTTATATGTTACTCATATATAATAGCATAATGGATTAAAATCTTTCTTTTACATCTATATCTTCCAATCAGACGATTTTTTTATAACCATGGCATCCTGGCCAACTTGCGTGTGTCTCGACTAATTCCATAGGATAACTACCAACTCCCACCAGCAATATGTACCCTAAGACAGATTAGGAATAAATCACCTACTCCAACTGACGAATTTCTACCTCCTTTTTTTATCCTTGACTTCCCTTTCTTGAAAGGGAACATATAGCAAAACCAAGCTGGTTTACAACTTGACATTTTTCTTAAGACAGGTGAAATTTATCAAAATATCAAACAGTAGTTGCAATCATATACACATGAAAATAGGCAGCCTAAAGAGGTGGGGAACTAACCAATGAACAAAGAATATCTTGCTCTTTTGGCAATTCTCGGAAGTCACAAAATCAAAGTCGTACACCGCATATCGGCAATCATTTTCTGGCAAAGAAGCAGTAAAATCATCAAAGCTTTCAGCAGGGGCGCCAGTTTTCTCAACAATAACCTCCTTTTTCTTTTCGTCGATTTTGTAAATCACGTATCTATGAACCTTCTTCCTCTTCAGCTCCAAGAATGCATTTCTGCCGTGATCAGCCACACCCATTCCAGATGAAGCATTTGGCTGAAAGTTAAAGAAAGATTCCAGCTTAGTGTCAATTTGTAAGATTTTAGTTCTTCACTTAAAAAACTAATTTTAACTTGTCAAAACTTGGCATTTATCTTCTTTTAAAAAAATAGTGGTGGTGTCGGGTCAACTTAGAGTTAGAACACCTTGACTATTCCATCCGATATCTGCTTCCTCCTACCAATACTAGAGGCACCGCGTAGCTATTTAAATTTTGCAATTTTCATTCTCACTTATAATGAATGAACTATGAATCGTGTTCCATCCTAATTGGGTGCTGTAAACCTTATAACTTCAGAATTGGTGCTTAACACATCCTCATATGGATCAGGGTGACACTGATTGCTAAGGGACTGCGTTTTCTACAACATACTATAAATACTACGTAGTTGCTACTATGATGTTTAAGTCAAAATTATCAACAGAAATCAAAAGCTCAAAAAATGTTAGTTAAATAATTTAATCACTGATAACGTAGGAGTAACAAAATCTCTGGAAGTATTATGAACATACAAATTCATCAAAGACATGAACAAAACAAAATTAGAGATAGAAACATACCCCTCTAAATCTGAAAGACATGATAAATATCTAAAAAAAATGGAAGACCCTTTGGAGAAAATGGGGAATATGGTTGAATGGAGAGATTAGATAAGAGAAAAAAAGGAAGATAGTGCCAAAATGAAGAAAGCAAAGCAATAGTATTATTATTCTCTGTTGTTTTCCACACTAATTTATTCTTTTATAAAGTCTATTGTCTCATCAACACCTTCTAAACTCATGGTCGGTTCGTTGATTGAACGCAATTCCCATACTTTTTTCGATGCCTAACGCCATTTGACCATGCATTCATCAAATTGTTGCCTTTTCCTTCATACTTTCGGCTGCTCTCTCTTGTATTTTTTTTTTACTAAACTTAATTTTGGAATTTATTTATTAGTAATTACTTTTTCTATGAACAACATTTTATGAACTTCTTGTAGATGAGATGATCCTGAGCTAAAAGAGGAAGTCATTAGTCATAAGCCACTGTTATGCTACTCTACTAAAAAGGGCAGCCTGATAGATTAAGCTATCACTATGCGCGAAGTCCGAAAAAGGACTGAACTACAAGAGTCTATTGTATGCAGTCTTATCATTCATTTCTGTAAGAGATGGTTTCCACGGCTTGAACATGTAACCTCTTGGTCTACTCTTATCATTCTGTTTAGTACATCTATATATAATGTAACATCGGACCCTCAATTTATGTGATATTATTTGCTTCTTAAGAGTCAATTTGACTAACTTTCAAAATTAAATTGGATTAAATCAATTTAATATTTTAAAATTTAGATAATAAAAACTATAAAAGTATAATGAATAGTATTTTTTTCTCACGTCAATATGATGAACTTTTTTTACATAGTTTGAATCTAGAAAAATGAAAAGTATCACATAAATTGAAATAACGAGTATAATTCAAATCAATCTTAGTTGTCAAGTTTACACTGGTCAAAGTTATCTCCTAAATTAGGGCTGGCAATTTCACCCTAACCTTATGGATATCTGATTCATCCGATCCGATTATATGGACGAAAATCCGACAAAATACGGATTTTAATCGGGTGACGGATCGGGTTGGATTCGGGTGGAACCGACCCATCCATCCATCAGTTTATTAATTAATTATTGTTTTTAATGTACAACTAAATTCTAGCGTTTCAATCATTTACCCTCTCTGTCTCTGTCTCTCTCTCGACTCTCTGTGTCTCTCAGTCTCTAGACCATTGTCTTTGTCGATGGAATTGATCTTCGAAATAGATTGATGCAAATAAGCTCTTATCCTTCAATTCTGTAGCTCTGTTGATACTTGATAGCAAATACAACAGTTGAAATATTTTGGTTTTTGATAACAGGTTTGCAAAAATTCTGGCTTTAATTGTAGCTTCATTTGTTCCCATGTTATAACAGGTTTGCATCCTAAAGGAAAGAAGGATTTGATTTCGTGTAGTTCAGTAAATAACAACACAATTCATTCTCTACAGAGACAAGTTTTCATACAAATAGTTTTACTTCTATGGCTCCCTCGAGAAATGAGCATTACCCGACGCGAATTCGGATATGATGATATTTATTTGATGTATTTTTTTTTTCATTTTACCAAGGAGTTTAGGTGATTGACTGATTATGCTATAATTTTCATCCATGAAATACCCGATTTACCCGTGGATGATGTGTAGATCAGATGTGGATGAAGAAAAAAATAGGGTGATGAATGGGTCGGGTGGTGGATGGATGGTTGGCGGCCCGATCCACCTCCGATCCATTGCCAGCCTTATCCGAAATGATCACGTTTGTACAATTTTCTTGGATGCTACTCCATCTTTAGACAGCTAATCATCATAGTACTCCAGAAAAAGAAAATCATGATAGTACTTACTATAATTGACTTTATCCATAAATTCATTTGATCACCATCTGGTCTCGTAATTCAAAATTTCTTTTCTTATTTAACTTTATTCAAACGAAAAATCGTAACTCGCTGCATATTGGATTTCTCATTTAGAAATACCTAGGGGTGAGCACGGGTACAGGGTATCCAGATACCCGACCGGAACCGACACTAACGTGTAGGTTCCGGGTAGATATATTATAATAACGGGTAGGGTCCGGGTAGTAAAATTAGGAACCGATTAATATCGGGTCCGGTTCCGGTTCCGGCAAATAGAGACAGGTACTTAATCTTAACCGATACCCGGAACCTATAAAATATTAAATATTTTTACTTTTTTTAGAAACATTTGGACCACTTTTAACTTTCTCCAAAATTGTTTGTTGCACGCATGCACATTTATTTTCCCCACCCCAAGACGTAAATATTTTAGCTTTTTCACCCCTTTATTTTAGAATGTTCTTTGTGCCCTAAGAGAAAACACTCAAAACTCTCTCAATAACAATGGCGTTTTAGCTACACCACCGAGCTTCATCGTCGTCGTTGTTGAAGCTTTCTCTCAGGTACTTTCATCGTTGTCGTCATTGAAGCTTCACCTTTGCCTCTTTCTCTCCCTTGGTTGTGTTCACGTCATTCCTAAAATGCATATGGGTTCATATCTAACTCTTCAATTTCTTTTTAATATCATATGCTTCTGTTCTATTTCAGGCGATACTCATCTTCAATTTGTATTACTTTTTTATTTGAAATGTAAATCTATTTTTAAAATTTGTGTATATTTTTGTAGTTGTGAAGATGAAATTTAGGGATTTACTAGTATAATAAAGCTTTTCTTTTATATCGGAGAGCTTATGAACACGAAAATAAGTTTAATTCAGATATTTTCAAATTTATTTTGAAATCAACACGTTCAATTAATTGAGTGTCAAATTTGGCTTGCAGTTTTAGGTTTTGGTTACAGAATTAGCTTTTCTACAATGAATAAGTTTTCTAAAACTTCTTATAAGGGTACTAAAAACTCCGATTGCAGGCTAAAAAACTACTTGATGAAATTATTTTAGAACTCTTTTTTATTCTCATAGGCTTAAAAATTATTGTTTAATTTGTGTTTTTTATTTACAGGGTACCCGGGAACCTACCCGGACCCTGCGGGTCCGGGTAGGTTCCGGGTAATGATTGCTACGGGTAGGTTCCGGGTAGTAAATTTAGGAACCGATCTTTTATCGGGTAGGGTTCGGATAGTTCAAAAATGTTAGGGTACCCGGACCCGCTCACCCCTAGAAATACCATTCATGAGTTGCTAGTGTTCTATGCACAACCACTGAAAGCATTAAAAACCTACACTGCAATATCTTATTGGATAGAAGCACAAATATTTTCTGAAAACTTTTGGTGCCAGAGCTGAGAGCGCACATACCTGGAGGAGATTTAACCAAGTCCGAAATGTCAAGTAGACACATTCGAAAAGGAAAAACAAAACGTTCATTTAATGCTGCGGTCAAAAACATATACTTGTACATATAATAGCAACAGAGAAAAATATTCAGCGTAAAAAGTTTTTTCCCGGATGTGTCACAATGATCAGCCAATACTAAGGAAATACAATTCTAGTCCTCCGGGGCATAGTCCAGTGGCAAAGCCTGGGCGCTATAAGGCGCTCTGGCATGGGACAGCGTGGGTTCGATTCCCCGCAAGCACGAAGAAACTCTGCATGTTGGGGAATTTGACCTTGTCTCATTGATCAGTTGTACGCTCCCAGAAAACTGGCCACCGGAGCACATCCCGCGATTTATCTGGTAATAGTGTTGAAGGACCGGTGCTATTACCTCCAGAACGTCTGGGTAATACCAGTGAAGTAGTCAGGCGCAAGCCTGGAAACCTGGATTATAAAAAAAAAAAAAATACAATTCTAGGCAGCAAATATATTTGTACATGTCAAAATGGACCAATGTCGTCATCCCAAATCGACCAACCTACTGTTCTCATCAGAATCCAAATTACATCAGATCTGGATCATCTTCATAACCATAGTCTGGTTCACTTGAATGCCTCATTCTCTTTGCATCTCTTGGACCTCCCCTGCCCTTCCTTTGTCTACCTCTGTAGAAATAGCCAAAAACCAGGACACTCTATCGCATTAGAACTTGAAAAATAGATTGTTGGGTATGCGAGTACAAAACTATCTATTTTACTCCTCCAACAACGTTAGTTATAGGATAAAATTCACTACTCACTGTCCATTGGCAGATATCCCTCCAACATCCCGACCAAGAGCTTGTTCCTCAGCCTGAAAATGTGCAAAAATGCAACTTTCATGTTCTTTGAAATATTGAATCAGCACCATAGCTTCATATTGAATGAAATATGCCTTAAGGTGTCATTACACGACCATCGCCCATTCTGAAGTAGATGGGAACATGATAGTCCATGGACAGTAGTTTTTCGATTATCTTTTTTACTTTTTGGACACAGATAATCAAGGGGTTACTAGGAGAGATTCCAGCAATTGCAACTTTCGATCCAAGGAGAGGTTCAAGCAATTGTAATTTAAGGATAGAAGATAGGTAGTAACAGTATAAATGAAAATCCGCCATTAGTGCCATCTGAGCTATTTCCCAGCAAAATTAACCTAACTATCATTCTTAGTGCTCAATGTTAATGTTAGAATAGGAATAGGATTTCATATATAGTATCATACTAAGAAAATGATTGTAATGTAGAATAGTAATAGAATTTCATATATAATATTCTACTAGGAAAAGAATTGTAACGGAGTGTTTATAAATAGAGCTCAGAGTAATCATGTAGATACAATAATTCAATAATATATTTTCTCCCATAATTTCTCACATGGTATCAAAGCTTCTACGATCTTGTTAGAGATTCAAAGAGCTTCCGCTGTCGGCGGACGGCACAAGAAAATGTGTCTGGCCAAAGATAATGGTTAGAGTGAAGATTGTAGAAAACTTTCAAATATTTATAAATAAAATATTCTCCTACAAATAATAGAATATTATCACCGGAATAAATAAAAAATCGGCGTGCACAGTACTGCGTAAATAGTGTCGCGTGAACAGTGCCGCATGAACGGTGTTTTTCCGCGCGTGAACAATTATTAGATTTCGATCGTCGGAATTAAGGTTCCGGTGATTCCAGGCTATTTCCGGCCATTCTTTTAAGAATTGTTTTTACTGTCAACATCACGCAGAGATTCCGAACTGACCCATACCACTTTCTTCGAGGTTCGACAACTTTTCTAGCATAATTTCTCATCCCGTAAGGTCGTGCCATCATTCTGATCCTACCCACAAAATACCATCACAGTATCGTGCCATAATTTCGGCGACTGTTTTGTGTCCCCTAAGGTCGTGTCATCATTCTGATCCTATCCACAAAATACCATCACAGTCGCTTACCTCAATTTCGGCGACTGTTTTGCGTCCTCTTTCAGAGTATTAGTAAGAGAGTATACGATGTCCAATATTCCAGCGAAGATTCAAAAAAAAAATCACCACCGCGCATAATTTTTTGGTGGCCACTAGCGTCACATCTCTATTCAATGGTGTTGTGCATAATCAACACCACCACAATATATATCAAGTTCAAGCTAGTGAGAAACTAATACTTGTACAAATTTCCAATAATTTGGGAAAGCAAATCAGTCACCGTGCAATATATTTGGTGACAACATAGCTGTCCACGTCAAAATTACTTTCGGGTAGTGTTGCGCAGATTTCAACACCATTATGAGGTAGATTAGTCCCTTCCGATCAAAACTCAATCATCGGCTCCAGCAAATACCAACTCACGCGCCACCACGTGCCGCTTGAGGTGCCAACTCTGGCTAGCACGTCATATCCACTAGCCGCGCATGCACCTTTTTTCGGCCAGATCTCGGTGATTTTCTTTTTGGGTTGTGTTCGCTAGATTTCATTCTTTCAAGACAGATTTCGCCACGTCTCTCGGTTTTGATATGTTTAACTCCAAAAACACGGAAATTGAAAGTTCAAGTCTTATGATTACTTCAAAATCCTTAAGGAGGAGATCAGAAAATAGCACATCACAGTCCATGAAAAAGCGATAAGGAGGAGGTCTCCTTGAAAGATCTCGACCTAGGTATAGTTATTGTAATAGGCTTGGACACATTCGTGAAGTATGTTATTCTCTCTATTGTGACCTTGAGAAGGAAGTTTATATGGAGCAACCACATGATTTTGTTGCTCAGGGAAAGTCTAACCCGATATGTCGATTGCGTCGGTCACTTTATGATCTGAAATAGTCTCCCAGAGCCTGATTTGAGAAATTCAGCATAGTAATTCATGAGTTTGGCATGACTCGTACTAAAGATCTCAGCAGACCTGAAGTATTTTCTAGGTATTGAGGTTGCTCAATCCAGATCAAATATACTCTCTGGTGATATTATTACAAATTTTATGAAGTTAAGTGATCAGCCTGCAGATATTTTCACCAAGTCCCTCACTGATCCTCGTATTAATACATATGTAACAAGCTCGATACATATGACTTGTATGCACCAGCATGAGGGGGAGTGTTAGAATAGGAATAGGATTTCATATATAGTATACTACTAGGAAAAAAATTGTAATATAGAATAGGAATAAGATTCCATATATAGTATCCTACTAGAAAAATGATTGTAATGGAGTGTCTATAAATAGAGCTCAGTGTAATCATGTAGATACAATAATTTAATAATATATTTTCTCCCATAATTTCTCACATGATATCAAAGCTTCTACGATCTTGGTAGAGAATCAAAGAGCTTCCGTTGTCGGCGGGCGGCACTAGAAAATGTGTCTGGCCAAAGATAATGGTTAGAGTGAAGATTGTAGAGAACTTTCAAATATTTATAAATAAAATACTCCTACAAATAATAGAATATTATCACCGGAATAAAAAAAATCGTCCTGCACAGTACTGCGTAAATAGTGTCGCGTGAACAGTGTCGCATGAACAGTGCTTTTCCGTGCGTGTACAATTATCAGATTTCGATAGTCGGAATTAGGGTTCCGGTGATTCCATGCTATTTCCGGCCACTCTTTTAAGAATTGTTTTTACTGTCAACGTCGCGCAGAGATTTCGAGCTGACCCATACCACTTTCTTCGAGGTTCGACAACTTTTCTGGCATAATTTCTCATCCCGTAGGGTCGTGCCATCATTCCGATCCTACCCACAAAATACCATCACAATCTTGTGCCTTAATTCTGGCGACTGTTTTGCGTCCCCTAAGGTCGTGCCATTATTCCGATCCTATTCACAAAATACCATCACAGTCCCTTACCTCAATTTCGGCGACTGTTTTGCGTCCTCTTTCAGAGTATTAGTAAGAAAGTATACGCTGTGCAATATTCCAGCGAAGATTCAAAAAAAAAAATCACCACCGCGCATAATTTTTTCGGTGGCTACTAGCGTCACATCTCTATTCAGTGTTGTGCATAATTAACACCACCACAATATAGATCAGGTTCATGCTAGTGACAAACTAATTGTTGTACAAATTTCCAATAATTTGGGAAAGCAAATTAGTCACCGTGCAATATATTTGGTGACAACATAACTGTCCACGTCAAAATTACTTTCGGATAGTGTTGCGCAAATTTCAACACCGTTATGAGGTAGATTAGTCCCTTCCGATCAAAACTCAAACTTTGGCTCAAGCAAATACCAACTCTGGCTAGCACATCATATCCACTAGCCGCGCATGCACCTTTTTTAGGCCAGATCTCGGTGATTTTCTTTTTGGGTTGTGTTCGCCAGATTTCATTCTTTCAAGACAGATTTCGCCATGTCTCTCGGTTTTGATATGTTTAACTCCAAAAATACAGAAATTGAAAGTTCAAGTCTTATGATTACTTCAAAATCCTTAAGGAGGAGATCAGAAAATAGCAAATCACAGTCCATGAAAAAGCGATAAGGAGGAGGTCTCCTTGAAAGATCTCGACCTAGGTATAGTTATTGTAATAGGCTTGGACACATTCGTGAAGTATGTTATTCTCTCTATTGTGACCTTGAGAAGGAAGTTTATATGGAACAACCACATGATTTTGTTGCTCAGGGAAAGTCTAACCCGGTATGTCGATTGCGTCGGTCACTTTATGATCTGAAATAGTCTCCCAAAGCCTGGTTTGAGAAATTCAGCACAGTAATTCATGAGTTTGGCATGACTCGTACTAAAGATCTCAGCAGACCTGAAGTATTTTCTAGGTATTCAGATCAGATATACTCTCCGGTGATATTATTACAAAATTTATGAAGTTCATCACTGATCCTCGTATTAATACATCTGTAACAAGCTCGATACACATGACTTGTATACACTAGCGTGAGGGGGAGTATTAGAATAGGAATATGATTTCATAAATAGTATCCTACTAGAAAAAAAATTGTAATATAGAATAGGAATAGGATTTCATATATAATATCCTACTAGGAAGAGGATTGTAATGGAGTGTCAATAAATATAGCTCAGTGTAATCATATAGATACAACAATTCAATAATATATTTTCTCTCATAATTTCTCACATGGTATCAAATCTTCTACGATCTTGGTAGAGAATCAAAGAGCTTCCGTTGTCGGCGGGCGACACTAGAAAATGTGTCTAGCCAAAGATAATGGTTAGAGTGAAGATTGTAGAGAACTTTCAAATATTTATAAATAAAATACTCCTACAAATAATAGAATATTATCATCGGAATAAAAAAAAATCGGGCTGCACAGTACTGCGTAAATAGGGTCGCTTGAACAGTGTCGCATGAACAGTGCTTTTCCGTGCGTGTACAATTATCAGATTTCGATAGTCGGAATTAGGGTTCCGGTGATTCCATGCTATTTCCGGCCACTCTTTTAAGAATTGTTTTTATTGTCAACGTCGCGCAGAGATTTCGAGCTGACCCATACCACTTTCTTCGAGGTTCGATAACTTTTCTAGCATAATTTCTCATCCCGTAGGGTCGTGCCATCATTCTGATCCTACCCACAAAATACCATCACAATCTCGTGCCTTAATTCTGGCGACTGTTTTGCGTCCCCTAAGGTCGTGCCATCATTCCGATCCTATTCACAAAATACCATCACAGTCCCTTACCTCAATTTCGGCGACTGTTTTGCGTCCTCTTTCAGAGTATTAGTAAGAAAGTATATGTTGTGCAATATTCCAGCGAAGATTCAAAAAAAAAAATCACCGCCACGCATAATTTTTTCGGTGGCTACTAGCGTCACATCTCTATTCAGTGTTGTGCATAATCAACACCACCACAATATAAATCAGGTTCATGCTAGTGAGAAACTAATTGTTGTACAAATTTCCAATAATTTGGGAAAGCAAATTAGTCACCGTGCAATATATTTGGTGACAACATAGCTGTCCACGTCAAAATTACTTTCGGATAGTGTTGCGCAAATTTCAACACCGTTATAAGGTAGATTAGTCCCTTCTGATCAAAACTCAATCTTTGGCTCCAGCAAATACCAACTCACGCGCCACCACGTGCCGCTTGAAGTGCCAACTCTGGCTAGCACGTCATATCCACTAGCCGCGCATGCACCTTTTTTCGGCCAGATCTCGGTGATTTTCTTTTTGGGTTGTGTTCGCCAGATTTCATTCTTTCAAGACAGATTTCTCCACGTCTCTCGGTTTTGATATGTTTAACTCCAAAAACACGGAAATTGAAAGTTCAAGTCTTATGATTACTTCAAAATCCTTAAGGAGGAGATCAGAAAATAGCACATCACAGTCCATGAAAAGGCGATAAGGAGGAGGTCTCCTTGAAAGATCTCGACCTAGGTATAGTTATTGTAATAGGCTTGGACACATTCGTGAAGTATGTTATTCTCTCTATTGTGACCTTGAGAAGGAAGTTTATATGGAGCAACCACATGATTTTGTTGCTCAGGGAAAGTCTAACCCGGTATGTCGATTGCGTCGGTCACTTTATGATCTGAAATAGTCTCCCAAAGCCTGGTTTGAGAAATTCAGCACAGTAATTCATGAGTTTGGCATGACTCGTACTAAAGATCTCAGCAGACCTGAAGTATTTTCTAGGTATCCAGATCAGATATACTCTCCGGTGATATTATTACAAAATTTATGAAGTTCCTCACTGATCCTCGTATTAATACATCTGTAACAAGCTCAATACATATGACTTGTATACACTAGCGTGAGGGGGAGTGTTAGAATAGGAATATGATTTCATAAATAGTATTCTACTAGGAAAAAAATTGTAATATAGAATAGGTCCGGTATCTAGGTTTTCTGGGTGGTGGTTGATGGTCGGACTGTGGTCGGCATGGTGGTGAGACTGTTGGGATGGCACAGTGGATGGGACGGTGATCGGTGAGATGGTGGAACCTGGAGGCAGAGTTATGCTAGAGGTGGAAAGAAGCGGCGACGGGGGGGACGCCGATGGCAGGGATGCCGACGGCAGGTGATGTACGATGGCAGATGGAGGCGGTGTAGTGGTGTCAGTCGGGCACAGTTCCCAAAGGTGGACAGGAGAGAGAGTTGATTCATCTAAAAATTCGTAATCCGGTTTTTGCAATTTTTGGATGTTGGAAAAGGGGAATTGCGTCTCGTCAAAAGTGACGTGACGCGAGACGTGAATTTGACGAGTGGATAAGTCATAGCACAGATAGCCTCTATGGTTCGACGGGAAACCTAAGAAGACACACGGAGTGGTGCGGGGAGCTAATTTGTGAGAGGCTGGGGAAGAAAGAATAGAGAAACATAGTCAACCAAATATTCGTAGGTGATCATAGGAGGGAACCCTACGATGTAAGATTTCGGTTGGTGTCATGTTATGAAGGGTACTAGTGGGTAAAATAAAGGACGTATTCTATCATTTTGACCGCATAAACTCAAAAGGATGGAGGGAGGGAGGCATGAAACAAAAAAGGGCGGACCATGTTATTTATTATACGGATGAGACGCTCGACTTTGCCATTTCAAAGGGACGTGTGGGGACACGAAAATCGGAAGACCATGCCATTATTGTTGCAGAATTTTTGAAATGCGGAGTTGTTAAATTCACGGTCATTGTCACATTGGAAAGATTTAATGGCGCGTTCGAATTGCGTTTTGATAAATGTGCAAAATTCAAGAAATTTGGCAAAAATTTCAGACTTAAATTTTAATGGGTAGATCCAAATAAAGTGAGAGTAGTCATCTATTAACACGAGATAATATTTATGACCTAGGGAGCTGGTAACGGGGGAAGTCCACAAATCAGCATGAATGATATCAAATGGAGCAAATATAATACTAACTGAGGAATTAAACGGAAGACGAACATGTTTGCCTAATTGACATGAAATGCAGGTCTGGGCAAGTTTCCCATTACATTGAATAAAATTATTACTTCTAAGAAAATAAAAAACAGGAGCTCCTGGGTGTCCGAGCTTATTGTGCCAAATTGACGAAGACAGAGCAGCTAGGGTAGTGTGTGGGCGGGAACCGGCAGCGGACGAGGATGTGAATGGATAGAGGTCCCCTGTGCTATTGCATCTCTTAAGAGGGGTCCCCGTACGTAGATCCTTCACAATAAAACCAAAGGGATCAAAATCAACTGACACGGAATTATTACGAGTAAATTTCCTAATGGATATTAATTTTTTGATGATGTGGGGGCATGCAGGACGTTATTTAGGGAGAAGGGTGGGTGAGGTTTCGGAGTGTGAGTGTGACCATAGCCCTGAATTGGAATGTGATGACCATTGCCAACTGTAATAAATTGTGGAGACTTTAAACGAACCAATTGGGAAAGATTACCTGCGGACCGGGTGAGGTGAGAGAAGGCTCCGGAGTCTATATACTAATTTTCGTCGGGCTACTGCAAACTCATAATGCTGAATGTCTGACCCAAGTCGGTGGGGATTTGATTTAAGGGTTGCTGTGGGAACTGGGCCTGTACGACGTGGACCTGATGTTGCTGGAACACTGGTGGGCGCGGAGCTGAAGCTTGGCCCAGTAACCCTTGTTGCTGAAAAGGGTACTAGGCTAGATGAAAGCCAGAAATCGTAGCCCAGTTCTGATTTGGGTAGCCAGAGACTGGGTCGGCCCATGAAGTGTTATTGATGATCTGTTGTGGCTGTTGTCCTCGGCCTTTTCTGCGGTCCTTGCCACCCATGCCGCCGCGGTTTTTCTGCGGTTGGATGTTTTCTGGCGGTGGCTTGATGTTGTGCGGGCGTTTCAACTGCTAAAGCCTTTTGGTTATGCTCGTCTTGCTTCGCACGTCGAGTCTCCTCCAATAACAATTGCGAGCGTGCTTTGTTGAAGCTTGGTAGAGGGTCAGCCTGTTGTATCATCGTGGCTAGGGTGTCATATTCACCCTTAGGGAGACTTGCAACTAATTGTAACACCATCTTTGTTTCGGACACAGGCGTACCAACATTGGACAGTTGGTCTGCCACCAGTTTCAACCGCTTACAATATTCTGACATAGTAGAGAAGTTTTCAAGATTGTGTTGTTGAACTGTTCTTCCAAGTACACCGTGCGAGTGTTCTTGTTGTCTTGAAAGATTTCTTTCAAACGTGTCCATAGATCACGGGCAGAGGCACCCGTTTTCATGATTGTGTATAGTAAATCCTTGGATATGGTGCCATATATCCACTGTTTCACTGCGGCATCGAGGCGACACAATGTGGCGTCTTCCATATTGGGAGGACGAGGGAAATAGTCATCTATATGATCAAGCACATGATATACACATGCATGGATACGAAATAGTCCCACACATGACCAATATTGGCCATCTTCCTGATCAAGAATTATAGGGATAAAATTCTTGATGTTGGTAACGGCGAGAGCCGGATGGAAAGATGGTGAGGAGAGGGTAGTGGGTGGTTGGATGACGACTGCGTTAGAAGCGGAAGCATTGGAAGAGGTGGGAGTAGCCAAATTTTCCATTAGAATGGTGAAAATTTAGGAAGAAAGAAAAGAAGAAAAATAATGTTGTCGTCGGCCAAGAGGGGGGCAAGGTAGGAATTTTTCTAGATTAGGGTTTTGGCTCTTGATACCATGTAAGATGATATTAATCTCCCTTAGGAAGTCTTTCTCATTAATATCAATATATATAGTGTACAATATACAATCTTAATACAAGAGGAAAGAGAAATCCTAATCACAATACAAGAGGAATCCTAATCTAATAATGGATAGGAATTGTAGTGTTATACTTGTACACGTTTACAATCCTCATATCACATAATACCTCAGCAACACTTCTCTGTTTCAAGAATCCGATTTTAAATTTGTATGTAACATTCTCATCTATCACACCATTCTCCTTGAACAATGAACCTAAATATTTGAATTGTTTGTATTTAGGCACTACAATTCTACCTAATCTCACAACTTTACTGTTCTCGTATTAACTTACCGTGCATGTATTCAACATGAGTGTGAAATATCAGTATGACTATATATTTTTAAACCCAGACCTTGTTAACTGAAGCGTAAATAATATAATTTAGGGGCCCAACATCGGTGAACATACAATTGGAATGAGTCTGATTTTGATACAATGTAAAGAATGAATTTTGAGTCTAACTCAACCCAAAAGCTAGCTTGTAGGGTGAGGATTATCCAAGTCAATATAAGAAGTATGTGTTTCCATTTCATTTTCGACGTGAGACTCTTAACATTTTCAATATATATTGGCCAAGCAGGATTCCATATTTGGGATAAGGGATCTCTTAGGATTTACTGTTAAGTCTTAATTGCCCCAAAAACATGTACTAGTGTAGTATTAATTTGGACTTATGACAAAGTGCTGAAAGCGAATCTTATAAGGAATCAGGCAATGAGTCTAACCATGTATGAACACGGAATTCGTATCATTTTTCCAACTTTATTCCAAGATTCATCCGTTTCTAACCATCTATCTTTTTATCTTTTCGTCCTAAACTTTATCCCGTAGCAACTGGCAAGATTCTTGGTTGCTAAGAAATCAAGTTGAATCAATATCAGCAGGCATACGTTATTTAAAGAATCTAGTAGTAGTACATTATTTTGTTTTTGTTCTTTCTTCAGAAATTGTGTATGGTGGTGGTGTAAGAAGCAATGTGAATACTGGGAAGGGAGAGCTTTGATGAGACTAAATTTGTGCACTTAAAGTGATGTCGTGTGGAATTGTAACTATACTTGAACTACAAGTCAATTAAAGTCTAGTAGTTCATTGGTCTCGATTTATCTTGTACTTTTCATTTTTCAAGAGTCAAGTTGACTAATCTTTGAACAGAATTGGATTAGATCGATTCAATATTTTCAAATTAAAATTTAGATATTAAAAAACTACATAAAAAATATTATAAGTAATAATTCTTTCTCATGTCAATATGATGAAAAAACACATTTTAAAATGTTGGTCAAAATTTACATAGTTTAAATCTTGAAAAGCGAACGGGTGTATTATTATCAATTTTCATTTTAATAATTATCATTATTATGTTCAAAAGTAACTTGCAAAATCTCTTATTTTTCTTGTTTTTTTCTCTAAAAAGGGGAATTCTAAATTAGCTACTTACTCTCTTAGGCCTATAAATTTTTTGTTTGGACTTAAATTAAGATATACTAATAACTAATGAAGCTAAAATAAAAGTAACACTCGATTCTTTTACCACTAAAAGAAACGGCTCAATTCTTATATTTGTTCTCTGTATCAAGAAACAAAATGAAGTAGCACTCCATTCTTAGTGGTAAAGAATGGATCTTGGGTCTAACTCAACCCCAAAAGTTAGCTTGTAGGGTGAGGATTATCTAAGTTTATATAAAGAGTCATAAGCATGGATAATATAATTTGGGGGCCCAACAATCGGTGAACAAAGAATTGGAATGAGTTTGACTCTGATACCATGTAAAGAATAGATATTTGGTCTAACTCAACCCCAAAAGCTAGCTTGTAGGGTGAGGATTGTCCAAGTGCATATAAAGAGCATGTTCTCATTCCATATTCGATGTGAGACTCTTAACATGTGATAATAACTCCAAATGCTATGTCATTATTTTCTATTCCGATGTTAGGAATTTCACCTATGTTTATCGTCAGAGCCCATAGTGAACAAGTTGAGGCCCAAAAGAGTAGGTTTGCTTGTCGATCCATTATAGTTTGGAGCCGAACCCAAATGTTGTTGCCTCCCCTGTATTTTGAGTTCAAACAACCTTAGTGCTAGTGTGCAAAAAAACAAAGAATTGAGCAAAAAAAAAGGACCTTAGACAAGTGGTAGGTGCAAAGGCAGAAGGTGTAAGCAAAGCAGCTGCATACTTCCACACATATAGTTCCATGAAAATCAACACATCTTTGATTCCTTCGAACAACCATTGCAAGGTGTCCCTTCACAAGCTGTAATGAAGACACCTTCACCATGCAAAAGAAAACAATGTTCATTGCCACACGACCATCCTACTTGTTCCACTCCAACACTATAAGGAGGCCTTAGTCTCTCCAAATCTCATCCCATCTTTGTATTCAATTAACAAAACAAAACCTTAGCCATGGCAGTCACTACTAGGCTCTTGTTAGCTCTACTCCTCTCTGCTTTTCTCTTATCTGCAACTAATGCATTTAGAGGGTATCAGGGTTAACGTGGTCAGCAGGGCCAGCGAGGCACTCATCTGACTCAAGCCCAACAATGTCGTGTACAATGGCTCACTAGAAGCCAGCCCTCTGACCGCATTGAGTCAGAGGGCGGCTTCACTGAGCTGTGGGATGAGAATGATGAGCAATTCCAGTGCGCTGGAGTTTCTCCCATGCGAAATGTTATCCGTTGTAACTCTTTTTCACTGCCTGATTTCCATCTCATGCCTCGTTTGGTTCATATCGAGCAAGGCGGGGGAATGATTGGCATTACTTACCCTGGCTGTGCCGAGACTTTCCAGTCTCATCAGAGCTTCCAGGATGGCCGAGAGCCAAGGGAAGAGAGGGGCCAAGGCCGCCAAAGCGACCAGCACTAGAAGGTCCACCGTATTGGCCAAGGTGATGTCGTGGCAATTCCAGCTGGCGCTGTTTATTGGTGCTATAACGATGGTGAGGAAGACCTTATTGCTGTTTCCGTTAACGACCTCAACCATCGGTCCAACCAGTTTGATCAGAACTTGAGGGTAAAATTCGTTCCTGCTAAGTTCTACAATCTTATGAATATTTTGTTCATCCAACTTCATAATGAGTTTAACTTATACACACTACACTATAAAGTCACCTATTGGTACCAATAATCTCACTTTTTGATGAAGGATTACTAGTAATTTAGTTAAGCACTTACATAATTTGTGTATCTATTGGTTTGGCTGTGTTTTGGACTTTAGGCATTTTACTTGGCCGGTGGAGTACCAGAAAGTGGGAGGCAAAGAACTCAAATTGGTCTAAGACGACAAAGCACACAGAGGTTCCAAAACATTTTCCGTGCTTTCGATACAAAATTGATGTTGGTAAAATAGTACAGGAATAGTAAATAACTACTACAGTGATCGAAAGAATAAACTTCAAAAATTACTACAATGAGTTTTCAATTTTTGTTGATCTTGAACTAGAACTCCAATTCTGGATCTTGTATTCAGAAATACAAGAGCATGAACTGCTACAACTTTGGATTGTATGTCCACTAGAGAATCAGACTTGGTTAAAGTTCTTTGATAGCAAGATCCAACCTAAAACACTCAACAACAAATTAGAGAATCACAACACCACCGGCGGAGTCGAGAGATGACTCTCTGTCTTTAAGACAAGATTGTCCGTATATATCATTTTATGTTAGTGGGCAATAGTCTCCCAAGATAAAACAGCAACTAACAAATGAGTAAAGAAAACTCAAGTGTTTCTTGTGAAGAACTTAACTATAGAAAGAGTGCTAGAGAGGAAGAAGTTTTCTGAAAATTTTGGTTTGATTTTCTCTCAAGTGTATTAACAATTGAGCCAAAGGCATCAATTTATAGTGTAAGAATTGTCTCTTCAAGTGTCAAGTAATGACATTGAATCACCCATGTAGTGTCAATGAATTGCCCAAGTAATGACACCCATTTATTAACCAAAATAATGGTTGATTAATACTCAAATGAATGCCATTGAGGGCACCCCAAAAGTCTCCAAAAAATTAAATTTTTGTCTAAGACTTTCTGCTAGGGAAGCACCCCGGCGCCGCGGCCTTTCTCGGCTCCGCGGCCCTTTTCGACTCATTCCATCTTTACATTATGCATACTTCTTCCTTCGTTTACCAGCGTGGAACACTTGTCATTTGGCCAATGACCGTCCATCATTCTATATTTTAAACATTTACTTACGTACTTATATCTCTTTCACTAACGAAATTTACGATACTTGGCACTATGAGTGCACGTGTGTGGAAATGACATTTCCGACGTGCGGGGCCCCAATTGTTCGAGTCATAAATAATGGGATAAACTTTATTCCACATTAATAAATTTCCAATAATCCCCTCTTGAAAGAGATTTTGGCGCACTCACAAGGTGCCTATTTCCAGCAATCTTTCAGCGGATCGATGTTGCATCTGGAGAGGTAGCTGCCGCTCTGAACCCTCCTTAGTTGAACACCATCGGACTTACTTACTGCGCGGTGAACGTGATGTCTTGAACCATCATTGTTTAGTGTAAGCCAAGTCAATGGCACCAACACAACAACTTCCCTTACTCTGTTCTTCTTAATGTTTTGTCCGTTATGGCCCTGGACACTCTTGGATTCTTAAGTGCGTTCATTTGAGGTGGTATGTCCTCACACTTAAATAGGTGGTCTCCTACAAGGTATCCTGCTATACCCCACTTCACAAGTGTTAGGAACCATTAAAAATTTCCCCAAACCTAACCTCAACCGTTGAGGATCATTAAAGGTTTTGGAAACTTAACATTTACCCACACTGCAGATAGTACTTAATGTCTATCGTGGGAACGAATTTGGGTTTATGTTCCTTACAGAAATCATAACCCGAAGTGCTCTTGCTTTCACCGAAGCGCTCAACTGAACCTTTACAACTTAGTTTTCCCATTGAACCTAATTCCTGAGATCTCCAATCAGTAAGGTTGGGTTACTACTGTATCAGTCCTTATTGTTTGGGTTTTAAGCACATTCCCCTAGATAGGCAGAACATCTGATCTCTGAGTATGCCCTTAGTCAACGGGTCTGCTATGTTATTCTTTGATTTTACATAATCAATGACAATAATTCCCATAGTGATCAGCTGTCTAACGGTCTTATGTCTCCATCGAATATGACGAGACTTGTCATTATACATAGAACTCCGTGCCCTTCCTAGAGCGGACTGGCTGTCACAATGGATCATTACAGAAGGTACGGGTTTGTCCTAACACGGAACGTCCTCTAAGAAGTCATGAAGTCACTCACCTTCTTCTCCTGCTTTGTCTAAAGCAATAAAGTATGATTCCATCATGGATCAGGTGATGCAAGTTTGTTAGAGGATTTCCAAGACACAGCCCCACCACCAATTGTAAATATATACCCACTGGTGGACTTGGTGTTCTCTATATCAGATATCCAGTTTGCATCACTGTACCCCTTTAGTACAACTGAATATCTCGAATAATGCAACATGTAAGTTAGTGTGTATTTCAAGTATTGTAGTACCCGATCCAACACTTTCCCATGATCATTACTCGGATTACGGGAAAACCTAGCCAATTTTTTGACTGCATAAGCGATATCAGATAGGGTGCAGTTTGTTATGTACATCAAACTCCCAATCACCTGCGCATATCGCTCTTGGCATACGGGCGCACCATAATTTTTATCAATTTTCTGATTCATATCCAGTGGTGACTTCATAGGCGAACTGTCAAACATCCCAAACTTTCTTAACACATCCTCGATGTAGTGAGAATGAGATAAGACCAGTCCGTCAGATGTCTTAGAGATCTTTATCCCTAAGATAACATCTGTAATACTCATATCCTTCATGTCGAAACATTGTTTCAACAAGTTCTTAGTCTCTAGAATCAAACTAGGACTGCTCCATGTGATCAACATGTCGTCTACATAAAGGCACACCATAACGAACGAGTAAGAATTACCTTTCATGTAGACACATTTGTCACACACATTAATGGAGAAACTCTTCGATAGTAGAGTACTATCAATTTTTTCGTGCCATTTCTTCGGGACCTGTTTCAGCCCATACAAAGATTTGAAAAGTCGACAAACTTTTTTCTCTTGCCCTGGAACCACATACCCCTCGGGTTGTTCCATATAAATTTCTTCTTCCAAATCACCATTTAGGAAGGCTGTTTTGACATCAATTTGATGTATCTCAAGGTCACGCAATGCTGCGATCACAATGAATACTCGTATGGACGTCATTCTAGACACCGGGGAGTACGTGTCAAAATAGTCAAGGCCTTCCTTCTGTTAATAGTCCTTGACTACCAACCTGGCTTTGTACTTGTCTATAGACCCATCTGCTTTATACTTTCATTTGAGTATCCATTTACAACTCAATGGTTTGTTTCCCGGAGGAAGATCAATCAACTCCCAAGTATGGTTTTGCAAGATAAAGTCTATTTCACTCTCAATAGCTTCTTTCCAGAGAGGTGCCTCTGGAGTTGACAACGCTTCAGCAATTGTCCTTGGTTCGTTATCAACCATATAAGCTACAAAGTCAGGATCGAATGTTTTATCCTTCCTGGCCCTTTTACTTCACTCTTGGTTCCATCTCTGGAGTCTCCAAGTTCTGAGAATCTTGAACACTAGACTCAGAATATTCATCCACTTCGGACTTCAGTAGATCTGAACCACCTAGGTCCGGGCAGTCAACGACTCCTGGTTCCTAAGAGCTTTGTTCATAACTTCATTTGTGAGAGGTAATGTCTCTTTCTTTTCTTGAAAAGTATCCTCAAAGAATTGGGCATTCCTTGATACCATGATCGTACCCCCGTGGATATCTGGTACATCTGACTTATGCACTAAGAAGAGATAAGCACTACTGTTATTTGCATATCCGATGAAAATACAATCTACAGTCTTAGGTCCAATCTTGACCTGTTTTGGCTTAGGTACTTCAATCTTTGCCAAACAACCCTACACCTTCAGGTATTTGTAGGTGGATTTATTTCCCTTTCATGACTCGTATGGAGTTTTGTCTTTATCCTTATGCAGAGTTCTGTTGAGAATCGCCTTGCCCCACATATTTTGAGCGTACGGCTTTGCGCTTGGCTAACACCGTTAAAATGAGGTGAGTAAGGAGAAGTCGTTTGATGAACGATGCTTCACATTCTCCCCCTCTATCACTACGAATTCCCTACTCCGTAGGCTTAGTTGATTTTCAACTTTTGCTTTGTAGCGCTTATCCGCTTCAACAACTTCATATTTGTTTTTGAACAAACAAAGGATGTAATACGTTGTACCATCATCAATGAAGGTCACAAAGTACTTGTCTCCCCCCTCTATTTTGTACAAACTTCAAATCACCCATGTAGGTGTGACTAAGTTCTAGAGGATCGGTGATTTTTTCGCTATTCCTTTGACGGAATGGAAAGGTGATTTTGCCTCTTCGCCCACCTCACATTCACTTTTGAGGGTTTATGTCGACATAAGGCAACAATTTCAACTTAGTTAGCTTTTGAATGACTTTTTATTTAACGTGTATTAATCTATGATGGCATAGATGCACAGATTACAAATATATCACTCATTTAGCTACAGACATATTGTACCATTCTTAGTTATTACAGACATGTTGGACTAGTCTTAAACCAGCTTGACCAACAGTAACCTGAAACCAAGTTTGGGACATGTATCACCTCATTTTAGAGTGATCTCATTCCCTGAAGTCCTTTTGAGGACAACCTCTCCAACCCCTTCTACTTTAGAAGTGGCGTTGTTTTACATGAACAACCTCTTGCCTGTGGTTAGGGCGTAACCGGATCATATGTGATTTGGATACTCTGGTCCACTCCAGTTGCTTTGGAAGACTGAGTGTTCAATTTCTTTTCTGTCTTTCTTTTGGCCTTCCGATCATTTAAGACCTGGAAACTCTGGCCCACTCCAGTCGCCCGTAGGCTTTGTACGACTGAGTATCCAATACTATCTTATCAAATGAAGGATCTTCTGTCGGAACCGGTGACATATTTGTTTTTAGTCCTTTTCCTTTGTGATTGGTGCCCAAGGACATTCCTGGCGCTTGCTTAGGATTTGTCCATAATTCTAATTAATTGTAACCAAAGAACAAATCTTTTAAGCCTTGTTTTAAAAAATCCAATCTTTTAAAAAAGGTAAGTAGGTGAAATTAAATCTCTGATTTTAAAGTGTAAGGAATATAATGATTTTTTTCCTCAGGAAACCACTTTCATATTCCTAGCCTTACTTTACACATTTTAATCAGACATCATTTAATCTCATTATTAACAAGGAAGAAAGTTAACTTAGCCCAATTTCGGATTCTGGCCCTCGTTAGTCACTTTGTTGGACTGCATGTCCATTTCATCCTTACCATAATTTGGATCTTTTGTATGGAACAAATATAGGCCTTCTGCTACAAGATAGAACAACATCTTCAGTCTTCTCCTCTTGTCCCAGTTGACATCCTCAACCTCTCGTGGGCGCTTGCTTCTACCACTCTTGGGAGCGGTGACACCATGAGCACCTTGACCGTCAACAACATGACCAGCATAGACGCTCTGAACCTCAGCATCAGAACCATCGTCTAGTTTGTTGACACAAATAAAGTTACTGTCAATGGAACTATCTTCACCCAGAAAACCACAACCATAACCAAATTTGGTCACACAACTAGTTGACCGACATCTTTCGAACACTCCTTCAATCTTGTCTTAAAATTGTTGGTAAAATAGTAAGGGAATAGTAAATAACTATTACAGTGATCGAAATGATAGACTTCAAAGATTACTACAATGAGTTTTCAATCTCTGTTGATCTTGAACTAGAACCCTAATTCTGGATCTTGTATTCAGAAATACAAGAGCATGAACTGCTACAACTTTGGATTGTATGTCCGCTAGAGAATCAGACTTGGTTAAAGTTCTTTGATAGCAAGATCCAACTGAAACACTCAACAACAAATTAGAGAATCACAGCACCACCGGCTGAGTCGAGAGATGGCTCTCTGTCTTTAAGACAAGATTGCCCCGTATATATCCTTTTACGTTAGTGGGCAATAGTCTCCCAAGATAAAACTGCAACTAACAAATGAGCAAAATAAACTCAAGTTTTTCTTGTGAAGAACTTGAATATAGAAAGAGTGCTAGAGAGGAAGAAGTTTTCTGAAAAATCTGGTTTGATTTTCTCTCAAGTGTATTAACAATTGAGCCAAAGACATCAATTTATAGTGTAAGAATTGTCTCTTCAAGTGCCAAGTAATGGCATTGAATCACCCATGTAATGGCAATGAATTGCCCAAGTAATGGCACTCATTTATTAGCCCAAATAATGGTTGATTAATGCTCGAATGAATGCCATTGAGGGCAGCCCAAAAGTCTCCAAAAAATTAGATTTTTGTCTAAGACTTTCTGCCAAGGAAGCGCCCAGCGTCGCGGCCCTTTCCGACCCATTCCATCTTTATACTATGCACACTTCTTCATTCGTTTACCAATGTGGAATACTTGTCATTTGGCCAATGACCGTCCATCATTCTACGTCTCAAACATTTACTTACGTACCAATATCTCTTTCACTAACGAAATTTACGATACTTGGCACTAGAGTGCACATGTGTGGAAACGACGTTTCCGACGTGCGGGGCACCAATTATTCTAGTCATAAATAATGGGATAAACTTTATTCCACATTAATAATTTTTCAACAATTGATGGATGGGGCCTTCAACATCCCAACAGAGATTGTGAGGAGGATGCAAGAAGAGTAGAGCGAACGTGGATTAATTGTCAATGTCACGGAGGGAATGAGGATAGTTAGGCCCGACGAAGAACGAGAGGAATTCGAAGAGAAGCAAGGGTGTCCAGGACGAGGACAACAATGGTGGGAGGAAGCAATTGGAAAAGGATTGGAAGAAAACATTTGCGCAATGAAAATCCGCACCAACATGGAACACCGAAGACAAGCTGACATCTTCTCAAGGCAAGCTGGCAAAATTAACCATGTCAATGGCCTAAAACTTCCCATCCTTAAATACATGGACATGAGTGCCTCTAAAGGAACCCTCCATCCAGTAAGTAAACTATCAAATCAATTTGTTGTCGAGAATTGAATCTATGACTTAAATGATTATGTTGAACTTAATTGTCGAATGCAGAATGCATTGGTGACCCCTCATTGGTCAGTGAACGGACATTGCGTGGTATACGTGCAAAGAGGAGATGCACAAGTGCAGGTAGTAGACCACAGCGGGCAACAAGTGATGAACGACAGAGTGAATCAAGGAGAAATGTTTGTGGTTCCTCAGTACTTCGTGTCGACATTGCGATCAGGGCAGAATGGATTTGGATTTGTGGTGTTTAGGACAAGTAGTGAACCACTGAACAGCCAACTTGCAGGTTACACATCAGTGATTAGAGCAATGCCTGTTGAAGTCCTCACAAATGCCTACCAGATATCTCCAAATGAAGCTCAACGCTTGAAGATTAACAGGGGTGGAGAGAGTTTCCTGCTCTCTCCTCAGCGAAGGTCCTTCTAAAATGGTTTCAATAATGTCTAGTAGTGTTCGTTTCTCGTCTTTGTTTTTAGGAAAAGACAAGTAAGAGCGACAGGTAATTAGGAGCAAATAATGTAAGTAATAAAGCTCCTACCTTTTTGTACCTAAATCTGATCCAAAATTTTCCTACTTCGTGTGATAAATTTCTGAGCAAAAGGGACGGATATTAATTACTACTACTAAACATCTAAATCAAATCAACAATGATAAATAATCTATCTAAATACTTGGTGCAACATCAAGACTTCAGTTCAGTTAATGCGACATCATATGTACTGTGACTTCACGCAATTAGCTAGTGCCATCATCACAAGGTCGAAGTGATTAGTACACATAATGATTGATTAGTTGCATACCAAAAGATATGGACGCATGGCTTGAAAGTGTCATTATAAGAGTATTAAGTTATATAAACCATCAGTATTTACCTAAAATGCACATGTAATTATATGTAATGGAACAAGTGATGAAGTAAATTATAGTTCTCAGAGACTTATTATCAGCTATTGGTTAAATTAAACTGAGATGATTTTTTTATTCAAGCGATTTCTTTTAGAAGGGATTGTAATTTATTATAGTTATTGCGAGAACTGTAAAACATGTAATGAGAACAAAGAGATTGCACGAAACACAAATACGTAGACAGACTTAAAAGTAAAAATCAACGAGAGAATATATTCCAAGGTTATGGGTCATCTGAAAATCCTGTTGAGTTATCTACTTAAATTAGTTAATGGCCCGTAAGAATCTTCCGAGTTCCTACTCGCCTATTCAAGTTGTCTAACATCTATATTCTTCATAGAATTAAAAAGAATGAAGTAATAATTCTTGCTTAATGACTAAGCAAGACGATTATGTATATTTATATACTAACCGCGAATTCATTCCTCGAGGCTCGGGTTCAAGAACTTGCCCTATTCAATCTTGTTTCAATAAAGAATTATCTTTCTCAATTTCAATTCGAGATTCATCGATAATATTTAACTGTTAGCTAGGCAATGAAATAATCAAGCACAAAATATAAATAAGTAAATCAATATGATAAACAATTAATCAATTCAAGCTTCAAATTACAACGTTCAACAAACTCTCTTAGCCCTATAACTAAAAAGCTAGCAACTCATAATTATGTCAACAATCATATGCGTGTTAAAAATCACAAAATTACAATGAAAAGATGAAGGGAAGAAAAAGCTCGATGAATCTTGCTCCTTAGATGCCTTAGTCCTACTCCATTATTCCAAAAAGCCGAACTCATCTTGAAAAATTAGGTTCAGAACCTTTTACACGTGATAGAAACTCTTGGAAACAATACCATTGTCTCATAAAAATTGGAATCCGGAATTTGGGTACCCGGATCACCGCGATGCCCCTTAACACGATGAAGGATTAGCTGCTGGATGCAGAGAGTCGGGCATTGCATCGCTGCTCCTGCCGCGGTGCCAAACATTTCTCAGTTGTTTTAACGCCATACACACCGCGTCGCGATGGCCTTGCCCGTAAATTTCATTACTTCTCGATGTTTTTCATGTTTTTGCTCCTTTTCGCGAACTTTCGTTCTATTTTACTACTTACTTTCTACATACACGTACACACAATTAAGCCCAAATATCACAACGAATATTATATTTAATGACAATTGTTAAGAGTTTCACATCGGATATGAAATGAAAACATGTACTCCTTATATGGACTTGGACAATCCTCTACATGCACCAGCCTTTGGGTTTCTGAAATCCTACACATCCGGATTATGTTTGCTTGTTGAAAATATTTTTGTATGGTTTGAAACAGGCTCCCCGGGCATGAAAACATGTACTCCTTATATGGACTTGGACAATCCTCTACATGCACCAGCCTTTGGGTTTCTGAAATCCTACACATCCGGATTATGTTTGCTTGTTGAAAATATTTTTGTATGGTTTGAAACAGGCTCCCCGGGCGTGATATAACAGGTTTGCATGTTTTATATCCACACTGGGTTTCTCACACAGCAAGTCCGATCAGTCCTTGTTCATTTATAATAAGGGCAATGACATGTCATAAATCCTTCTATATGTAGATGGCATCATTCTCACGACATCGTCTACATCACTTCGTCAGTCTATTATGTCCCTCATTGCAGCAGAATTTGCAATGAAGGATCTGGGTCCCTTAAATTATTTTTTAGGAATTGTTGTAACTCAATATGCAAGTGGTCTGTTTCTCAGTCAAAAGAAGTATGCCGAGGAGATCATTGACAAGGCCGGTATGTCATCCTGCAAACCGTCCTATACACCGGTTGATACAAAGGTAAAATTAAGTAGCTTTACATGTACTCCATACAGTGATCCAACACATTACCGCAGTTTAGCACGGGCATTACAGTACCATACTTTCACGAGACCTGATATCTCGTATGCGGTTCAGCAAGTATTTTTGCATATGCATGATCTAAAAGAAGAGTATGTGGGGGCTCTCAAGTGAATTATGCGGTATGTTAAGGGTACTCACCATTTTGGATTGCATATGTACAAGTCTTCCATTTCAAATCTCTCATCTTATACAGATGTTGATTGGGGTATGCCCGGACACCCGTCGGTCCACCTCTGGTTATTGTGTGTTTTTGGGAGACAACCACATTTCATGATCGTCAAAACGACAGCCGACGATGTCTCGATCAAGCGCTGAAGCAAAATACTGAGGGGTCGCCAATGTGGTTGATGAATCATGTTGGCTCCGTAATATTCTTTTAGAGCTCTATTATCCGATTGAAAAAACAATTGGGGTCTATTGTGATAATGTGAATGTGATATACTTATCCGATAATCCAAGTCCATATAAGGAGTCCATGTTCTCATTTCATATCCGATGTGGAACTCTTAACAATAACATAGTAAAATGTGAGGTAATTATTAGCACGTGTGTACCACTGTTGTATTTACCATATTTAGGGTTATGTAATTATGGTAGAACTAGGATCCCTGTTGTATAGGGATTCCACATTGTACACCTATATATATTTTGTATTAATGAGAAAGGCTCTCAAGGGAGATTAATACAATTCTACATGGTATCAGAAGCCAAAAAATTTTCCCAACTTAAAACCTAGCTTCGGTCACCAACCTCTGTCCGCTTCCGGCGCTGAATCGATAGTATACCATCGGTATACCTCTGATATACGCCGATATACAGTTTCCCAGCCCTCAAACTCTGCTAACAGCATTGTATACCGTGGGAATACTGTTGATATACATCATCATTTCTTTCCCTATCTCTCAACCAAGTTGTATACCCATCGTATATAGCCTATACACGCCTATATACACTCTATATATGGCTGATATACCCCCATTGCCACTGTATACCACATGTATACAGACTCCATAAGTCGTTATACACCCTGTATACAGCAATTTCTGCCCATATACACTGCGTCTACTTCCCGAACCCCTCCCCTAATTTTTTTCCCACTCTCCGGCAGCCTTCATGTCCGGAAACAGCACCGGAAGCAAAAGCAACTAGCCACACAGGAATGGCAAATGGGGCTTGCCTGCGAACTGGGCCTCCAGCTTAAGCCCAGCAGCCGCCAGAAACAGTCCAGCAACTGCGGCCTCTAGCCATAGCCCAGCAGTTGCGGCCCATTTTAATCTGCAGATAGGTCACCTCTATCCGGCCCAATATTCTGGGGCCCAACAGTCCACTCCGAGAATTTCCCAATCTAATTTGGGCTAGGCTTTCAGCACATTATCTCCTCAGAAGCCCGATAATACTTGGTATATGGCTACGGGCGCCACGTGTCATCTCACCAACAATTCTGGTAATCTTACTCAACTGTAAAATTTAAATACTCCGCAGTCTATTATGGTCGGTAATGGTCATCGCATTCCAATTCAAGTTTTTGGCCATACCCTTACCCCACCACCGCATCCCCACTTCTCTCTTAAAAATGTCTTTTATGCCCCAAACATCATCAAAAATCTAATTTTTGTTAGAAAATTTACCATCGATAATTTTGTCTCAATTAACTTTGATCCGTTTGAATTTTCTGTAACGGACCTCCGTACCGGAAAACTCCTTACGAGATGCAATAGTGGAGGGGACATATATCCTTTCCTACCCACATCCATTGCTAGTGTCACTCCTC
Organism: Anisodus acutangulus; assembly: GCA_029783415.1. Taxonomy (NCBI): domain Eukaryota; kingdom Viridiplantae; phylum Streptophyta; class Magnoliopsida; order Solanales; family Solanaceae; genus Anisodus; species Anisodus acutangulus. Next base: position 41,468,848 of record CM056507.1, read on the forward strand.
CCACTGTTCTAACAACCATATCTTCCTCAACGTGGCATAGTAGACTTGGTCATTCGGGTTCTCACATTTTTTATTCTCTTAGAAACCGAAATTTGATCCAATGTAACAAAGGGAATCTTTCTCATAATTGCTCCTCTTGTCAGTTAGGGAAATACGTTAGACTACCATTTAAGACTTCTATGAGTACTACTTTCTCTCCCTTTGATATTATTCACGTTGATTTATGGACATCTCCCATAACTAGCAACTTAAGCCACAAATATTATCTGGTATTTTTGGATGATTTCTCTCACTTTCTTTGGATATACCCACTCAAACTCAAATCTCAAGTGTTCTCCAAATTTGATGAGTTTCGTACGCCGGTCAAAACGCCATTTAAAAAAGACATAAAATCGTTTCAATGCGATAATGGTCGTGAGTTTAATAATTCCTTATTTCATAAATTATGTGCGGCTAACGGCATGGTTCTTCATTTATCATGCTCATATACCTCTCCTCAAAATGGTAAGCCGAAAGAATTCTCCGAACCATTAATAATATGATTCGTACCCTCCTTTTTCATGTGTCTCTCCCTCTTACTTTTCGGGTATATGCACTAAAAATGGTAGAACACATTCTCAATATTTACCTACCCGTGCGATTCAAAATAGGACACCCACCGAAATTCTCTACCGTCGGATCCCTACCTATGATCATCTTAGAATTTTCGGTTGTCTGTGTTACCCTAATCCAATATTCACGCCCCCCTGCCCCCACAAATTGGCACCCAGATATTCTCAGTGCGCCAACCTCAGTTTCCCGTCAAACCATAGGGAATACCTGTGTTATGAGCTCTCCACCGACAAAATTATAATTTTTCGCCACGTCACTTTTGTTGAGTATGTTATCCCGTTTGACAACATTAAAAAATTCTGAGTCACTGATTACCAATTCCTCGAAGATTCGGACCCATCACCGCTTGTCCAACAAATATTCCGTCAGATTGTCGTTTTTCCGTCGGTGGCAGGCACACAAATTGCCACCACCGGCAGTCCGGGCATCAGCTCCCCATCCCCTCCAGTCCGATCTTCCACTGCCACTGCTCCGTCAAAGCCCGGTCACCATTCTGTGTCACAACCATCTTCGGTTGACACCACCGCAAACCCATCCCTGCCACCTACTGTGTCACAACCATCTCCGGCTGACACCATCGCAAACCCATCCCTGCCACCTACTGTCACCGCCACCGATGACAGCTTTACATCTCAGTCACCCTTCAGGTCTCCGTCCCACCAAATGTCGTTTGCCATCACCACCGGCAATCAGCCCAATATCTCGGTATCACCAACTATCCTCATCCCCACCAGTATGTCACCCCTACAACCCCGCAACCACACCAGCCACCGGTAACCCACATCGTTCCCCCATACGCACATCACCAAACCAACACTCCAGTGCCAACCCACCACCGACATCATACCCCACATCGTCGACCTCCACCCGTCTCGGTCTACCCTGATCGGTGAAACTACCCAGCCCATCGTCAAACCCAGATATCAACCACTCAACCATTGTACCCAGTCAACAAACTGATCCGACCCCATATCAGAACTCGAATCCAACCACACACAGCGACCCCGACCCGACAACCAACAAACATACCCAGCATGCCTCCTCGAACCGTATGGAAACTCATGCTCAACTAGGAATTTCAAACCCAAAGTTCAATTTAACCTATATACACAAACCATATCTCCCATTCCCAAAAACCCCAAATTAGCAAAATTAGACCCTAATTGGAATGCGGCCATGTGTGAGGAGTTTAATACTTTAACGAAACAGCACACTTGGGATTTGGTTCCTATACCAGAGGGGGTGAATGTGATCTGATACATGTGGCTTTTTCGCCATAAATACATAGACAATGGTGACCTAGAGAGGTATAAGGTGAGACTTGTGGCTAATGGCAAAAATCAGTAGTAGGGTATCGATTATTATGAGACATTCAGTCCGGTTGTTAAACTGGCTACTATTCGCACAGTTCTGAGTATAGCCATAGGCAGGAACTGGCCTATTCATCAGCTTGATGTGAAAAATATATTTCTACATAGGGATTTGAAAGGAACGGTTTATATGCATCAACTGCCTGGTTTTGTCCATCCAGCAGCCCCTAAGTATGTATATCGTCTTCATAAGTCACTCTATGGCTTGAAATACGCCCATAGAGCGGGGTATGATCGTCTTGCACAGTATATCATGCAGATTGGGTTTGTGTGCAGCAAGTATGATAATTGTCTATTTATTTTTCATAGAGGTAGTAGCATTGCATATTTATTATTGTATATTGATGATATTGTGCTCACTGCCTCCTCTTATTTGTTGAAAAATGAGATCATTACACTGCTCAAAACGGAATTTGCTATGACTGACTTGGAAAGTTGAGCTATTTTTTGGGGATTTCTGTGTCTAGATCTGCAAATAATATGTTTTTTTGTCAGCGTAATTATGTAGAGGATATTGTATACAGGGCTAAAATGGCGAATTGCAAGATTATGGCTACTCCAGTTGACTCTAGATCAAAGCTTAGTGCTTTAGATGACGATCGAGTGTCAAATCCCACTCTTTACAGGAGTCTTGCAGGTGCACTACAATACCTCACTTTCACCAGGCCTGATATTGTTTATGTTGTTCAGCATGTATGCTTATTTATGCATGCCCCACGGAGCCTCACTTTACTGCCCTAAAATGTATCATTCGATATGTTAAGGGCACACTTGATTATGGTTTGCATCTATATCCCTCAGCACCGAACATGTTGTTTTTATATACGGATGTTGATTGGGCAGGTTGTCCGGACACGCAACACTCCACCTCCAGCTACTGTGTTCTTAGGAGATAATCTTCTTTCTTGGTCTGTCAAGAGGCAACCCACATTATCCCATTCGAGTGCAGAAGCAGAATACAGAGGCGTTGCTAATGTTGTTACTGAGATTTTATGGCTATGAAACCTTCTTTTGGAGTTTCAGTGTCCATTACGTAAGGCTTCTTTGGTTTATTGTGATTATATATCCGTCATATATCTATCTCATAATCCGGTTCAACATCAGCGAACCAAGCACATTGAGATGAACATCCACTTTGTTCGTGAGAAGGTTGCTCTCGGTCATGTCAGGGTATTGCATATGCCTTTTTCATATCAGTATGCAAATATATTCACCAAGGGCCTTCCTAGACAGCTATTCCTCGACTTCAGATCCAGTCTTAGCATTCGACCTCTTCCCGCTCCAACTGAGGGGGTGTATTAGCACGTGTGTACCACTATTTTATTTACCATATTTAGGGTTATGTAATTATGGTAGAACTAGGATCCCTGTTGTATAGGGATCCCACATTGTACACCTATATATATTTTGTATTAATGAGAAAGACTCTCAAGTGAGATTAATACAATTCTACAGTAATTAACATACAAATATGCATACTTTTAACCGAGCATCACTACCCTACACTTAAACTGTTTTCATCCTTAAGCAATGCAAATGTACTCTAACCAACATCCATATCTCAAGATTGCACGCTTTAGCTGAGCATTTATCAATTAAGCACAATATAATACCTATGACTAGTGTTGATAACAAAAATTAAGCCTTTGGATATGCACTCTTTGACACACTTCTCAATATTAGCGAATATTCTCCGAATATTCCCTGTATATTTTATAATTATGATAGATGTATATTTAAGGTAACTTAGGATTCTAATTATATTATGAATCAATCTTTGTACAACTATATATATTGTGAATAATCAAAGGTATCCCTAAGGAAAAAATTATTCCATCTTTCATGGTTTCAAGAGCCTAAAACCTAAATCCCTTCTCTTCCTCATTCTCGGCCGAAATCAGCATTTTTTATCTGATTTCACAGAAAAAAAAATTGGTTTCTTCCTCCCTTTCTCGGCAAAACCAGAAAATTCCCTTCCCTCGGTAGGCGGCAACCATGTCTTCCCCCACAAATTCTGGTTCATCCACCGGCACACTTGACAACCCATCTCAACGTTCAGTATCTTCTTTTCATCCGGCATTCGCCGTTAACAACATCAAGAATTTTATCCCTATAATTCTTGACCAAGAAGACTGTCAATATTCCATGTGGATGGAACTATTCTACATTTATGCATGTGCATACAACGTGCTCGATCATATTGACAAATATTTTCCTCGTCTCACCGATGTTACAGACTCAATCTGGCGTCGTCTTGACGTCATCGTCAAACAATGGATCTACGGCACCATCTCCAAAGACCTTTTTGCACTATCATGAAAATAGGTGCTACGGCACGTGAACTTTGAGTCCGGCTAGAAGAAATCTTTCAGGACAATAAAAATACTCGGGTCGTATATTTGGAAGAGCAATTCAATAATACCCGCCTCGAGAATTTTAACAACATGTCCGAATATTATAAGCAACTGAAACTCATAACCGATCAACTATCCAACGTCGGGACTTCTGTTTCAGAAACCAAGATGGTGTTTCAACTTGTTGCGGGGTTACCAAAAGGTGAATATGACACACTCGCAACAATGATTCAACAAGCCGACCCTCTCTCAAGTTTCAACAAGGCACGTTCACAACTATTAGTGGAAGAAACTAGACGTGCTAAACAAGAGGAACACAATCAAAAGGCCTTAGCCGTTGACGGGATGACAACACCTGCGGCCAAAGAAGAACCAAAGCTTGCAGCAGTCCAAAGAAGAAGAATAAAGCGATGGTGGAGGTCGTGGCGGCAGAGGTCGCAACAACAAATGCAAGGGTCGCGGAAAGGGCCAACGCAACCAGCAGCAGCAGCCAGGCCAGCAGAACTGGAACCAGCAGCAGTAAGGGCACAACCAGCAGCAGCAGTGGCCCAACCAAAGAATCGGAACGCAGGGCCCGCCCGAGTCGTGGTCGACCGCCTCTTGGCCTCGGCCACCCACCAGGCAAAGCCAACCATCGCCAGCAGCCCACCGACTATAGTCCAAAGAAGAAGAAGACAGCTGCCCCGACTGCTTTGGGTCAGGCCTACACCACCGTGAACCTCCAACAGCCCGACGACAATTGGTACATGTACACGGAGCCACATATCACCTCACCCGGTAGTCAGGTAACCTATCTCAACTACGCCGGTTAAAGTGTCCTCAATTTATTACTGTCGGCAATGGTCATCGCATTCCAATTGAAGGTTACGGTAACACACACACCAAACATCCACACCCACCTTTCTCCCTAAACCACGTCCTATACACACCTAACATCATTAAAAACTTAATCTCTGTTAGAAAATTCACTAGCAAGAATTCTGTGTCTGTCGAATTTGACCCTTTTGATTTTTCTGTGAAAGAACTCAATACTGGGAAAATTCTTACACGCTACAATAGTGTGGGAGACCTCTACCCATTCACTCAATCTTCCGCTGTCAGACCGCAAGCACCTCTATCCATTGCGGCGATCTCTCCCTCAACTTGGCACAACAGACTCGGACACCCCAGAGACCCAGTTTTTACTTTTCTTAGGACTTCTAAGCGTATTCAATGTAATAATGGGAAAATTCCCCAACACTGTTTTTCTTGTCCACTAGGCAAACATACTCGTCTTCCCTTTATGTCATCAAACAGTGTTACTTTTTCTCCCTTTGATATTGTTCATGTTGATTTGTGGACATCTCCGATTGCTAGCTCTTTGGGTCATAAATTTTATCTAGTATTCTTGGATGATTTTTCACATTTTGTCTGAATTTACCCACTGAAATTCAAATCTGAAGTTTTTGCAAAATTCCTCGAGTTTCAAAAATTCATTAAGACACAATTTGAAAAACCTATTAAATCATTCCAATGTGATAATGGACGTGAATTTAATAACTCGGTATTTCACAATTTCTGTTCTAAACAAGGCATGGTTTTTCGTTTTTCTTGTCCCTATACTTCTTCCCAAAACGGAAAGGCTGAAAGAATTATACGTACCATCAATAACATGGTCCGCACACTTCTGTTTCATGCCTGTCTACCACCGCCTTTTTGGGTCTATGCTGTCAAAATGGTAGAATCCCTTCTAAATATTTTACCAACTAGCACACTCCAAAACAAAACCCCTACAGAAATCTTATACTGTAGGCAGCCATCATATGATCACCTACGTATTTTTGGATGCTTATGCTACCCCAACATAGCCTCCACTGCACCCCACAAACTTGCCCCTCGCACTCTTCCATGTGTCTTCCTTGGTCTATCTCCTAATCATCGGGGCTACTTGTGTTATGACATTGCTACTCGCAAAATCATCGTCTCCCGTCACGTCGCCTTTGACGAGACAACCCTTCCTTTTTCAAATCTCCGGAAATTTCAGACCACCGATTACATCTGTCTCGATGAACCAAGTTTGTCCCCGGTCATCCAAAATCTATACCAACAGCAGCCCACTGTTCCGACAGTCTCGCCACTATCCGGCACCACCCCACCAGCTCCCTGCTCACCCCTACCGCCCTTCACTCAATGTTCATCATTCATAGCATAGTTAAACAGTTCAAAATATTTATACTACTTGTTCATAACATCTGAACCTCAAATATTGACTCCACGACTTAACTCGCCCTTTTGCTTGCTTACCTACTCTGGCATAAAAGCCAAATAACTTCATTTATTCACCAGGAAATCATTTGCCTTAACACGCAGAGAGAAGAGAGTCCACATATTTAAATCAAAGAATTAAATGTAATTAAGGACTCAAATATTAAAAGAAATTGTTCATCTCTCACAAAGAAGTACTCATGCATGCACATAAATCTCGACAAGTGTAAGTCTGCTCAGTTTAAATTCAAATAGAATTGTATCAAGGTTGTAATTTGGGTTAGGTGATTGGTAGGGCAAATATAGATAAGAGTGACTACATTTTCCTAAACACGTTTACAACTTGATGTTTCGCCACACTTTTTTTATAATTATTCTCCTTTAATCAATTCTTTAAACATTCAATCTTTAGTTTTCGCTTTCATATACTTCAAAAAACCCTTTCTTTATTTTTATCTTCCTTTTTTTCCTTTTACAAACCCAAAACCCTTTTTGCATGGGAATTTTTTTTTGTCATCACGTGTAACTCGTCATTAATTAACTCGATCCTCCTTTCCCTTCAAATTAAGCTTTTCAGTTTTGTGTGCATTATAAGTATTCAAAGAAGCAATAGGTCTGCAAAAGATAGTGATTTGAACAAATAGGCAAGGCGGGCAACTGACTACCAACCAAAGGGATCTAGGCTCAAAGTGATGGACTAGGGAGAATCAATATTAGGTCAACCAAATAATTCAAAAAGAGTCAAAATAAGCTTATAATTATTTTCTAAATAAAGCAAAACTTATAAACTTTGCTTAACCTGTATGAATGTTTCTACAGAGAATGATATTAATGTGAGTTCCAACAATTGTTTGTTACAATTTGATCTAGCTTTACATGATATCAGAAGTCAGTCTTTGCCTTCATTCCTCGATCTTCTATTGTGCTTTCTAAGAAAATGCAAGACAAATTTTGTGTGGATAATCCCTTTTTTCAAACCATTTGTTCTAATTTTAGGGTGAATTAGGTTAACTTCTTTTAGTTTTCGCTAAGAAACAGATTTTCTAAATTCTTATTTTATTTGGGCACGACAAGCACCACATAATTAATTAAAAAAGCTTTCTATTATGGAAACAATTCCTTTCAACCTGAATTATTCTTTTCATATTAAATTACGAATTATTCCATTAAAATTGTAATTAAACTGCTTTACAAATTTTGAATTCAAAATAAATACTTATTTAATTCTCCATGTTAAGATTATTACAGTTATCAATCGATTAAATTAAATTAATAGTTCAATTAGTTAATAAATAAAATTCTGTAGACTTCCACTTAACTTCTTTCATGTATAGACAAAATCCACCTGGAGTTTATATAATGAAAACTTATGAGCTTCTATAAAGGTGCATCAATCAATCTCTATACCGAGAGACATGAATTCTTTCAATAACTTATTATTTCACAAACGCATATTATTACCATCCAATTCATCAGACTTATTAACCTAATAATGAAAATAATAAACAATACACATTGTTCATAATATTTATATTCAGCTTAGGAGTATATATATGTGCATTTATGACTAGAGAATTTAATTTATTTAGTTAGTATTAAAACACTTCTCTCTGCTTGGTCATACTCAATACATTCATACTAGCATAAGAAGCTAAAATAAGATTATTGTCATAATTAAGATTAATTATATTTAATCTCATATTACAATTATACCTATAAGTGTCCAACTTTCACCATGTAGTCTATACTCAAACTTTATATATAACAACTTATAAGAAATGATGATTTAATTTTTGGTGTATAAGTAATTTATATCTTATATATTAAATCATCTATTAGCTTCATATCAAATTAACAGTTACTTTAGCTAACAAATTGTCTAACATAATTATCACTTTAGGAATTTAAAATTAAAGTTGATAATTATTTCCAATTATGTACACAATATTTAAAAAAAGAAGTTAATCTACTTTAATAAAAATGAGATAATTTAGTTAAATATATAGAAGTAACAATTGTTTTATTTTAGAATAGATACTATATATGCATCCCAAATAATTGTTTTGTTTTAGAATAGACACTAGTATCCCAAAATTAAGTTCTATATTCAATTTACAAAGGTTAAGTATTAGCTCGTTAAATCACTTCTATCCTTGTCCTATGAATAAAAGACAATAAATGAGAAACAGAAAAGAAAACACCAGCTGGAAACAATGTGCATGGTATAACGCTATCAAACACAAATATCACAAGGTTAAAATCAAGAATACCTAGTTAATGGAAAAACTCTCAGATTCAAACAAAATCCCTTTTGTTTCCTTCTCAGAAGTGTGAAGCCACCTAAACTCTGTATGCATGAGCAACACTTATTAGGTGTAAAGAAGCATGCTTTGATAGCCATGCAAAGCACAAGATGGCAGATCCATTCTTGCAATGTGTCAATCTCTTGCTTACCTCTTCCTCCTATAAATACCATCAATTCCCATTGGCCACTTCCCATCAGCAGCAACAGTTTAATTATATATCTCCTCTTCTTCTTCCTTTCCTCTTATAGAAACAAATCAATCATGGGTTCTAGCTGGCTTTGTTTCTCCTTGAGTTTTCTTCTGGTGTTGCATGGTACCTTTGCTCAGCAGAGATACCAACAGCAACAAGGCCAGTGCCAACTCAATAGACTTAACCCTCAAGAACCAACTGTTCGTATTCAGGCTGAAGCTGGTGTTACTGAGTTGTGGGACTCAAATAACCAGCAGTTCCAATGTGCTGGCGTCTCTCTCATTCGCCACGTCATCCAATCCAGAGGCATGCTGTTGCCATCCTACCTTAATACTCCCATGCTTACCTATGTTGAACAAGGTAGTACATTCTTTTTCTTGATTTCTCATTTATTTAAGACTTAAATGGTGAAAAATATATTTGAACTATTATTATCTTACGAGTTTCACACTCTAATTACTATAATTTGTTTTCTATTTCTATCTGAACTATCACAATTTATATATTAAAACACATCTCAAACTGACTAGATCAACTATATGTTGTTCTCCTTTTCCTATTTGAACTATTATCATTCAGGTAGAAAAAGGGAACAACTCGTAATTGAACCATAAAATTCACGAAAAGGTGATAGTTATGGTGTTTTTCGACCGTTGTTTCTTTATTTAATTTGCATTAATTGATTGTAACATTTTGTGGGGGTGATTAATTAATTGTTCAGGTAGGGGATTTTATGGCATCTTGAATTCTGGATGCCCTGAAACATTCCAGTCATCACAGCAATTTCAGCAAGGTGAAAGGGGTGCAGGTTCAAGACTCCAAGATCGCCACCAGAGGATTGGACAGTTCAGACAGGGTGACATTATTGCCTTCCCTGCTGGAGCTGCTCACTGGGCTTATAACGAAGGAAATGAGGAGCTTGTTCTTGTTGTTTTCGAGGACAGCGGTAATAATGCCAACCAGCTCGATCAAACTTCAAGGGTACGTTAAATAAAGTTCAAAACATACTAAAAATATACTATTTTAGTCTTGGTTAAGACTATCGAATAGCCAAGTTCATAGTTTAGATTTGTGTAACTAATAGTACTAATATTCTGCCTAAATAAATTTGGTTTACATAATTGGCAGAGATTCTTCATAGCTGGAAACCCACAACAAGGAGAACAGCAACAGGGACAACAACAAGGTGCCCGCGGCTTGCGCAGGGAGCAATTCCAATCTGGAAATGTGTTCAGTGGCTTTGAAAGTGAGTTGTTGGCCGAGGCATTCGGTGTAGACATTGAGACAGCGAGGAAGCTTCAGGGACAGAACGATCAAAGAGGCCACATTGTTAACATTGAACGGGGGCTTAGAGTTGTGAGGCCGCCATTCTCACAAGAACAAGAAGAGCGTGAGGAGAGACGAGAGCAAGGACAGTATGGTCCTCTCATGAACGGAATTGAGGAAACCATCTGTTCCGCTAAAGTCAGGCAGAACATCGACAACCCCGCTCGTGCTGATGTCTACAACCCACAGGCCGGACGCTTCACCACTGTCAACAGCTTCACTCTCCCTATCCTCAGCTTCCTCCGCCTCAGCGCCGCTAGAGGAGTTCTCTACAAAGTAAGATTAAAGAGCATTTTAATACATTTTAAAGAGTACACATTTTTAATTTAAAATCACAAGATTCAAAAGTCTCATTTAATTTTTTAACTCCATACCAAATCAAAACCAGATAAATAAATTGCTTAAAAAATCAATATGGAAATTGGGGGTCCTCTCATATGAGAGTTTACTTCATTATATTAAATATTATATGCATAATACCCTTGTAAGTGACAGAGTAGTCTTGCTCTCATGATCCATTGAGATTCAGTCCTACATCGCTCTCCTACTATATATGTAGACTGATTACCATTTAATGGGCAGAATTCGATCATGGCACCACTCTGGGTGACGAATGCACACAGCGTAATCTACATAACAAGGGGAGAAGCAAGGATACAGATAGTTGATCACAGAGGACAAGCAGTGCTAGATGACAGAGTCCGACGGGGACAGGTCGTGATCGTTCCACAGAACTACGCCGTGGTGAAACACGCCGAAAACGAACCCTGCGAATGGGTAGCATTCAACACCAACGACAATGCTATGTTCAACACACTGAGCGGTCGCACTTCAGCTATTCGAGGATTGCCTGTGGATGTGATTGCCAATTCTTACCAGATTTCGAGGGATGAGGCAATGAGGCTGAAGTTCAACAGGGATGAAACTCTAATTTTCCGTGCTTCAGAAAGGTCTCGCTCATCAGAGAGAATTGCTGCAGCTTAATTTAGAATGTTTTGGTTTTTTTAACCTATGTACTAAGCTAAGCTAAAAAGCATCCTTAATAAAACAGAGGACCTTATGGAATCATCTTTAATATGATGTAATGGCAACTGTTATGTATATGTAAAAGCGGCAAGTTCTTGTAAGTTGGGACATAAAAGGAGAACTACTTAGTTTTTGCCTTTTTTGAGCTAATAATGTTTGGACTGTGTTTCTTTTTTCGACTGCCTTATTTTGGATTTCCTTAGTTTAAAAATTGGGACGGTATAATGAATAAATGATGCAACTTTGATCAATGCTTCATAAGTTTTAAGTAAACTTTTATTATCTTCAAAATTTGATATGAGAAAATATTTGAAAAAGAAATTTTATCTTAATATGAAGTAAAGTTTAGTCCTGTTTACTTTTGGAAAGTGTTCACAGCAAAACGGATAATTAAAAACAATGGCATAATTGATAGGTAAGCATCAATATAGGGATCTTATGTTAAAGATTCCCTTTATGGAGCTGGTGTCTATCTAAACCTAATACGAGTAAAGAAAACACTATAATTAACACTATAACTCAATAATCAGAAATAATATCAATATATCCTTGGAGGAGTAAAGAGCGTAGATATTAGTAAAATAAAATCAAGACTACCAAAGAAAGTAGAAAAAATATTAGATAGCTTAGCAATATTAAGTAAGAAAAGACAATTTTAAATGGAAAACTAAGAACTTAGTGTACTTATGTTAAGCTAGTAGAGATAAAAGAATTACCCTTAATTTGAGATAAATAGTTGGATTAATTTTTAATACTAAAAGCAACAATAAATCGGTTTCTGAAGTCAAATTTCTCCATGACAATTCTACTTTTGCTCAATTGACATTTTAAAAATCAAATTGCAGTTTTGTGAAGCGTGTTCATAATGTCAAAGAGGTATCCGAATCAAAAGCTAGCAGTTACATCTACTTTCCCTCATCAATTTCTTTAAACTAGGATTTATTTTTCTTTATTCATAATTTTTCTATAGTGTTACTAAGCTTTTAGCTATATCTAATTATGTGCACATACAAGGATTCCTTTATCTAGTTACTTATAAGCTTAATTCGGCAGTAACAACATAACAATATTATTTTCTACTTATGATTATAGTCGTTCTTTTTATTTTTTTTATATTACACGGGGAAAGAATATGGGGAGGGGATTATAAGATGGATAATCGAATCTATTAGCATGTGTGTACCACTATTGTATTTATCATATTTAGGGTTATGTAATTATAGTAAAATTAGGATCCTTGTTGTATAGGGATTCCACATTGTACACCTATATATATTTTGTATTAATGAGAAAGACTTTCAAGAAATGATTAATACAATTCTACATGGTATCAGGAGTCAAAACCTAAACCTAATTCTTTTTTCGACCTCCCTCGATTTCCATGTTGTCTCTCGTCTTCCGATACACGAGCAGTCATCAAAAGCACAAATTGTGCCTGCTCTCTGTGTGGTTTCAGCTTACCCTTGACCGAGAAAACCCTCTTTTCATTTTCGAATTTTGTTCGATCAGTGGAGGCTACCTAACCACTTTTTCTCATCTTTGTAGAAGTCTTCTTTTCAGAAGACAACCCCCTGCAACTTGTCTGCTCTGTCTAGACACTAACAGCCCCCCTTCCTTTTCTTTCCTTTCTCGGATTGTGTTTCGATAAGACCCCCACCAATTGTCTGTCTTTCCCTTCTATTCAGTAGACCAATGTGCGGAAAATTGTTTGTTCTAATTATTTATATTCTTTTTCTCTCTTTCCGAAAATCCTCTTCCATATTCACTATAATGATTCCTCCCACATCTCAGACACTACCAGTCCTCCACAGGCTGGTCATTGCGTTACAGCGCTCCGGCCAAATTTTCTGGAGTTCAACGGTCCGCTTCAGGCCTCTTCCAATCTAATTTGGGCCCGATTTTCGTCACATTGACTTCTCGGCAGCTCAATAATGCGTGGTATATGGATACTGGCGCCACGTCTCACCTCACCAACAATTCTGGTAATCATCCTCAACTGCGAAGTTTAAATACTCCACAATCTATTATGGTTGGAAGCAGTTGTTGACACCCAATTTTGTCTCATCTTTTCGATTTATTTGCAATTTTAAATATTTTTGACACCTCAAAATAATTTTAATATATATACATATATGCATATGCATATATATATATATATATACATATGTATTATTATTCTCAATATTATTATTATTATTATTAATATTTCTACAACCATTTGTCTTTTTAAATCATGATCATAGTTTCTATTCTAATATTCTATATTATTTTATTTTAGCAAAACAACATCGTATTTTTATTTTTAATTAAGCATTAAACATTTCACAAATGTTATGTTTTATTATTACCACATCTTATACTATTTTCTAAATAATTTTACATTTTTTTTATTCAAAGCTTTAATATTAAACCCCTTTTATATTTTTAAATCCATAACTCATTTCATTTTCCAACCCGACACAATTTTCACCCAAACTAATTTCATTCCCAAAAACAAAAGCTCAATCGGCCAAACCCAATCAACCAATTCGTCGGCCCAAAACCTTTTTAACTCCCAACCAAACCCGTTGGCCCACTCGGTTGGCCCACTCGGCTGGCCCAACATCCCTTTTCCCTTTTATTCAAACCCAACACCCCTATACACAAACCATTTCCCCTTAATCTCCAAACCCGGCGGCCCAAGACCCAGGCCCACTCGACCAGCCCATCACCCATCGCCCCAACCCTTTAAACCTAAAACCCCAATCCCAAAATCATCAAAAAAACAGAACCAAAAACCACCGGCTACACCTTCAAACCGACCTATCTCCATCACCAACACCCTTTAACCCGTTGGATAATCGCCCCTTCACCTGCTACCGCCGCCTTGTCCTGTCATTTATCACACTTTTTCGTCCCCTCACACCTTTCGAAGCTTTTCAAAGCTTTTGTAAAGGTCTATTGAAACCTCTGAGAAGGGAGCAACGATAATATCCCTCGGTCTCAAGCTCGTTTTTTCTTTAAATCAATAGGTAATGGCGGCATCTCTGTCCCAACGCCCCATTCTTTCCAATCACCTCTGAAAAGGCAGGAATTCAGACCATTTTCATCATTTCCCCCTCTTTTGGTTGGAATTCAAATTTCAAATATCAACTTCTTGAGGTCTCAACTCCATGCTATAAATACAGCCCTTGGGGTTGTGTTTAAAGGGGGATTTTTCGGACACAAAAAGGTCTGTTTTTCAAAGCTGTTAACTAAGAAAAGTCGATCTTTTCTAGCGTTTTCTTAAAGTTTTTCAGAGGCTTCTGGTTAAAAATTTCCCCCTTTGTTAAACAAGTTTTGAATCCAAAAGAACTGAAAAATCCCTTCTTTTACTCTCGTTTTCGGCTCCGCAAAGCCATAAAATATTTAAGCTCTTGTTCTTTTTCAATCGCATAAACAAAACTTCTCCGAGCGGGGTTGACGATTCGAAACGATGCCTCGGTTCGCTGCCCGGAGAAGGTCAGTAAACTCAATTTCCTCTCAATCTTGATTTCTTTTTGTACTTTCTTCTTAAACTAATTATGTGTTACTTGTTAGTACTATTATATATGTTTAGCATGTTTTAACTAGGCTAGATTTAATTTTGTTCATTATCTATTAGGTTCATATTTAATAGTATTGTTTATACATTACTATAATGTGAAAGGGTGATGTACTGTGTGATATATATGCTGGTTTGATCATTTGTTAAGCTTGGTTAAGAGATCGTTAAGATCAAAATATGTCATATTATGGCATTAGATAATACATGTTACTGCTTAGTGTGTTGTTTGGTGATTTGCTTGTTAGTTTGATTTAATGGATTTTTAGATAAATAGATTAAATTCAGTGTGACAAATGATTTTTATTCCAGGAGATTAAATCACTTAGTTTCTAACTGATTTGGACAAATTGTTCAACTGGTTAAATGTGATATTAATCTTATGAACTAATGTATATGCTGGGCAAACTATGTGTGGTTGAAGGTTTCTTAGGACATTTGACTGAATTATCTTGTTTAATATGCCATGTTTAGAATAGAGTGACCTAAGTATAGTTTCAAATCTGCCTAAGTGAAGAGCATGCCTAGTTTTGATCCTTCCAGCATGTCAATCTCAGATTCTTTTCCCCGACATGCACATGTTCCATTTCATTCTGCATATAGTTCTATGCTTGATTATCATGGAACTAATTTTAGCTCTCATATATTCATCAAACTCCATCCTATTATGTGTTGGTTTCGGGATGTTATTTGATCATGTTAGGGTCTTGTTGAAACATGCCTCTCTTGCTGAACTCCTTTTATGGTTTATGTGTTGATTGACTGGTAACTTGCTCTATGTTCCCTAACCATATGATGCTCCTATTTTGGGATAGTATTAAGTTGAAAGAACAGCATGATCATGTTCCTGTAGGTTTTCCAGACCACCAATGACCCTATTGTTTTCTAATTTAAAGTGTCATCATGTTTAATGTAGTGAGAATAGGATTGTATGTGACTAATTTGGTTCATATTGGTCCTGTCATGGCCTTTTTAGAGGATTATTCTATTCACGTAGGCTTGTACATTTCCCTTTGAATGTCCATTGCTTAGGGTACCTAGATCACTACTTTTGATGCATTCATGCCCATTCTGATCTATTTTAAGTGCCCACCTCCATTTGTTTCAATACTGGTTTGATTCTTGTGTATGTGTCAATGCTAAGTCATGGTGCAGCCCCGGTTTGTATGTTCGTATATTGTTTGCTGGATGTAAAATATGACTAGTGTCCTATGTATATTGCTTAATCTAAATGACTTTGCACCCTTTTGAAGTGTAGTCTTAAATGGATATATTAGCTCATCTTCGTGCTAAAAAGTGTCTTCCTGACTTAGTCATCTACATGTTTTGTTCATCAATGTATTTTTATTTATTTAAAGTGCTTGCCATGCCTAAGGTTCTAGAAACTTTTTGATCTTGTTGCGGCATCAGAATATAAATGGTGGTAGCTCCCCCTCCACTATTTTGTCTTTCAAGCTTAATGTTTGACATGTTGTTTATGATCAATCTTGAAGTTTCTCTTTAAGTTGTGTCATGCTTCTTTTGAGTTGTGACATGCCCTGTATCTCTTGATACTCATTCTTCACTTTTCCTTTTTCTTTACATGACATGGGGGAGTTCTGGATCCCAACATCCATCTCATCTTGAACAATCTGAAGCAAGTGTTGCACTTGAGTTTGGGCTGCTTCTTTTCGGA
The DNA here is from genome assembly GCA_029783415.1 of Anisodus acutangulus. Classification (NCBI taxonomy): domain Eukaryota; kingdom Viridiplantae; phylum Streptophyta; class Magnoliopsida; order Solanales; family Solanaceae; genus Anisodus; species Anisodus acutangulus. Next base: position 41,485,513 of record CM056507.1, read on the forward strand.
ACCCATTGACTGCCTTTCTAAAGCAAAGGTCTTTGCTTTCTAACCGCCGCAAACTTTGAGATGTTGTTTTTGGGTTGATGTTACTGCACTTTAAGTACATCTTGTTGCTGCTATATCAATAGTGATGTTGAACCTAATAGTTGTTGCACTTTAGTCATCGGCTACTACTTATTTTAAAAAGAACAGACTGTTACACTTGATCAAAATGGGCTGATTTGAACACGATACTACACTTAGGCCAATGAAATTGAATTTGAGGTCGCGTCCCTTCAGGAAATGCCTCACGGTTTTGGCTTGCTGCTTTGGTATAATTTACTGATTTGAACATGATACTACACTGGCCGATGAAAATATCCATCAATTTTTTAGGCCTCCACAGTTGGAAAGACGGAAATATAACTTCTAGGCAAGGATGAGACTTAAAGCTTTTTCTTATTTCATCCGAGAGACCAACATGTTTAGTAGGCGAGGCAATTAAAATGACCACCGAGTTATATGTTTGCAGCCACGACGTGATTGGAATGGTCTTTTTTTCAAAATTTAAGTCTGAGCCCTCCGTAATCAAAACATTTACTGTTTTGGATACGGATTCGAAGTTATTTATCTTTAATTGTTTCTAACCGTTTGTTCTTGACAGCTTGCAAGGAACAAAGTCAACGAAGGCAAATACTCCTCGGAGATTATTTATTTTTGTTGTTTTTACTTTTTTTAATTCAGCTTTATCTCGCTCTGTATTGTAATATTATTTATTGCACTTATGTAATTATTGAAATACTTAGAATAGGTAGACTTAGAATTAATTCGTAGGGTAGTCTAAGACTGGAAGCCCGCCGCTAGCTTATTTACTTGTAGGCTCGGTTAATTTAAACATAGAAATCCTCCGCTAGTTTATTTATTTTTAGGCTCGTCATGCATATTTAAAATTTTCAAAACAATCTTTGATCATCTTCTATTCACTTTATTAATTGTACAACTCAAAATGATTTCCAAAAATTACTTCTTTGGCATTATAAGTAATTCGTTTCTCCCCTTGCTATTAATTGTCCCAAATGCATACTTTTTCAAACTTTACATGTATTTTGCTTTAAAATCATACAAATGCATACTTGTACAAAATGCATCCCTTTCATTAATTATTTGCAAACATCTTTTTAAGTTTATATTTTAAAACATGCATTTTCCTTAGTACAATAATTAACCTGAGTTTGACCGGATAACCGCAAGTTAGCGGATCTTAAAGGATGTCTAACCCCTTCCCTTTAGGATAATAAAGAACTCTTACATAGAATTTCATTAGTTTCGCAGACCTTAAAATTGGAGTTACATTACAGCATTTAGTTAATATTCAGGTGTCCTAATTCACCATAAATAATTAGGTGGCGACTCCTTAATCATACCCAGGAATCACCGGATATGTTGAACACCGCTTTTGACCCCCGCGCATGGTCGAAAAACGGCCGCGACAGCATGGCGACTCCACTGGGGACTTTTAGGTTCTTAACCATAGCAAATTCAGGTTAATTATTATTGTGTTTTATATTGCTCCTTATTTGATCTATTATTTTTAATTGTTTCCTTTTGAAATTTTGTATGCATAATTGCTTTAATTGCTATATTCTCTTACTGCTTTCTTTAAATTGGCATTCCGCTCATATTTCTTCCACTTCAGAAAATTGACACTATCACACATTACACGCGAGGTGTGTTTTGCGCACCCGCAAACTTCTTTCAAATTTCTAAATTTTTAGGAGAGTTGGTATATGCGCGGAGCGTCCGGACCATCCGGTTGGCCGCGTAGCCTTCTCACTCGAGTAGTCCGCTCAGAAACCTTGAGTCTAGTCAGCCAAATTTTAGAAAATTTAGGATAGAGCTATAGCACCATTTATCTTAAGTCATGCATGCATACACCTTAGGTGGGTCGATCATTGGCATCGACTCTACATTTAAGAAATCCACCAAATTTGTTGACGGGTCTCACGACCCAACGACCAATCAACATATTATGTGTAGCGTGATAATAATAGACGAATCCAAGCATAATCATGACATGCCAAAATTGGAAAATGCACGTTTATTTTGACTTTATTTCCAACATAAGCATTTCAATTTAGTAGCTTGGATCAATCTATCATAATCTCGCATATTTGGCGTTTAGGCCCACCTCTGGCATAGGAGAGGCCCCATGCATATTAGGACGCGCATTTAATTCATACAATCTACTTGTTATTTTCTGTTGCTTTCCACTCTGTGCATATTATTTGAAGCAATCATTACTCGCCTTATACTAACTTGGTTTTCTTCATTTTTCAGGTGGTTTATTTTGCTTAATTTATTTCCCCTCAAAGGTTGATTCGTGTTGACTTAAAACTGGCGGAGCACTCCATCTTTTATTCACCAAATCATATCTACCCAAATTGTATTAGTACTTAATGAAACAACGCGATTTAAATTGAGGCCTGAATCGCATTTATGCATTTTAATGTATTTTGCCTCCATCTTTTGAAGGCTTAAAATGACAAATCCGCATTGTTTTTGCTATTTTAAAATTTGTTTTGTTTAATAAATTTCTTTTCTCTTTCATCATGCAAACTAATAAATTTGTCAATAATATGTGACATATAGTGAAACAAGCAAACAAAATTCAAACAATGAACAGGACTACGAAGAGTATGAGGAAGACTCACAACCGGAAGAATTGGGGCATTTTTTTTAGAATAAGCCAAAGCTAGTTTTGAATGAAACATCAAGATGGTTGATAATTACAAGCATTGGCATGAGCATTTTTCCTTTGTACTCTTGGGATACCGCACTACAATCAGGACTTCTACTGGAGAAATACTATATCTTTCGCAGCCAAGTGGATACAGAATCATGTACGAAGAGGTTGATTGATGAAAGGCTGATGAACACAGTTTGTGCGGAGCAACTTTATCATAACAGAATAACCAAAGCTTTCAAACAAGAAAGTAAAGCCAATGATTTTCAAACCGGGGCAGTTGGTGTCAAAACGCATATTCCCACACCAAAATGAAGCTAAAGGAAAATTCGCACCTAACTGGCAAGGGCCTTACACGGTTCACCGTGTGTTACCTGGAGGAGCACTAATCTTGGCTGAGATGAACGGCGAAGTATGGCCAAAAGCTATCAATGCAGATGCAGTGAAGAGATACTATATCTAGGGTTTATTATTCTCCATGTAATACCTTTTCTATGATGTAAAAGTTGCGCTCCCTTGGCGGGATACGCAAAGAACCCATGTCGGGTTCCATTTCTTTAGAGTACAAATTTCCCCAAAATCGCATTTTTACTTGTAACATGAACTACGTTATGACCTGATTCCTTCGGCGGAATACGTAGGCGGCCACATCGGCTTCGGTCCCATCTTTAGAAAATCCTTACAATCCCTTTTTTCTTGTAACGAACTACGTTATGACCTGATTCCCTTGTTGGGATACGTAGGCGGCCTATACCGGCTTCGGTCACACCATTAGAATTTCCCTCCTCCTTTATAAATAAAGCGCATCCGTCTGATCGCCTTGATAGAACAAGCAAGCAACCTACACAAGACTTGGTTTGGTCCGGTTGAAGGTTCAGCATCCTCATATATCATAAACTGGGGCAAAAGTTTAAGGGTCCACTACAAGAAGACGCCGATAGACATGGAAAAAGTGTCGGCCAACAAAGTATTCAGCCAGAAGAATAATTTTGGATAAGACGTTTGCTTTGTTTCACCGCATGTCATTGCTCGACAGACATTTATATATATGCATACTTTCTTATAAGCAAATTATTTTCAACTAACATTTTCATTAGAGTTCGACAGAATTTTTACTGATATGCATACTTGTTATAAACAAATTATTTTCAACAAATGTTTTCATTAATGGCTATCCAATATCGGAAACTATAGAGGGGCTACAGGTCCGAATCAGCAGGACATGCAAGTATCAAGGCCAAAGCTACAAAGTCAATGCGAATCAACTCCCCCTTCCCAAACTCATAAATTTATTTGAGTGCAGGTTCTTCAGGTGGAAAGAAGCAGGGAAGTTGCAACATTTATGAGCAAATTCGTAAGGGATCTCCGCATCGCAGCTCACCACAAGAATCACTTTCCTATTTGAAGACTGTACAAAGACGTCATGCTAAACTACATGATCCCAACCGTGTTATGTCCATGCGAAGAACGGTATTTTGACTTACAGGGTCGCATTCTCATCTACTCAACTTTTGCATCGCTTATGTCCACGCATTAACTTTTCTTGAGGTTGATGACCCAACATGGCGTCGTCTTGACGCCATTGTCAAACAGTGGATCTATGTCACTATTTTTCATGACTTGCTCCTCACTATAATGAAAATCGGCGCCTCGACTCGTGACTTATGGATTCGGTTAGAGAAGATTTTTCAGGACAACAAGCACACACGTGCTGCCTATTTGGAAGAATAATTTAATAATACACGTCTTGAAAATTTCTCAAACATGTCCGAATATTGCAATCAGTTGAAACTAGTGGCGGACCAATTATCAAACGTGGGAACGCCTGTTTCCAAAATAAAGATGGTTCTCCAATTAGTTGTTGGTCTACCAAAAGGTGAGTACGATACCCTAGCCACGATGATACAACAGGCCGATCCTTTATCTAGTTTCAACAAGGCCAATTCATAATTGTTGTCAGAAGAAACCCGATGTGCAAAGCAGGACGAGCATAATCAGAAGGCTTTACCAGTTGCAACTTCGGCGGCATCCGCCACCCCCATCTCCGGACCACCACCATCAGAAAATAGCACCTGCGGCAACGGCAAGGGCGGTAGAGGCCGCGGCAACGGGAAAGGTGGCAGGGGCCATGGTCATGGTGGTCATGGTAGATAGCAGTAACAGCCCAATGGCATGCCAACTTGGGCTGACCCAGGGTAGTGGTGCACCACTGGCCACTTGGCCTCGGCTCCCTACCAGTTCATTCATCCATCGGCCCAGTTCACACAAGCAGGCCAAGCAGGAATTTTGGGCCAATTTCCAAGCCTATACCCGCGACATATTCACCCAGCAGGCCCACTTTTCAGTAGTGGCCCACCAGTCGCAAAATGGAGCAGGTCTGGCCCCCACTGACTTGGGTCAGGCCCTTAACACATTGAGTCTCCAACAACCCAATGATAATTGGTACATGAATAAGGGAGTCACTTTTCACCTCACCCGCTCTGCAGGTAATCTTCATAAATTGTCTCATTTAAATTATCCTCAATATGTTATTGTTGGTAATGACCATCGCATTCTAATTCAGGGCTATGGTCCAACCTACACCCAACCGCCTCACCCACACTTCTCCATAAATAACGTCCTATATGCTCCCAACATTATTAAAAGTTAATATCTTTCCAGAAATTTACTCGTAATAATTATGTCTATGTTGACTTTGACCCTTTTGGTTTTACTGTGAATGATCTTTGTACGGGGACACCTCTTACGAGATGCAATAGCACGGGGGATCTCTATCATTTTTCATCTACCTCCGCTACCATCTCTTGCTCTAACATATCTCTCGCTGCTATTTCTCCGTCAACTTGGCATAATATGCTTGGACACCCAGGAGCTCCTATTTTTAATTTTCTTAGAGGCAATAATTTTATTAGATGTAATAATGGGAAACTTGCCCAGCATTGTGTTTTTTGCACTTTAGGCAAACATGTGCGTCTTCCTTTTAAGACATCTTTAAGTGTTACATTTTCTCCCTTTGATAGTGTCATGCTGATTTATGGACATCTCCCATTACAAGCTCACTGCGTCACAAATATTATCTAGTCTTATTAGATGATTACTCTCATTTTATTTGTATTTACCCACTAAAATTCAAGTCAGAAGTTTTTTCCAAGTTTCTTGAATTTCGTATTTTTGTCAAAACTCAATTTGAAAAATCCATCAAATCTTTTCAATGTGATAATGGTCGTGAATTTAATAATTCCACATTTCAAAAAATTTGCAAAAATAGTGGCATGGTTTTTTGATTTTCGTGTCCCCACACCTCCCCTCAAAATGGCAAAGCAGAACGAATCATCTGCACCATAAATAACATGGTTCGTACTCTCATCTTTCATGCATTTATCCCTCCATCCTTTTGGGTTTATGCAGTCAAATGGTAGAATACATCCTTAATGTTTTACCCACTAGTACTATTCACAACATGACCCCAACTAAAATCTTATACTGTCGGATCCCATTTTATGATCACATTTGGATTTTCGATTGCCTTTGCTACCCAAATCTTGCCTCTACTGCTCCTCATAAATTAGCACCCCGAACCACTCCGTCTGTCTTCGTAGGTTTCCCATCTAATCATGCTATGACCTACCTACTCGTCAAATCCACGTCTCTCATCACGTTCCGTCTGTCTAGATGATTTTCTCATTCGCAAACATACAAAAATTCCATAACACGGACTACACCTTTCTAGACGAGTCAGACATCTCCCATGTCATTCTTACCGAACCGCCACCAACTCATCCCCGTCTCCGCCAACCACCACATCTATTTCTGGCAGTCAGATCACTCAGACCAGTTCACCGCCAATTGCCCCCACTTTTACGGGCAATCGATTACCTGATTCTCTATCAAATTATGTCGCTGCAACCCCTAGCCACCCTTAGCCATCGGTACCCACAACCGACAACCAATGTGCCACCAACGCCCACCACCGCAATTCCGGTCACCTAACCCTCCCCCATAACAGTACCAAATTGATCCAGCAATCTGATTCCTCCAAACCCATCACCGTCACCGGCGTAGACATCACCTCCATCGTAACCAGCCTCTTTTCCCAAATCATTGGCCTCAGCCTCACCAAACACAAAATTCTTCCAATAACCCACTAACCCGATACCCGTCTCTAACACCTAACCCATCCCCGAACTCGATACTATCTCCAGGAACCCGGAACCAGCCAACCCCTAAAATACCCAACCTACCCCTTCCCCCCACGCACCATATGGAAACCCTTGCCCAACACGGGATTTTCAAACCCAAAGTCCATTTCAATCTAACCATACAAACAATATCCCCTATTCCCAAAAAACCATAGCTAGCCAAACTAGACCTAAATTGGAATGCGGTCATGCGTGAGGAATTCAATATTTTAACAAAACAACACACTTGCGATTTGATTCCTCAGCCGGAGGGGGTGAATGTGATCCGTTGCATGTGGTTATTTTGTCACAAGTACAGAGACAGTGGTTACTTAAAGCGTTATAAGGCGAGACTTGTGGCTAATGGGACTAATCAGCAGGAATGTATTGACTGTGGTGAGACATTCAGTCCGGTTGTTAAGTAAGCCACCATTCGCACAGTTTTGAGCATTTCTATGGGTAAGCATTGGCCGATTCATTAGCTTGATGTGAAGAATGCATTGCTGCATGAGGACTTAAAAGAAATTATTTACATGCACCAACCGCCAGGTTTTGTCCATTCGTAGGCCCCTGATTATACATGTCGTTTCTGTAAGTCACTTTATGGCTTGAAACAGGTCCCCATAGCATGGTATAAACGATTTGCTCGCTACATTATGCAGATTGGGTTTGCATACAGCAAGTGTGATAATTCTCTCTTTATTTTTCATAGAGGTGGGAACACTGCGTATTTGTTGTTATATGTGGCTGATATTGTCCTTACTGCCTCATCTGATGTGTTGAAAAATAAAATCATTGCACTGCTTAAAATCAACTTTGCTATGACCGACTTGGGGAAGTTGAGCGATTTTTTTGGGATATTAGTGACTAGATCTGCAGATAATATATTTTTGTGTCAGCGTAAGTATGCAGAGGAGATTATGTACAGCGCCAAATGGCGAACATGCAAGATCATGTCCACTCCGATTGACTCTAAATCAAAGCTTAGTGATGTTGATGGTGATCCAACATCTGATCCCACTCTGTATAGGAGTCTTTCATGTGCACTTTAGTATCTTACTTTCATCGGGTCTGATATTGCTTATGTTGTCCAGCAGGTGTGCTTATTCATGCAAGCCCCAAGGAGCCTCATTTTACTGCTCTTAAACATATCATTCGATGCGTTAAGGGTATACTTGATTATGGATTACATATATACCCCTCAGCACCCACCAGGTTGTTATCATATACAGATGTTGATTGGGCAGGCTGTCCGGACATGCGACGCTCCACCTTCGGCTACTGTGTGTTCTTAGGTGATAATCTCATTTCTTGGTCTACCAAGAGGTAAGCTACCCTATCCCGTTCGAGTGCAGAAGCAGAGTACAGAGACATTGCTAATGTTGTTGTTGAGATCTGTTGGCTTCGCAACCTTCTTTTAGAGCTTCAGTGTCCCCTGCGTAAGTCGTCTTTGGTGTACTGTGATAACATATCCGCCATATACCTATCTTATAATTCGGTTCAGCATCAACGAACCAAACACATTGATATGGATATACATTTTGTTGGTAAGAAGGTTTCTTTAGGACATGTTAAAGTGTTGCATGTGCCTTCTTCATATCAGTATGCGAATATATTCACTAAAGGACTACCTAGACATCTATTCCTTGACTTCAGATCCAGTCTCAGTGTCTGACCTCCTCCCGCTCCGATTGAGGGGGTGTATTAATGAATATTAGTTTAATATTCATTCCATAACTTATAATTATTAGTGATGTATAATTATGGTAGTTACAGGATCCTAATTGTAGTAGGACTATGTATTGTACACACTATATATATTTATATTAATGAAAAAGACTCCCCAAATAAGATTAATACAATATTACATACTGCTTTGACTAGTACAAGACTTAGGAGAGAACAAACAATATACAAGATTAGATGTATGTAAACAACTTTTTTCTTTGCTTAAAAGATTTTTTCTTCTTTCACGCTCGTTTACAAATTGATTGAAATCCATATTAACATAAGAAAATTGTCGTAGTATACAAAGTTAAAATAAAGAAAATGAGAAGAAAGAAGTATAGGAAAAGAATGAAGTTACTTTAGGTACATATACATTGGTACACTAGGCTTAGTCTTGTATCTGTAGAAGGCTGTTTTCTTCTTGTAAGTAGGATTATCAATAGTGATCACAATTTTTCCTTCTTCTCTAATGTGAAAGGAATTCCTTACACTCTCCACCATCTTCTTATCTTCTTGAAGTAACACTCTGTATGAGCAATCATCATCTGGTATGAATTCTTCTGTGTAAGTCACTTCATTTCCCACCACTATCAAATCCCAAGTTATGGTCACCTCAACCTACAACAATCATAAGACATAACAGAACAGAGAAGAAATGTGAGATCAATCTTTGACTCGATAGAGACTGATTCAAGATTTATACTTGATGGTTAACCTTTACGGAGTCCTTTGGTTTGAAGTATAAGAAAATTTAATCTCCGGGTAAGTTTCTATATTACTTATAGAGCGCCTAGTTTCCGATATAGAATCATGCATAACTAATATAATCCCATATAGCTAATACACGGTGGCTTCCGGTATTGAACTACACATTAACTGATGTAGAGTTTAATACAGAAAATCAAACATAACATTAGTAACTCTAGTATAACTTATACAAGGATGTAATTTTATACGGTATAAAATGAGGCATAAGAATATGCATATAGCAATGCGTGAATAAGAGTACCTAAAGACAAATATCTTTATTAAACAATCCTTACATATCGATGTACACTACTAGAAACAGAGGTTTTTCCCATCGACATTCAGTGGGAAATTTGTGTATAAAACATGATTTTCCCACCTCTTTCATACCGAATCAGCTCACTGGGAAAACGCATGATGGAAAACAGATTCTCATTTAAACGCTGAAAAACTTTCTAATATTTCCGTGAAAACACATCATTTAGGTTTCTCCCATAGAGATTCGGTGGGAAACTCAGCACTATTACCACATAGTGATTCCTGCATTGTTTATTCACGGAATAGACAATTCCTGCACTATAATCCACCATAACTAAACCGTAAACCAGATGACATCTAACATTCTTGTCACTAACTCATTGTACTTTTGAAATTATGGTTCAAAATTCAACATTTGTTGAAATTTTAGTGGTATATGTGTAATCCCTGTTCAAATATCAAGTTAAGTTGGTTCCATCTGTCTCTACTTGACATGCACTTAAAATGAAATGGAATCACAAAATGAAAACTACGCGTTGGAGCAAATATTACCTCTTTGACAGGCATTTTAATGAGGCCAAATGAACATGGTTTGATGCTTATCTCTAGAACTTTGTCATCAGTTGAAAACTCAACATCCTTCTCTTTTTTGAGTCCACCATATTCAACCAATAAGTTCTCTGGGCCAATACACCTTATATACATCATACAAGTAAATTAATCCAAGATAATGTCTAAAAACACAAATACTTGTGCAAATTAAAAGAAAATTTCACTAATTACTTGAGAAGTGTCTCTGTAACTTTCGATGGCTTCACAAATATGAAGGTGTTCTTGCTTCGTTGCGTGATCATTCGTAAGTTAAGTGCATGAACCGTTGAAAACCAAACAGGAACATTAATGAATATCTGCAATATCATCATAAATTATTCCATCCAAATTCACATTTCAGAAATTCAATCCAATTCATTCAAACAAACACTCCCTTTGTCCCAATTTGTGTGGCACAGTTCAGATTTTGATTCGGACATGAAATTTTTTAATTTTTTTATATAGAATTTACATATTTGGAAACTATGCAAAAAGTATTATAAGTCACAATATAAAAAGACCGGACTCAAAGAGAAACTCGTATAACTCTCGAAATTCGAAAGATGATGCATAAATTGGGACAGAGGGAGTAAGTAATTGAAGAAGGGGAGAAATTTCACGTACATTCTTGTAGATGATACCAGGATAATGATCATGAACCAAGTTCATCATCTTCTTGTTAATCCAACGAACCTCTTTCCAAGAATTTCCTGGTGAATTTCCCAAATCTGTAATCATCAGAACAGAATTAACCCCTCCTTGTTTAAATTCAAGTTGTTGTATTGCTTTCTCCATAATATGTACCCTCCACCTAAGGCACTCATGGTGATCATTATGCATGCCCCAAATTTCCTCTTCCAATTCTTTATTCTTAATATTCCTAAACACATTATAACACAATAACCTTCCTTCCTTGTCCTTCCCATTATCCGTATACCACAAACTCTCAAGCTCATTACTAAATTTCTCATCAAGAATCTCCGCAACTCTAAAATCTCTCTTCCATCTCAACGTCTTTCGCAACATCTTGAACGAATCATACACGCCATAATCCTTGGATTTCAAGAAATTCATCAAGACAATATCTGTGCTCGCGTTACCTTTGCTTGGCAATAAAGGAACACCCCATAACGAAATGCCAGTCAAATCCTCAGTAATGGATTTAACGGAGAGCAACTTGTTTCTATTTTTACCGTAAATGTATCCACCAAGAATGGCATCTTCCACCCTACATCGTAATCTAAGCAAAGCATTTTGTCGCGAAGTTTTCAGGTCAAGAATGTCAAGAGGAAAAGCTGATAATTGTCCAGGCTGATGATCATCATGATCATGATCATCTGAGTCTATATCATTATCACTGCTCATAATATCATCAATCATGTCTTCAACGACAGGAACAACTGCTTCCTCCCGCATTCTTGAAGATTCTTTGTTAATATTGGATTTTGATATCTAATGGAACAGCAGATTAGGATATAGCAAAAACTCTCCTCTCTTTTTTTCTTCCCTCTGGTAAACCAGAGGATGTGATTATGTTAATTGTCATATACACTAATAATATACTTAAACCGTTGATATTATTGAGGCTCAGAAGCACCATCCAGATATTAAATGTTTGACAACCATCTAGATATTTTCATTTTCTCTCTCTATTTTGGGGCTCGGGGGGCGGGGGGGGAGGGGGGAGTGGTTTGTGGTGGAGGATTGAGGGGATTTTGGATTTTCTTTGTCATGAGTCACTATATACGTGCAAGTACGTAAAGTAATAAACTATTTAGAACTATTAATGAACTAACGATACGAAAGGTTATTGTTAAACAATTACTACTTCTTTTGTCTTAATTTATATAATATTTTTAATTTTTTAAAATTCAAATTATATATTTTAATTAATATTTTAAATTATATTTTCTTATCATATTAAAATGAGAAGAATTGTAATTATAATATTTTTCGTAGAGGAGAATGATAGACACTGTGGAAGAGGAGGCAGTACAATTTTGTAGGTTTTTGCTTTGATTGTAAATATTTATCCTAGGTAATAAAATGTTTACGTACCCAAACAAGAATATTTTTCGTGTAATATTTTATCTAAATTTGAAGTTTTTTTAGTATTGATCTAGTTAAATTTAATTTTAAAAATTAATCAAATTAATTCTAAGAAAGCCAAAAGTATCACATAAGAGAAAGTACAAATATCATTTACACATATAATGGTCAAAAACACAACTGATCTATCATTTTTTTGTGAGTTTCATTCCCAGCTATCAGTTGTTTCCTATATGAACTATCACCATTTATGTATCAAAACACCTCAACTATCAATTGTTCCCTTTTTATACCTGATCGATGGTGATAGTTCATGTAGGAAAAGCGAACAACTGATAATTGATGTGTATTTAAATACATAGATAGTGATAGTTCAGGTAGAAAAAGAATAACTGATAATTAGGTATGAAACTCGCAAAAAAAGTGATAATTCATGTATTTTTTTTATCATTAACTCTTTAATCAATATACTCTTAACCTAACCTACTTGAGGTGATGAAAGTTGACCATTGTCAACATCATTTCAAGACGATCCCAGATCGGAGTTTTAAGTGCGCGAATAAGTTTGTCGCGTGTTTTACGCCTGGAATGCATATTTGATTTGTGTTCGAGATGTTTCAGATAAGTTTTGGGTGTTAAAATGAAGGTCGAAACATCACTGGTTTGCTGGTTTTTGGTGCCAGTGAAATTGGCCTTCGCGTTTGCGAGCATGGCCTCGCGTTCGCGAAGGTTGTGTGACAAAGCATCACGATCGCGAAGGGGGACCGTGATTTCAATGGGTCAGGTCCGGTAAGGCCGCGCTCGCGATGGGTCCATTGCAATTGCGAAGAAGGACTGTGCAGTGTTATTTCATCCCCCCAAAATGTGATTTGACATTTCATTTCATAACTTGAGCTAGAGACCTCAGATTTGGGAGATTCTTGAAGAGATTTTGAGTTCTATCATGGGAGTAAGAATCTAACCTCATTTCTGCTAATTAATCATGTAATCTTGCGTATTTATCCTTCTAAATCATGATTTGGGTACGGGAAATTGAGATGTCGAGTCCTAAAGTCAAAATTATGCAATTCTTCGAATCGGAAGTAGATTTGAGTCATTTTGCGATTTAGACTATATAGGCTATGAGTAAACTAATTTTGGGATGAAAGTATAGTTTTACCCTCCAAAGCCAGGGATTGACTTTTGGGTGACTTTGAGTTCGGAAGAGTAATATAACAATATGAGTGTCTACGAGCTCGTATGCTTTTATAGATTTTATATTTAATCAGATTGAGCTTGTTCAGAAGCTTTATGAAAATGCAAGGCTTTGTTATGAGCTTCGAACTCCAAAATAAGGCAAGTTGAGACTTTACTTGACTCTATTTAAAGTGTTTGGTTGGTAAATGAACTAATGTTAAGGGAAATGAGAAAAATGGAGTCTCATACTTGTAAGGTGATGAGCACTCATACGGGTACCAGTGGCATGATTAAGAAATTTGTGTCGTATTCAAATTACTTATTTCAATTGTAAGAATACCAAAGCATGTTGGCATTATCTGTTAGTTGATTTTAATTGATTTGATCGTTATGTAAAGATACGAATCTCTTACTTGATTGCTATGTGAGATGTGAATCTCTTACTTGTTGATTATGTGTTCTCACCACTCTGAAACTCTCGTTTAAGGATGAAAAGGAGCTTGTATCCTTAAAACTTCCAGGCAAGATGAGTCGACGTCAGAAGTATGAAAGAGTTGCAGTGATTATTAAAACATTAGTCGTGGAAAGGTATGTGGTTGAGCCTTTACTTTATAGTCTTGTTACTTATCTTGTGTGCATGTCATATTCATGCTTTCATATGGTATCGCATACATAGTACACTTGAGGATTCATATGGTGATGCCCGATGAAAAATAATTTCGAACAGAGTAATGCGGATGATAGCCGAAAATGGGCTAAGTACAGAGATTGAGAGCTGAATTGGCTAGGTATTGGTTGAGAGCCGAATTGGCTAAGAATCCGAAGGAAAATAATTCCGAATGGTGTATGGATCTCGCGAGCCCCCCATGGATCACGCATTCCTATTAAAGGAGTGTGTGTATACCGGTTGTTAGATGGCCTTTGCATGGTATTTGTATATCATATCATGTCATTTCATTGATTCTCAGTTTATCGATTAATTGGAAGATTGGTTAAAATGGGATTATCTGATTTAAGGGGTTTCTTGGATATTTGTTGAATTGTGTAAATTACTTATTTTTTACTTGTCGGATTACGATTATGTCTTTTTAAGCTAATAGTCATTAAGTGTGGAAGCGAGCATTCGGGAGACCAACCCTCACCACTGCTTTAGTTAGGATTGATTAATGATAATGTTGAGTACACGTTATTTCGCACGTACTCTATACTTGTTGGCCTTTTAATGTGCATCCGTTGTTCCGAGCACCAGCGGAGTGTATGGAGTCACCGACGTTGAGGTGATTGTTTGGAATATTCGGGGTGAGTTGTTGGTTGATTCGCGACACCGGACTCCTTTCCTTTATTTTATTTTATTTTATTTCTATCTTTACATTCTCAGGTGTATTCGAGATGACTTGTAGTTGTGACACCAAATTCTGGGTTGTAATACATTTTCGATTATTTAGGATTATGATACTTAGTTTGTGACATTGAAATGATTTACTTTATTCTTTCTGCATTTTTACTTACTGAAAATTTAGAAGGTAGCTTTCCAAGTTGCAATCTCCATAGAATGGAGGACATTTTAAAAGGGATAATTTTTTGCCAAACCTTGCTAAGATCCTCATTCCTCTACTTGGTCTGTCTAATGATTTGATAGGTTGATTGGTATTGTACTGACCATCTACAATGTCCTTCCAAAAAGCAAAATCGATTTGATCAAGTCCTCCAACTTAAACATTAGAGATCTGATTCACAATGTGATCTGGTAGAACTTATCTAATTTGCTCTAGGTCCTAATTTCCTCCTGTCATTTAGTCACAATAGTAATGCACATATACATGTTACAAGCACAAAAATGGTGTGCCCATTATCTGATCAACGAAGAAACACAATAATAATAATGTCAACTATTACCTCTTAATTTCAAACTCAGATGAAGTCAACAATATTATATATATATATATATATATATATATATATATATGAATCTTCATTGATTATGTCGCTCCATTAAACTTATCTCAAACCAATATTATACAATCAAGAAAGCAACATAATAAAAAAAAACTTATTAGGATGCGAGGCTGTTAAACAAAGCAATATACATGTGATATACACTGAATATACATCAGTATATATCACATATATATTAGAAGATCAAGGCCAAAGAATAAATTTCAATGAATAGAAGGCGTGCAGTCTGGCGGTGAAGCAAAGGCCAATTTGGGCGGTCACGGCAAACCCTATTTGTTGGGTCTCTCACCAACACGGAGCAAACAAGGCAAAGAAATTTCATCACGGGATTGTTGCCTAGAAAACAGTGGAAAAATATTGTATATTAAGGAAAGTATATTGTGTGTATATTGTAGTATATTGATTACCATAATTAGTGTTATACACTTACCATAATTGTATAGTTAGAATTATGGTAGAATAAGGTTTTAGGAATAGATTAGGAATAGGATTCTCCTATTTTTGTAGCTTGTATATATATCTATTAAATCAATGAAAATAATCAAGGGGATTATTTCTTTCATGGTATCAAGAGACTAGGTCTAAACAAAAGTTTTCTTCTCTCAAACTTTTTGTATCCTTGGCCGAGAACCCCCCCCCCCTTTCCCTCGGGTTTTTCTCTCCAAATATCTCGTCTTCCGCTCTCAAAAACCTCTCTTAAATTTAACCTCCTTCTTTGTTCTTTGAAATATGTCTAAGAACAATTTTCACCCTGCCCTCACGGTTTCCAATATCAAGCTCAGTGTCCCTATTGTCCTTGAGATGGAAAACGTTCAATATGCAACGTGGGCGGAGTTGTTTAAAATTCACGCTATCTCTTATCAAGTTCTTCATCACATAATTCCTCCCGCTAGACCCCTTCCTGCGGAGGATCCTGAGGTGTGGATTACACTTGATGCTACCGTTCTTCGGTGGATATACGCCACTATTTCAGTGGACCTTCTACAAACGATTATGGAGCCCGATACGACGGCTATGGCTGCATGGAATAGATTGCGTGACATATTCCAAGACAACCAACATTCCTGTATCGTCACACTCGAGCAGGAATTCTCTCTCGTTCGAATGGGCGATTTCAACGTTCTGCATATTGCAAGAAACTAAAGGAATTGGCGGATCAACTCCGTAATGTTGGCGCACCAGTGACAAATAATCGTCTAGTTCTACAGTTGGTTGCCGGGCTTTCGGAGACCTATAATGGTGTTGGAACTCTCCTTCGCCAAAGCAATCCTCTTCCCGACTTTCATCAAGCCCGCTCCATGCTGACGTTGGAAGAAGCCGGTTTGGCTAAAAAGGCGGCTACCGGAGCAAGCCCAGTTGTCATGGTGGCATCCTCTCCTAGTCCTTCGGGTTTTGTTAATAATTCGGCCAAAACCATAATAATGGTGGCGGCAAGAATAATCGCAAAAATAACAAAAACGCGAGGGCAAACGAGGTGGTTCTCGTGGCGGTTCCGGTGAGCAACAAGCGGCGGTGGGTCCCATTCGAGTCTGATGGGCCACCACCACCATGGGCCCAGCAGTGGGCCACCGGCGATGGCACCCTTCGCCAGCCGCCAATGGCCGGCTGGTGGCTACCCAAAGAGCCCAATGCCCAAAGATGGCGGCCCATCGCCGCTGGGCCCAAAGAATGGCGATGGTAGCAGTTACGGACCAGGCCCAGCTCGGCAAGGAGTTCTTGGACCCCGACCTCCGCAAGCCCATCATGCAGCAGGCCCCACTCAGACCGATATCGAGGCCGCGATGCACACGTTGGGATTGACTCAACCGGACCCAAATTGGTACATGGACACCGGGGCCACTACTCACATGACTTCCGATTCAGGTACTCTCTCGTCGTATTACAATTTGAGCACCCCTCGGGGAATAATTGTTGGTAATGGCAGTTCTATTCCAATTATAGGGTATGGTCAGAAAACGTTGTCTCCTCCCAATCCACCACTTCTCTTGAAAAATACTTTACATGCTCCTAAATTGATTAAAAATTTAGTGTCTGTCCGAAAGTTCACAAATGACAATTGCTTTCGTTGAATTTGATCCTTTCGGTTTCTCTGTGAAGGATTTCAAGACGGAGTCATCTCATGAGGTGTGATAGTAGGGGGATCTGTATCCTATCATGCCGGTTTGATCCATCGAGTCGGCCTTGCCATCGACTTTGCAGCCATCTCTCCTTCCATGTGGCATGCTCGTCTGGGTCATCCGGGATCTTCTATTTTATCAGCTTTAGATAAAAATAGATTTATTTCTTGTAAGGGTACGAGTCGTACTCCAATTTGTCAGTCTTGTTCATTAGGGAAAATTGTTAAGTTGCCATTTGTAGACTCAAATTCTCATACTTCTATGCCATTTGACATTATTCATAGCGACTTATGGACATCTCCTGTTCTTAGTTCAATGGGTCATCGATATTATGTTCTCTTTTTAGATGATTATTCTAGATTTTTGTGGACGTTTCCAATTGCGAATAAATCACAAGTGTTTTCCGTCTTCATAAAATTTAGAGCGTTCATTCGTACTCAATTCGAAAGAGAAATAAAAAATATTCAATGTGATAATGGGAAAGAGTATGACAATAGGGAGTTTCGGGAGTTTTGTGCTAATAATGGGATAAATTTTCGCTTTTCGTGTCCTCATACATCTTCACAAAATGGGAAAGCCGAACGCAAAATTCGTTCCATAAATAACATTGTCCGAACTCTCCTAATCCATGCCTCCATACCTCCATATTTTTGGCATCATGCTCTACAAATGGCCACTTACCTTCTTAACATAATTCCATCCAAAGGTCTGACATATTCTTCCCCCCTCAAAATCCTATATCATAAAAACCCTTCTTATTCGCACCTTCGAATTTTTGGGTGCTTATGTTATCCGTTATTCCCATCCACCACAATTAACAAACTTCAGGCTCGGTCTACCCCATGTGTGTTTTTGGGTTATCCGTCAAACCATCGTGGTTATAAGTGTTTTGATTTATCCTCCAAGAAAATCATAATCAATCGCCATGTCATTTTTGATGAAACTCAATTCCCATTTGCAAAAGTTCATACTCCCGAACCAAAGTCATATAATTTTTTGGATGACCAAATATCCCTGATATTATTCGAATTTTTCGGACAACTCCTGCGTCTCAAATCATCCAATGGCCCATCGCTCTGGAACCACAAAGCATCGCCCTCTCATCGTTTCCAAAGAATCGAACAGCTCCAAACTTATTGGGCTACCCGCCCAAATTTCACTCGAATCGGTCCGTAAACTGAGTGAGCCCAAGAGCTTATCGATTTGGGCCAAGAAAGCCCATCGCCGCCGCTACCCGTCTCAACCCGGAAAATTCCCAAAATTCACTCCATTCTTCCTCGAGTCATAGACCGGTCACTCGTAGTCAGCAGGGTATTTTTACACCTAAAAGACATTTTAACTTACATTCGGATGTCTCTAAATCCCCCTTGCCCCGCAATCCTGTGTCCGCATTAAATGACCCTAATTGGAAAATTGCTATGACTGATGAATATAATGCTCTTAATGTGAATAAGACGTGGGAGTTGGTGCCCGCCCATATGGTATTAATATTATCGTGTCTATGTGGATTTTTGCTCATAAGGAGAATTCGGATGGGTCCTTTGCTCGGCATAAGGCGCGACTTGTTGGTGATGGTAAGACTCAAGAGTTGGTATTGATTGTGGTGAGACGTTTAGTCCGGTGGTCAAACCGGCTACCATTCGTACTGTACTTAGCTTGGCTCTTTCAAAGACTTGGCCGATTCATCAGTTGGATGTCAAAAATGCTTTTCTACATGGAGATCTCAAGGAAACAGTCTATATGCATCAGCCGTTGGGTTTCAGGGATCCCAACCGCCCTCATCATGTCTGTTTGTTGAAGAAGTCATTATATGGGCTTAAGCAGTCTCCACGTGCCTGGTATACACGATTTGCGGATTTTGCTTCGACTATTGGGTTCACACACAGCAGGTCTGATAATTCTTTGTTCATCTACCGTCGTGGTTCATTATTGGCCTATATTCTGTTGTATGTGGATGATATCATCTTGACTGCCTCCTCCGATGCTTTGCGTCAGTCTATCATGGCCATGCTCGATTCACGAATTTGCTATGAAGCGACTTAGGGCCGTTGAGTTATTTTGGGGATTGCCACAAACGTCATTCAGGTGGGTTGTTTCGTCTCAACGAAAGTATCTTCCGAGATCATCGAGAGGTGGGATGTCATCCTGTAAGTCCACTTCCACGCCAGTTGATGTAAACCCAAAGCTAAGTGCTGCAGCAGGTGCACCATACGAGGACCCGACCCGATATCGCAGTCTTGCAGGGGCTCTCCAGTATCTTACCTTTACCAGACCGGATATTACGTATGCGGTTCAGCAGGTGTGTTTATTCATGCATGACCCCAGAGTTGAACACATGAATGCAATCAAACGCATCATTCGGTATATTCAGGGGACACTAGACTATGGGTTGCACTTGTATCCGTCGGCTACATCTACACTTGTCTCTTACACGGATGCTGATTGGGGTGGTTGTCCCGACACCAGACGATCGACTTCTGGCTACTGTATGTTCCTTGGCAACAACTTGGTCTCGTGGTCGGCAAAACGTCAAGCAACTCTATCACGCTCCAAAGGCAGAATATCGAGGGGTAGCGAATGTGGTCTCCGAGTCGTGTTGGCTACGTAATTTGCTTTTGGAGCTTCATTGTCCCATTCAGAAGGCAACCTTGGTGTATTGCGATAATATTAGTGCCATCTACCTTTCAGGTAACCCAGTTCAACACCAGCACCAAGCATATCGAAATGGACATTCACTTTGTTCGTGAAAAGGTTGCAAAGGACAAGTTCGCGTATGCCATGTCCCGTCTCGTTATCAGTTGCGAACATCTTTACAAAGGGTCTACCAATGGTTCTCTTTGAAGATTTTAGGGACGATCTCGGCGTTAAAAACCGCTCCGCTATGATCAAGTGTGTTAAACAAAGCAATATACATGTGATATACACTGAATATACATCGGTATATATCAGATATATATTAGAAGATCAAGCAACAAGAATTGATGAATAGAAGGCCCTGAAGGCAAAGAAGTGAAGCAAAGGCCCACACAAGGTAAAGAAATTTCATTGGGTCTCTCACCAACACGGAGCAAACAGCTGAAATTTCATCACGGGATTGTTGCCTAGAAAACAGTGGAAAAATATTGTATATTAAGGAAAGTATATTGTGTGTATATTGTAGTATATTGATTACCATAATTAGTGTTATACACTTACCATAATTGTATAGTTAGAATTATGGTAGAATAAGGTTTTAGGAATAGATTAGGAATAGGATTCTCCTATTTTTGTAGCTTGTATATATATCTATTAAATCAATGAAAATAATCAAGGGGATTATTTCTTTCAGAGGCAAATTAACAATCCTGGTGATGGAACTAGAAGGTATAAAGAGTTACTAAAGTTAAACGAGAATATGAGAAGTTTCCAGAACCAGGAGATGAAGAAGCATGTGAAGAATAAAAGATAGCAATGAGAGAAGCTAAAGAGACTATAAGTAACGTCTAAGGGGAATTTCTAGATACCACAAGCTGTTAAAAATATGATCATGACTTGTGATTACGTGTGACTATTTCTGCTAGAAAGAAAAAAAAATCTAATAAAGTAACTACTCGAACCTAGAGGTCACAAATAAATCTAAGGCCCTTTCATATTTTTTATCTTGATGTGTTTGTCAAATAGAGTCTAAATATATCCTAAGGTCTCAAATTAAACCAATAAAATTATGTATTCTATATTTAAAACTAATAAATGAGTGTTTCTGATCGGAATAAATTAATGGAATGATTATTTCAAAAACATGATCAGAAAATGAATTTTTTGGAAAAAAAAAAATTCAATATATCAGTGTGATACTTTTCTAATATGTGATAATTCTCCATCGAATAATAGAATAAATGAATGTATAGATTAACACAACTGAGAGAGAAGAAGGGTAAGACGACTCTCAACATGGGTTGATAGGAGATAATGAGGTCAATAAGAGATGAAGATACTATTTTGATTAATCACTCAATTGGAACAAAGATAATAACATTTTGGATCTTTACACGTATGTGCATGATAGGAACTTTAGCTACATTCATAGAATTAGATTGACAAAGTAAAGGATACCATGAAAAATATGAAGATTGGTAAGTGTTTAGCCATGCGATATGAAATTATGATTTCATATTTTGATTTCAAATCAACGTTTGTTTATGAAATTTGCACAAAATTTCAATATTAACTTCATATTATAATTTCAAATCCTAAATTCTCCAAAAAGGTATATTTGGGATTCTAAATCATGATTTTAAATTTTTTAAAATATAAAACTTGACACATAAATTTATATTTTGTAAAAGATAAATTCATAAGTTGGTATATATATTTACCGACCATGTTTACCAATCATTTTTATCAAATATAAAAAATATGCAAGTTGATAGTATATTTATAATAAAATTTACTCTTACCAATCATTTACCAACAAAATTTACTGCTACAACTCATGTTCAATTTTTCTTTTATTAAACTAAAGTTCGATCAATGGAGGTTCTATTTTTCAGAAAGGTCTTCTAGTAGCGTATTAATTTTGTTATGAACGATTATATAAAAATTGGGGAAGTTTTGATGACTTGAGAAATCCAAATTCCATGTCCAAATAAAATTTCAACTTTAAATTATCCTCATTTCAAATCACTTATTTCATATTATGATTTCAAATTATATCCAAACGGGACCTTAAAAAAATTTATGGTCCATGTAGTATACTTGGAGAGATTTTAAAGTGTCTTGGAGAGCTTGAAATAAAAAGGTTCACCAAGTTATTCAATATTATATAAAAAGGGTGGTAGGATGTCTTCCAAGTATGAGAAGGATTACCTTGATTTCGATTTATAAAAATAAAGGAGATATTCAAAATTGTGTGAACTATTGAAAGAAATAATCCCCTTGATTATTTTCATTGATTGAATAGATATATATACAAGTTACAAAATAAGAGAATCATATTTCTATTCTATTCCTAAAACCTTATTCTACCATAATTCTAACTCTACAATTATGGTAGTGTATAAACCTACTTTAGGTAACAAATACATTACAATATACTACACATATATTTTCCAAATATATAATATTTTTATGTCCCAAAATCTGTAAAACCGAGATGCCCAATATGGCAAGTATGGGCTGATTTTGTGGCCTCTTAATAAGGCAATATACACTTGTATATTGTGTGTATATTGTCTTATTTAACACACCCCCGCAGTCATAGCGGGCGGTCTTCGAACGCTGAGATTGTCCCTAAAGTCTTCAAAGAGAACCGCTGGTAGACCCTTTGTAAAGATGTCTGCAATTTGATAACGCGACGGGACATGGCATACGCGAACTTGACCCTTTGCAACCTTTTCACAGACAAAGTGAATGTCCATTTCGATATGCTTAGTACGTTGGTGTTGAACTGGGTTACCTGAAAGGTAGATGTCACTAATGTTATCACAATATACCAAGGTTCCCTTCTGAATGGGACAATGAAGCTCCAAAAGCAAATTACGTAGCCAACATGATTCGGAGACCACATTCGCTACCCCTCGATATTCTGCCTCTGCACTTGAGCGTGATAGAGTTGTCTAACGCTTTGCCGACCAGGAGACCAAGTTGTTGCCAAGGAACATACAGTAGCCAGAAGTCGACCGTCTGGTATCGGGACAACCACCCTAATCAGCATCCGTGTACGAGACAAGTGTGGATGTAGATGAAGGATACAAGTGCAATCCATAGCCCAGTGTCCCCTGAATATACCGAATGATGTGTTTGATTGCATTCATGTGTTCAACTCTGGGATCATGCATGAATAAACACACCTGTTGAACCACATACGTAATATCCAGTATGGTAAATGTAAGATACTGGAGTGCCCCTGCAAGACTGCGATAGCGGGTCGGGTCCTCATATGGTGCACCTGCTGCGGCACTTAGCTTGGGGTTTGCATCAACTGGCGTGGAAGTGGACTTACAGGATGACATCCCATCCCTCTCTATGATCTCAGCAGCATACTTTCGTTGAGACAAAAACAAGCCACCTGAATGACGCTTGACGGCAATCCCTAAAAAATAACTCAAAGGCCCTAAGTCTTTCATAGCAAACTCAGAACTGAGCATGGTCATGATAGACTGGCGCAAGGCATCGGAAGAGGCAATCAAGATGATATCATCCACATACAACAGAATGTAGGCCAAAGATAAACCACGGCGGTAGATGAACAAGGAATTATCTGACCTGCTGTGAGTGAACCCAATAGTTGAAACAAAGTCAGCAAACCTCGTGTACCAGGCCCTTGGAGACTGCTTAAGCTCATATAAGGACTTCTTCAACAAACATACATGATGAGGACGGTTTGGATCCCTGAAACCCAAAGGCTGATGCATATAGACTGTTTCCTTGAGATCACCGTGTAGGAACGCATTCTTGACATCCAACTGATGAATTGGCCAAGTCTTTGAAAGAGCCAAGCTAAGCACGGTCACGAATAGTAGCCGGTTTGACCACCGGACTAAACGTCTCACCACAATCTATCCCAACCTGCTGAGTCTTACCATCACCAACAAGTCGCGCCTTATGTCGAGCAAAGGACCCATCTGAATTCTCCTTATGAGCAAAAATCCACATAGACCTGATAACATTAATACCATATGGACGGGGCACCAACTCCCACGTCTTATTATCAATACGAGCATTATATTCATCAGTCATAGCAATTTTCCAATTAGGGTCATTTAATGCGGACACAGGATTGAGGGGCAAGGGGGATTTAGAGACATCAGAATGTAAATTAAAATGTCTTTTAGGTGTAAAAATACCCCGTTGACTTCGAGTGACCGGTCTATGACTCGAGGAGGAATTAAGGGAATTTTGGAAATTTTCTGGGCTCGGGACGGGTGGCCACAGTAGCTGGCCTCGCCGCCCAAATCGGTAAATAATGGACTCGTCGTTCGGACCAGGTCCAAATTGGGTGGGCCGCCCAATTCTTTGGAACTGTTCGGTGTGGAATGGGTGTGGCGGTACTATGGGTCCAGCGGGCCCCCGCTGGAGGATTTTGGGTGCGGGAGATGTCCGAAAAATTCTGAATAATATACGGGGATATTTGGTCATCCAAAAAATTATACGACTTAGGCTCGGGAGTATGAACTTTCGTAAAAGGGAATTGGGTTTCATCAAAAATGACATGGCGATTTATTATGATTTTCTTGGAGGATAAATCAAAACACTTATAACCACGATGATTCGACGGATAATCCAAAAATACACACGGGGTAGACCGAGCCTGAAGTTTGTTAATTGTGGTGGATGGGAATAACGGATAACACAAGCACCCAAAAATTCGAAGATGAGAATAAGATGGGTTCTTATTATATAGGATTTTTAGGGGGGAAGAATATGTCAGACCTTTAGAAGGAATTATGTTAAGAAGATATGTGGCCATTTGTAGAGCATGATGCCAAAAATATGGAGGTATGGAGGCATGAATTAAGAGAGTTCGGACAATGTTATTTATGGAACGAATTTTACGTTCGGCTTTCCCATTTTGTGAAGATGTATGAGGACATGAAAAACGGAAATTTATCCCATTATTAGCACAAAATTCCCAAAACTCCCTATTGTCATACTCTTTCCCATTATCACATTGAATATTTTTTATTTCTCTTTCGAATTGAGTACGAATGAACGCTCTAAATTGGATGAAGATGGAAAACACTTGTGATTTATTCGCAATTGGAAACGTCCACAAGAATCTAGAATAATCATCTAAAAAAAGAACATAATATCGATGACCCAATGAACTAAGAACAGGAGACGCCCATAAGTCACTATGAATAATATCAAATGGCATTGAAGTATGAGAATTGGAATCAATAAATGGCAACTTAACAATTTTCCCTAATGAACAAGACTGACAAAGTAGAGTACGACTCGTACCCTTACATGAAATAAAGCTATTTTTATCTAAAACTGATAAAATAGAAGATCCCGGATGACCCAGACGAGCATGCCACATGGAAGGAGAGATGGTTGCAAAGGCTGATGGCAAGGCTTGACTCAATGGACTGAAACGAGGCATGATAGGATACAGATCACCCCTACTATCACACCTCATGAGATGGCTCCCCGTCTTGAAATCCTTCACAGAGAAACCGAAAGGATCAAATTCAACAGAGACAGAATTGTCATTTGTGAACTTTCGGACAGACACTAAATTTTTAATCAATTTAGGAGCATGTAAGGTATTTTTTTAAGAGGAGTGGTGGATTTGGGGGAGACAACGTTTTCTGACCATACCCTAGAATTGGAATAGAACTGCCATTACCAACAATTATCCCCCGATGGGTGCTCAAATTAGAATAAGATGAGAGAGTACCTGATTCGGAAGTCATGTGATAGAGAGGATGAGTGGTTGTGGGGTGAGGGGTGGTGTAGTAACCCGTTCGGTAGTTTTTAGCTAAAGACTCTTATTTGACTAAATTATCTTTCATGTAGACTCTATATGGATTTTGTGATGCACGGGGATGGGTAGCACGGATTTTGAGGTCCATTTATGTGAGTTTCGGATGAAAACCCTAAAACTAGAACCTTAGAGTTGGACAGTTTAACTCAAGGTAGACTTTTGAGTAGATGGGTTCGTTTCTGGGTTCCGTCTTTTCCGATAGTTTCGGAAGGTCATTTATGACTTAATCGAGTCATCAGTTCGTTTCCCGAGGCAATCAGATGTGTTTTGTGGTACTATTTGTGAAATTTGGTTATTTGGTTATTTTAAGCAATTTTTTAGAAAAGTAGGTTTTAGCTCGGTTAAATGGAAAATCCAAGGCCAAAAGTGAGTTCGTAGCAGTAATTACCTTTGGTAAGCATGTCTGATTTATGTCCGGGGATCTCGAGAGTGTTTCGGGTGTTTAGTAAAAATTTGGCATAAAATCCATTTTGCTGGTGTCTGGTGTCCGCTCCGGCGGCACTATGGTCCGCTCCTATATGTCCGCTTCTGCGGAGGTTGACTCGCAGAAGGGGGTATGCTTGGTAAGTTTCCGCCTCTGCGGAGGTTTTTATGCAGGGGCGAGTGCGCCTCTGCGAGATCGAGTTCGCTTCTGCGCTGGGGAGAGTTGTCAAGTGATTGCGCCCCAACGAGGTCATTTTTCGCGGGAGTGAGACCGCGCCAGCGGAGTCAATTCCACTGGGGCGGGATCGCTGGATCAAGTGCTCTCATAAATTTCCTAGGTTAAACTTACTTTCCCAAAATAATTTTCCTCGAACCTAGAGGTGCCATAAGGGAAATTCTGAAGATTGAAAGTGAATTCTTCATCTAAGGTAAGGTTTTCACTTTTTGTGGTTAGATTTCATGATTTAAAGTATTTAATGGTGATATAGTGTGGATGTGAATTGAGAAAAATAAGTTATGATTTTCATATGAGATTAAGAGAGGGTGAATCTTTGATTTAAAGGTGTTTTATGGATTTGTTTACTTTGATATTGTGAATTATGATGGATATGTTAGATAATCATGTTGTAGTCTTTAATTTGATTATAAAAACCTTTTCCAAATTGAGAAAAATTCTAGGGTTATGAATTGGGGCTTTTCTTAAATTGTTCAATTAAAGATCTAAATAAGTTTAGGTTTCTAATTAACTTAAAAATGTGATTACCTAGTATGTGTTTATGATTTTTGGGTAATAAAGTTTGGATCTTGATGACGTCGGTGTTGGTTTTGGAAGTCTTGATGTGTTTAAGAATTTTGTCATTGTATTATGTGTAGCCTTATATTAAGAAATAGTATATACGTGTTAGACTTCGATTACCGCGAGGCGCTCCGAAAGGGCAATGCCAGCGCAGAGATTTGATTGTTCGAGGCTCATGTTCGGCCCAGAGGTAGGCTACGGTTTACTTTCTCTATACTCCAATAGAAGTACGTAATTAGTTATAAATGTTAAGAGGTATTGAGCGTGTTTGGGATTCCCAATCAAACAATTGCGATGAATGTTTGAGTGGGAACCGGTGTTGAACTGTGATGATGGGTAATTTGGAGAATCATCCTCGAGTTTATTCCGACTGCTGTTGATTGGGCTTGTCGTCATTATGTGGGCTTGTCGTCATATTTTTGTTGTGTTTTGTTCATCACACATGCTTTGATATGATATCCTAATTGTACTTGGATTATATGTTATTGAATTCTAGAAAGCATGTGATAATCATCTCTATACTTGATTGCATCTTATTACATCATGATTTCTTACCTTGTGTTGTCATTTACATTCATACACTCATGGTTCTGATGATATTGATATGAGAGTAGTATGAAAATATTATGGGTCCAAGAGACCGGAAAGGTAAGAATACTTGTGAGATTTTGGCAACATTGATTGATGGTGATACTACAGCCACAAAGCTGGGATCCGATGGAAAATTTCGGATGACGGTGATGATATGCAAGGAATGAGGTTGCACGCCTACAACAGTTATTCAGTCAAGAGTTTGGCTCCGTTGAGAAATTCCGAAGGAGTATATGGACTTCGCGGGTCCCCCATTGGTATGTTGTTCATAGAATTTGAACGCATCTATACTGGAGATGAAAGGTACCTAGCATATGCATTTCATTCATATCATTCATTCATTCGTACTGTGAATACTTGTTGTTTGGTTACGTGATACGGATTGGTAGTGAAACTTGGGTAACTTCCTGATTAAATGAATTTGAATGATTGGATTGATTATATTCGATCGAATTGATTGCTAAAATTGGTTTGTTCTCTGTGTAATAAGTTGAGTGGTTACATATTTAGGAGTCTAAGTACTCGTTGTGGAACTATATTGTGGTCGGTGAATTTTACTGACGGAACTATCTTGTTGATCATAGAAAACTTTGCATGTCTTGTATTGCTTGATGATTGATAACGTTATTTGATAAGAGAGTAGTGAATAATTAATCGAGGTGTTGTAGCTAAATGATTGTATATTATGCGTGCCTAGATCCCCTTCTTAATCAAGGATACACGGCGTAGACCTCTACTTAGAGTATAATGAGGACGTTAAAAGAACAAATATGTGTCATGCCCTTATGTAAACTCGTAATCAAGCTTAGGGATTAGAGAGAATAAAAATCTAGTATTGTTATGATTAGGCTAATCGTGATATCTTTGAGAAGGATTGTGATATGATGTGTGTACTAGGGTCAACCTGTTTTAATTGATTATTTCATTATTCGGGTAGGTGGTGACAGCGTGAACATGACTTAGACAGAGTATATTGATCGGTGGGTAATAAGTGTAAGATCCTTGTGTGCAATATGAACTAAGTTGTGTGCAATATGAAATAAATGTAAGATCATTGGTTGAATTCTTACGTGAATAAAGTGAATTGTTGATTCAATGACCTACTATATGGACAATGTGACTTAAAAGAGCTGGATTGGTAAGTTGAGGACTTGATTGATTTCTGGATAAATGAGGATTTAGAATTGATCGCTAAGTACTTGAACACTGCTATTTAACCTTTTTGCAATTGGATAACTCTTATGAATATGATGTCATATGTGAAATAAGTGGCTTGTTGATTTTAGTGGACTTGTACATGAACTACGTGACTTATCTGGATTATGGAACTGTCTAGTATAGGATTTACTTGATGTCAACTTGATATTTCTTTTTACGTATCTTCCATCGTTGTCGGCCTATGATGCCTACATGGTATGTTGTGTACGCATACTACACTTGTTGCATTCTATTTGGATGCAGATACAACTCCTTCTATCAGTTCGGGACCTCGAACTTGAGTCCGAGCGGGTTGACTTCCAGTAATCAGGGTGAGGATGCTACTTCCGGCACGCCTTGGATGCTCTATCCTTGCCTTGTTTTTACCGTTGTTCTAAAAACATGTTTCATACTTTTAGACTATGATATTCAGGTTGGGCTTATGTTGCCCTTTTACTTCAGACTTGTATCCGTATTAGTGCTCTTGTATTATTGATTAGATCTTTGGGGTGCATTTGGTATTTCAGACTTATGTTCCGCATTTTATATTAAAATCGACAATTATTTAAGTATTTTGTTATAATTCCGATTTTCATTCTTATATCATGCTAAATGATTTGAAAATGATTCGCCTACCAGTGGAAAGTGTAGGTGCCACCACGATTCCTAAAAAGGGTTGTGACAGATGAGGTAGTGGGGGAAGTGGTAGGGTGGAGGTGGGGGCAGGTGGCGGAGGGTGGAGGTTGATGGGGGTGGGGTGGAGGTGGGTAGGTTTGGGTGTGATGGATGGGGTGAGTGGGGATAGGTGGTAGGGGTGGATGGCGGAGGGTGGGGTGTGTGTGGGTTTGGGGTGTGATAGAGGAGGGTGGGTGGGGTATAATGAGGAAATGAAATACGTAACCACGCAAAAACCATAAAATCCGTTGTTACAAAAATTGTGTTTTTTATGATTATTTAACCACTGAATTACAACAATTTTACAACATAATTTTAAGAACAATTAAACAAATATAATTTCATAAAAAACAATACACTAATGAACACGGAAAACAACCATCCAAACAGGAAGTTAATATGTGACTTGTTTGTACAATAGATGAAATAAGAATTTTATCGGGTGGCTAGATATTGGCATTAAATTGCTCCTAGAGTCCAATTCAGGTAGTTTGTACAAAGTAGTGCTAAAGTTTGCCTTATTTGTTTCGTAGAAGTCACATAGTGTACTTTTCCTGATAGTTAAAATTCATGTGATTTGTGAAGATTTTAACTCGAAAAAGGAAATATGAAGTCGCGCGATGACCAGCAACACTCACAATCGAATGGTATCAGTGAAAGTCTTTTATATAAGGTCACAACGGGTTTGCCTTGAATTGTCAGTCTCCAATTCCTTCCTTTTCTCCAATGTAATTATATATATTACATGATGTTTCCTTTGCTTCGATAATGTATTGTGTAGCTACGGTTCTCTTTTTGATTTGTTCAGTATGGCTGCTTCATTACTGTATTTTTCTTTTTTACTTGATTTTATTATGCTTTACTTATGTCGAAGGTCTATCGCTAACAGCATCTCTACTTTCATAAGATAGGGGTAAGGCTATGTACACACCACTCTTCCCATACCTCACATGTGAAATTACACTGGATCTATGTTGTTACTGTTTTGTGTGTGTGTGTATATGAAGCGACACTATGAGAGATTAGAATTGCAGTACATATTTCAATCCCAGAAAAACCCTCCCTTTTTCGGTGTCCCTACTCCCATTATTCACAGGCCTATCTCAGTCCCATTTTTTTTCTTTAAACAAAGGGAAGAAAAAAATATACATCCAGCGAGTGGACAGAAGCTCACTTTTGCTTGATTCACAGAGACCCGAAAACAGTCACTGTAAGAGCTCTCATACTAGAAGGGATGTCACGAGTATTGGTAGGGAATAAAAAGAAAAATCAAGTCTGATAAATTGCCGTATGAGTTGAAATTGTGTTTGAAACATCTAGCAACAAACTTGAGATACACATACTTCCCCCTTCCCCAGAAAAAAGTTCTGTTATTCACCTTTTTTGCATTTCGCCAATTAAGTGACGGGTCTCAAATTCATAGAACAGACAGCTGAGAGACGAAATGCCACTTCTGGAGTGCAAACTTGAAATGACATGAACTAGTAGTAATGACAAACTGATGTTTGAAACTTGAAAGTATGCCCAGTAATCATATACACAAAAGCATGTACTCGCTACTAAAAACACACTGCAAAAGTACATTAACTTATAAATTAGAAGGGGAAAACGAGAAACACTACCACGCCTGGTTTACCTATTCTAGTCAAGCCTCTCTTCTCCTGAGACACCCGGCTTTACAACCTCATGCTGTGACTGATTGCTTTCTCCTTTTGTAGGAGCTACATCATGACTTTCAGTTGCATTTAAAGCTAACTTCTCTAAATTGACTTTGCTCGTTTCAGCAGCATTAGGCAGTCCACTTCCATCTTTAGGTGATTTAGCCAGTCTTGTATTGGGCAGACCACTTACATTTTCAGGTGTTTGAGGCAGCCTTTCTCCCGAATCTAGAGCTGCTTCCATCTCCTCGTACCTGGAAATGACTTGTCGAAGTTCATCATGAAGATTTAAAGCTTCAAACATCAACCCTTCATCGCCTGACGTTGATTCCACTATTCTTTGTATAACTGCCAAAGACTGCTTGCAGTTCTCCAACATGCTCACTGCTAGATCATCCTTCAATGACAAAAATTTATCAGCTCATTCATGTCTCAAAAGGTCACCCCGCCCCTCAGAAGCCCCCCCCCCCCCAAAAAAAATAAGAGGGGGGGGGGGCAAAATGAAAGTTTTAACAGCAGAATGTTTTTCGTAAAATTTTAGCAACATCGCTTGATCAACTTGATGTTGAGCATATAAATATAATCCTATTGTTTTAATATCAATTGAACCTTATGTTTATCGTCCTTTGGGTGCTCTTAGTAGTTAATATGCCTAACTATTTATTTTTGTTTGTTTATAAAGCTAAAGAATTGAATTGGAGCATAATAAAAAGAATAACTTGGACTGAAAAGAAGCAAATATTGGAAAAAACCAAGAAGTTATGCTATACTCGCACCTTAGCACAAGTATGGCAGAGAGTGTACTTTTGCTCTGCCTGGAAGAGAAGTGCAACAGCACAGTTCAGCAGAAAAGCACAACTATAGTGCAAAGGTGAAATATTGGGTGGAAATTCTGAGGGGTATTTTGATCCAAACAAAATTGTTATCCAACACAAAAGCTTCCTAACACATTTTTATGAACTTCCACCCATGGAGGAACGCCAAAACATAGGGGAGAAGAAGAAGAAACAAGGATACGAGTTGGCTTGAAATTGGTTATAGAATTTGTTCTATTTCCTTTCATCTCTTGATACCTATGTTGTTTTAGATGAATTGTGAGTTTATTATGGACATGCTTGACTAACTCTCTTATTTTGACGGTTACGGTATCTTGGCATGAATGTTGAAGTTGATATTGTTTAGATGAATTAGTTTATCAATTCAGGTTATTTATTCAATCTTGAGTGCAATTGTTTGATAGCTTAAATCACCAATTGAACTCTATCTATGAATCTTGATTTTAACTTGAAAAAGGACTTTTGATTGCATAAAGATTCAATAGGACAAGTTCATAGCCCTAAGGTATTAGGGAAGTGATCTAAAAAAATAAGGATAGAAATATACCTATTTACCTCACTCATCCAATTGTCACGCAAAATAATTGATGCATTATTTTTATCCGTACTCCATAGAAATATAGAGTTTTGGAATAACTTGAAAACACGAGTAGAAACCGGAAGATTTCTATGAGTAAAATTAATCTTGTTGGCTAATAATCCAAATAAATTAAAGATCAAAATAATTTAGGCACTTTAGCAGTATTGTCAAGTGAACACCATAACTATAGAAGCATCCATTCATCATAGTTATCGATCTTCAAGTGTTCATTTATTTAATTCATTATTGTTTGCAATTCTTAGTTTTTAAACAATCAACAAATAACATTCTAACCTTTCTTGATTAGATAACTAGAATTAGTTAAATTTAGTAAAAAAATAATCAAAAGTCCTCGTAGGAACGACACTTGACTCCCCCTTTATTACTCGTTGATTGCGTATACTTGCATATGCATTTGAGGGCAACACGACTCAGTGGTGCTGTTGATTAGAATTAAACATTAATCCCACGTGCAGGTCATTTTATTTTATCACCAATACCTTTTTTCTTGCTTTTCACATTCTTATATTTTTAATTAGTAATGCTGGTGTCTGGTCCACTTTTGATGGATGATCATGACGGGATTCAAGGAAATCTTTTGTTTATGTTTCCGCTTCCATGTATTATGTTTCTATCCTTGAATTAAAACAATAGTGCACTTCGACTATTCCACCGAGTACTTGTTACTTCCCTTTTTAAATTTGATCATATTCAAGTTTTAGGGAAATTACACTGGCCTCCGTTCCATCTTATGATAAGTCAAGGATTGGCTAGCTTCAAAGTTTTACCAACATTCCCAACTCAGTGTTGCAAGCCTTGAGTAATTGTGTTAGTTTAAACTCATTTTCAACTTCAGCAATGGAACATTATACTATGTTTACTTTCATTTTAAGAGTACACAGTAAATATACTTTATTTATCTCTTATTACTACAGGTTACCTAATAACTTATTGCTAACGTATCACAAAAAATACTTCCTTTCCGTATCATTGATGTTGAATTAACGAGTATTACAAGGAATTGTTACATTTTCACCGCTTTAGTATAGTAATAAAGACTATTATGCCACTATAAACTGATATTGCTTAAGGTAAGTACTACTTTCAAGACATTCGGAAAATGGAGACTGATCATTATGGCAATACTCTAATTTCCAAAAGATAATTGGTGAAAAGTAATGAAACGTAGAAGTCAATATGACTAAAAGAGGGAGGTTTTGGTAATGCCATCAAGGCAGTGTAAGAGGAGGTCCTTGGACTACGATGGTCAACAGGAAGTATTATTTGCACAAAGTTCTGACATAACCCTGCCATAATGAAAATTGTTCTATGAAAAGGAAAAGGATGGCATGAAGATGAGACTTATAAAGGGAAAATAAGTGCATGCAGATGTCAGACGTCTGAATTTTTGGTTTATTATACTTTTTGGAACCTTTAAAAAAGCAGTTTGATAGAGTATTTTATTGTCCCCCTTGACGTTAAGAAGTATGTACATGCTCCTTTCTCTGCATGCTGGCCACCCCCACCACCCCGCATGACATAAAAGAATTTAAAATAATGTCAATTATTTGGACCTCCCCTCTAGTTTAAGGTAACTAATTAGACCTTCATTTTAGTCTATGAAAAGCTCCACTTAAATGGTTGATGTCATCAATATGCTATTATGTTCAACTCTAATCCTGCCAATACCCTCCCAAAGATACTCTTCCTCTTCCCTGTTGAGATTTGATCCCCTCGCCCACACACAAACTCTATTTCACTTGTTTACTCACATTAGTCACCACCATCCTTGAGACCCTAAGCCTTCGTCACATATCCTCCTTGAGTCCTCGAGACCTGTCATGGCCCTACTGTTGCTTTGTTCATCTTTTTTTCTTAATCAGTGTTGTTGCCTTGTTTATCTCATCCTGAAACCCCTTTAGGGTCTTCTTTTCCTTTTCTTTCTTTTTTTGTGTCCAACTTATATAATTCTTTATGATTGAACGAAAATGAGGTATTGGATCTACTTGGCCTATGTTTCTTGGTGGAAATAGAAGAATGTTGATGCAAGTACTGAGGGTTGTTAGGAAAATGGACCTTGGACTTAACCCAAACCCAGAAGCATACTTGTGATGTGAAGATTGCACAAGATCATATAGGACCAACAACTCATTCCCTCAAACACTGCGGACATTCTAACCCCTTCTACGCTACTCCACTCTACCCCTCTCCCACTCGCTCAGGGCTACATATCTGGACGTGAACAATATAACGTGGGGGGACCAATATGGATCTTGGTTTGATAGAATGTTAAGAAGATAGACATTAAGTCTAAAATTCAACCACCACAACTAGCTTGTAAAGTCAGTATTGCCCAAGGTTATATAAGGAAACTCATTGCTTCAACCAATGCGGAAGAAAATTATGGGAGAAAAGCTTCTCAGGAATATGGAGATGGGTGAAGCAAGTTGCTGGACTCGGAAGAAGAAGAAAATTTATTCCACGGAAAAGTAGTTCGGTTATACCATGAATCTGACTGATCTTTTCCAAATGCATCAAGTAAATGTAGCACCAGAATATCTACAGACAACGTTTTCAATGATCTCCTTCCGTGGCTAGTGGGGGAGTTCCAGAGCTGAGTTTTCTTGGAGGCTGCAGTCAGGAGCTCTGTTCTAATTTTTGTTTGTTATCTTTCTTTTTGGCCCCGGGGTGGGGTTAAAGTTTGTGAATGACATTTTAATATGGATATAAATTTTAATCAAAAGACGTAAATTACTGTCATTCTACTCTGACATTAGTAGGACATTTCACTATTTTTATTTAAACTAGAGGGAAGGTTTACTTATTTTGTTAAACTAGAGGAGGAAAGGTCTAAGATATTGAACAAAATAATTCTTTTTTAAAAAAAAGATATTGACCCAAAATAAAAACAAAACACTATGTGTTGAAAGTGAATAAATTGTAAGAAACAGAGGTAAAAGACATTCGGAGGAAATTCCTGTTGTGGGGTTAACTTCGCTAAGAAGTTGGAAAAAGAACTGCTGACCATGTCTAAAATACTGGTTCCTTAAGGGAGTCAAATAGACCATATCAACATCTTGTACAACTTTTCTACACTTACTTTGTGTTCAATAATGAAATCTGTTACTTATCACCCAAAAATAGAAAAAGACTGACATTGTTTCTTAATGGAATCAGCAATGAACGAAGTAGTTGCCAATTGGAAGTTAACTTGCTTAAGAGATGTAACTTCAATTCTTTCAGAAATTCATGCAGCATATTCAAGAAGAGTCATATACACACATCGTTCTATTGTTTATCAATGAAAAATTGTTGACTTTATCAAGAAAAAAAAACCCATTGGTTCCTTACTGAACCAGCATCGCACAAACTCTTTGCTCATGGGAAACTTACTTTAGAGTTGCAACTTCAATTGTTTCAGAAAATCATGCAGCAAAATTAAACAACATGTTAGTTTAGAAGGTTAAGATAACGCCCTCATGTTTGTTTTTGGATAAATAAATGTAGCCCTCATGTTAAATTAATATATCAGGAGTTTCTTCAATTTTCAACTTGGTTCAACAGGCATTTCACAGGTGGATGAGCAAAGAGACCTAACTTCTCCTACTATATATAGTAAAAGATCAGAGAAGATTGAAAATTCTAAACTGTAGTAGACTAGTAGTCAAAGTAAGATAATGAGGTAACAAAACTTAGTGTCAGAATAACTGGAATAGAAGAAGTGGAAGAAACGAAGGACAGAGGATCAAAGCGAACTAAAAATCTACAACTTAGTGAAGCATAACCAACAAATGGAGGAGATAAGAGAGTAACCTTAATGGGCTTTGGTTCAACCTCAGAATTCAATATGCTGGAAAGGATCTCAAGACTGTTTTGTGTTACTACAAGCCATTCCTTCTTCTTTTCAATGGATTCACCAATGTAAGTGGTATGCTCATGATTCCGTGACCCTGTATCAGGAATAGGGTAGCTTTCAGGTGGTGAGAGTAGCTGCTCATTCATATGCGACTCCAGGGGATATTGCCTCTTCAAGTTCTATCAAAACGAAAGAAAATTAAGCACATTTATCCTTTGGATATACAAGGCATGCAATATGCAAAATGTAAATTAAAGCATGATCGATTCAAAGATCACTTGCTAGTCTACCAACACGCATCAACGGCCATCTAGTCTAATTTTAGAAGTTAGTAAACATTGTCATAAGACACACCTAAAGGTCTACCATGTGCAGCCCCACCCCCTCCTCTAAAGGTCCAATGTGTTCCACCACGCAGCTAATTTCATCAAGTGAACACTAAAAAGGAAAAGAATAGGCCACAATGCAGACAAGTCCACAAAAAGGGAAATCTCAAAAGGCGGATATTTCTATGACGTACTCCGTTTAGCTTCTTTTCTTTTGCTTTGGATAAATTATTCCATTTAGCATATTTAGTCAATTAGAAAGATAAATCCAAGAATGTGCATATAAAGCATTATGTAAGAACCAAACCAATAAACAAAACAATGTGATACAAGCATTTCGATAGCATATCCAATTATCATAATCAACAATTACAACATTCATACTGGGCTACAATTGGAGATGTCATTGTTTATGGTACAGAAGTTCCTATAAAAATGAAAAATGTCCTACCTTTGAGTGCGGTTTGAACTATTGATTTATGTAATTGGAAATAACCAATTAGGTTTACGACGAAACCTAAAAATCGATCACTGATCCAATTTGAGTACCTCAACAGAAAACTGAAGAGTAACGGCAGCAAGTGATTGAGTTCAGTAGTTCCTCATATAAAATTATTAACTCTAGAGATATAGTAATATGGAGAAGACAAAATTGTTTCAAGCACCAACAGAACCAGAAGCGCCCAGCGCCCCCCTTCTTTCAACGAG
Source organism: Anisodus acutangulus (assembly GCA_029783415.1). NCBI lineage: Eukaryota > Viridiplantae > Streptophyta > Magnoliopsida > Solanales > Solanaceae > Anisodus > Anisodus acutangulus. The sequence goes on from CM056507.1 coordinate 41,523,142, forward strand.
AGGACGGGTTATTCACATTTCATTTGATGGTCAGAGGCGAATTGAAAGTTAAGCAGTGGGAATTCTAAAGATTCCCCGGGGGAAATAGAGATGTCTCCTACGTTACCCATAATATGTGGAAGTAAAAAGGGCAGCCTGGTGCACTAAGATCCCACTATGCGCGGGGTCGGGGTCGGGGTCGGGGTAAGTGCCGGACCACAAGGGTCTGTTGTACGCAGTCTTAGCTTGCATTTCTGCCAGAGGTTGTTTCCACGTATTGACATAATTTCATAGTCATTCGGTTTGAATGTTACATGAAGAACATAAGCCCAATGACGGAACGGGAAGACCCAGGATGTAGAAGATCATAACATGAGTGATTCGGCATATTTGAATTCATATATATATCCACATGAGTGGTACTTCATTCTACGATATATATAAGATCCATATATATAGATATCATCATCTACATCCAGAAAGCGGTATGCTTTGGAAGAAGCTTGTACAGTTTGGGAAGGGATTTTGATTGATCAAAAGAAGAATCTACTTCAGCAGATATGCCCTTAGGCACGGCCATACATAACATAGAAATCACTTGGAAAGGGTGGACAATTAGCTAGAGCAGCGGGTGTTGTAGCGAAACTGATTGCAAAAGAGGAGAAATAGGCCACATTAAAATTACCTTCTGGGGATGTCCGTTTGATATCCAAAAACTGCTCAGCAGCAGTCGGACAAGTGGGGAATGTTGGGGTGAACCAGAAAAGTTTGGGTAGAGCCGGATCTAAGCGTTAGCTAGGTAAGCGTCCTGTAGTAAGGGGAGTAGTTATGAACCTTGTAGACCATCCCCATGAGGGTGGTGAAAGGAGAGCCCCAATTGGTAGAAAAAAATCCACAACCCCTTGGGGTTATCCTGCACTTGGAAGAAGTAGAAAAAAGAATAAATATAGTGATAATTTGATTCTTCGTCGCCGTAATAAATAGGAGAGAAAATCGAATTTAATTCTTCATTTTTACAAAAAAATTACCAAAAACAAATAGGATTAAGCTTGTGACACGTTCACTAAAAAAATCCCTTTGTAGCCAATCATTTATTTAAAAAATTGAATTATGGGCGAACGATGGGAATTGAACCCGCGCATGGTGGATTCACAATCCACTGACTTGATCCACTTGGCTACATCCGCCCCCTATTCCATTTTTACATTATTTAAATTATAAAAAAAAAAAGATTAAAGTTTGAAATATTTATCTTCTTTCTTATTTCAAAGTTAAGAATATGAAGTCAAAATTAATTTTTTTTTAAATGAAATAAAATAGTAACATTAGCAACAAGAGAAACAAGTTATATTTCTATAATTTTAAATAAATACAAAATCAAAATAGAATACTCAATCATGAATCAATGCAGGAAAATACCCTCTTTTTTCTATAATGTAAACAAAAAAGTTTATGTAAGTAAAATACTAGTAAATTAATAATATAAAAAGAAAAAAAGAAAGGAGCAATAGCACCCTCTTGATGGAACAAGAAAATGATTACTGCCCCTCTCTTTTCAAAACCTCCTATAGACTAGACTGGGATCTTATCCATTTGTAGATGGAGCTTCGATAGCAGCTAGGTCTAGAGGGAAGTTATGAGCATTACGTTCATGCATAACTTTCATACCAAGGTTAGCACGATTAATGATATCGGCCCAAGTGTTAATTACACGACCTTGACTGTCAACTACAAATTGATTGAAATTGAAACCATTTAGGTTGAAAGCCGTAATGCTGATACCTAAAGCGGTAAACCAGATACCTACTACAGGCCAATCAGCTAGGAAGAAGTGTAACGAACGAGAGTTGTTGAAACTAGCATTTGGAAGATCAATCGGCCAAAATAACCATGAGCGGCTACGAAATTATGAGTTTCTTCCTCTTGACCGAACCTGTAACCTTCATTAGCAGATTCATTTTCTGTGGTTTCTCTGATCAAACTAGAGGTTACCAAGGAACAATGTATAGCACTGAATAGGGAGCCGCCGAATACACCAGCTACGCCTAACATGTGAAATGGATGCATAATGATGTTGTGCTCATCCTGGAATACAATCATGAAATTGAAAGTACCAGAGATTCCTAGAGGCATACCATTAGAAAAACTTCCTTGACTGATTGGGTAGATCATGAAAATCATGGTAGCAATGCAACAGAGCCGAATATGCAACAAAGAATCCAAGGTCACATACCTGCATTTAAAACTAAGCTCCCACTCATGACCCATGTAACAAGCTACACCAAGTAAGAAGTGCAGAACAATTAGTTCATAAGGATCACCATTGTATAACCATTCATCAACGGATGCCGCTTCGGTAAAAATGTAAACCTATAGCTGCAAAAGTAGGAATAATGGCACCGAAAATAATATTGTTTCCGTAAAGTAGAGACCCTGAAGCAGGTTCACGAATACCATTAATGTCTACGGGAGGAGCAGCAATGAAGGCAATAATAAATACAAAAGTTGTCGTCAATAAGGTAGGGATCATCAAAACACCAAACCATTCAATGTAAAGATGATTTTCAGTGCTAGTTATCCAGTTACAGAAGCGACCCCATAAGCTTTCGCTTTCGCGTCTCTCTAAAATTGTAGTCATGGTAAAACCTTGGTTTATTTAACCATCAAGGACTCCCAAGCACACGAGTTTTCTACAAATAAAAATAGAAAATGGAAGTCTTGTTATTCAAGAGTATAACATGACTTATCTACTCGTGTCAACCAAGGTGTATGTGGATCCATTCAAATTTTTAATGAAGTTGATTGAAAAAATACATACTTCTCTACAGAGAATTAGAATTTCGATATAATAGTGGGTTGCCCGGGATTCAAACCCGGAACTAGTCGGATGGAGTAGATAAGTTCCTTGTTAAATAAAAAAATGTTATCTTAAATTAAATAAACAAGTAAAGATCCCTCCCCAAGTCGTGCTTGCACTTTTCATTGCACACGGCTTTCCCTATGTATACATCAGTTCCTTTCTGATAGAAATTAGGAAGACTTTAAAAAGTGGAATACTCAGTTGATTTACCCCTTATTACTATTACAATTAACATTTCAGAATAGTGAAATTTTTTTATCTCTTCATCATTTAGAAAATCTTAGAATGAATCATTGATAATTCGCCATATCATTGATACAAAAAATATCCAAATATCAAATCTGACTTCTATATACTCCCCACAAACTAGAAGAAGCTCGTGGGAAGGTCAAAGAAAGAACTTGTTCTTCCGACGTTAAAAATTCTTCCAATAATGAGCCCAATCTTTTTTAAAAAGTGTGTACAGTACTTTTGTGTTTCCGAGCTAAAGTTTTAGCACAAGAAAGTCAAAGTACATACTTTATTCGATATAACGTCTTTTTTTGGAAGATCCGCTATAATAATGATAAAGATTTCTGCATATACGCCCAAATCGGTCAATAATATGAGAATCTGATAAATCGGACCAAACCGATTTACTAATGGGATGCCCTAATACGGTACAAAAGTTTTCTTTAGCTAATGATCCAATCAAAGGAATAATTGGAACAAGGGTATCGAACTTCTTAATTGCATTATTGATTAGAAATGAATTTTCTAACATTTGACTACGTACCATTGTGCTAGGAGATCTGGAGCATTCTGGTAGGTACCGAGATTTTGTATATCGTAGAAGCATTAAGGTTGAGGCAGTTAAGGGTGTTGTTTGCAAGATGTGCAGGGGACGAGCGACCGGACCTGATGAAATCCCAGTTGAATTTTGGAAGAGCGCAGGCAGGGCATGTTTGGAGTGGTTGACTGAGTTGTTTAACGTCATTTTTAAGACGGCAAGAATGACTCCCTTGTACAAAAACAAATGTGATATCTAGAGTTGCAACAACTATAGGGGTATCAAGCTGCTGAGCCACACTATGAAAGTTTGAAAAAGGGTCATGGAGATGAGGGTAAGGAGAGGCGTGGAGATGAGCCATACTATTTCCGAGAACCAGTTTGAATTCATGCCGGGGCGTTCAACTACTGAAGCCATTCATCTTATTAGGAGGTTGGTGGAGCAGTATAGGGAGAGGAAGAGAGACTTACATATGATTTCCATCGACCTCGAGAAGGCATACGACAAAGTCCCTAAGGAGGTTCTATGAGATGTTTGGAGGCTAGAGGTGTACCTGTGCATACACTAGGGCGATCAAAGACATGTATGATGGAGCCAAGACTAGGATACGGACAGTAGGAGGAAACTCGGAGCACTTACCAGTGATGATGGGGATGCACCAGGGATCAGCTCTTAGCCCATTGCTCTTTACCTTGGTGATGGACGGACTGACACGACAAATTCAATGGGAGGTACCATGGTGTATGTTATTCGCAGATGATATAGTCATGATTGATGAGACTCACAGCGGAGTAAACGTCAAGCTGGAGATTTGGAGACAGACTCTGGAGTCTAAAGGGTGAAAGGTTGAGTAGGACCAAAACATAATATTTGAAGTGCAAGTTTAGCAACGGGAGTGACCCCGAGACAGGCGTAGAGGTAAGACTTGGTACTCAGGTCATTCCAAAGAAAGGAAGCTTCAAGTACCTAGGGTCTATTATCTAATAGAATGGAGAAATTAATGACGATGTCACACATCGTATTGGGGTAGGGTGGATGAAATAGAGGCTCGCATCTGGACTTTTGTTCGACAAGAAGGTGCCACCAAAACTTAAAGGCAAGTTCCATAGGGTGGTGGTTAGACCGACTATGTTGTATGGGGCGGAGTGTAGGTCATTTAAGACTTCGCATATACAAAAGATGAAAGTTGCGGAGATGAGGATGCTGAGATGGATGTTTGGGCATATAAGAAGAGATGGGATTAGAAATAAAGATATCAGAGACAAAGTGGGAGTGGCCTCGTGGAGGATAAGATGCGGGAAGCGAAGCTGAGATGGTTCGGGCATGTCCATAGGAGAGACACAGATGCTCAAGTGCGGAGGTGTGAGGTTGGCTATAGACGGGTTCAGAAGGGGTAGAGGTAGGCCGAAGAAGTATTGGGAGAGGTGATTAGACGGGATATGGCGCAGGTGCAACTAATGAGGACATGACCTTAGATAGGGGTTGTAGAAGACACGGATTAGGGTAGTAGGTAGTCGAGCGTAGTCCTACTTACGCTTACAAAATGATAGTTGTAGTGTTATTACTGTAGGCCCGATTAGCCTATCACACTTATAGGCACATTATTGCTTTATAGAATGCGCTACTCTGGCGTATTCGATTTTGCTATCAGCATGTTCATATTGCTTTAATTTCTTGACTGGGTCTGACTGTTTCTCTTGCGTTGTTGTGCTTGCTTTACTTGTGATTATGCTTTGTCTTGAGCCGAAGGTCTCCCGTAAATAGCCGTTCTACCTACCAAGGTAGAGGTAAGGTCTGTGTACACTCTACCCTCCCCAGACCACACATTGTGGGATTTCACTAGGTATATTGTTGTTGACTACGTACCATTAAGGATTTAGTCTTAGCCCTTGTGGAATGTCGTTACAACCATATGTTCCCCACTGTTAACTAACATGTTGTCTTGTCCCTAACATCTACATCTAATATCTAATAGAGGAATACAAACTTTTCACCCTTCAGTCCCCACTTCAACCTCACCCCATCCACAACAACAATGATTAACGGGAGAGAGAGAGAACACTCCAGATTCAACAATCTTGTCAGAAGACATGACAAAGCATTTCCAAAAATTTGCTATTTTATCCCTAAACAACACTTGTTTCACGCCTTCCCTTTCTCACCTCAAAAGAATCTAATCAAGGAAAATAAATGAATCAGTAACATAATTCTTTAGTTGCACGAGCAAAAAGCCAACTTGAAATATTGCCTCAAGATGCCTATTTTCTAGTCCATTAATATTTGCAAAGTCCTACGATATAAATTCCAAACCACCATCTCTTTTGCTTTGGGTGCTAAACTCGGCCCAAATGAATCCCCTACATAAAGCTGATAAACAAATTAAACAAATGTATAACACATGCATATACCTCTAGTTTTAAAAAATGCCTAATTTGCCTTAAAATGGATTAATTATAGCAAAATGGTATTAAATGATTTAGACCCAAATAGAGCAGAATACATACAGCCAACTCTAACTTTGTTGTGACTGATGCTCTGTTGATTGATTGAATGTTGACAAATACTGCTACAAGACATTTCAAACAAACTGCGCGAGCATGATAAAAATAAGAGAAAGAATACAAAATCCACATACAATACTTGGTCTTTCAACTGGCACAAAACCCATAACATATGTACACCAGGTACACAAAAGAAAGATAAAGCTTATCTGAGTATTTTTAACCTTAAGATTCACAAATTAAAGGAAGAACACTTATTAATCATTAAGGGGTCATTTGGTAGGGTGTATTTGGTAGAAAAATGTTGGTACTAAATTTAGTACAATGTTTGGTTGCAAACTTAAGTGTGGTACAACTAATACCAGGATTACTCATACACCTTATTCGGTACTATTTTTATACATAATAAACCATGACATTAACAATACCAATATTATTCCTATTCTAATACACCCTATGCAGTACTATTTAAAAACTATGTATACCAAACAGTCCATAACTAATCCTGACATCACTGACACGCCCTATTTAGCACTATTCTTATACACCCTAACAAACGAAACCTAAGGCGTTGTTTGGTAGGATGTGTTAGGGAAAATAGTGCATGTATTAGCTTTGATGTTACTAATTCCTTGTTCGGTATATTTTTTAACATATGTATAACTAATACAACACTCTATTTGGTATTATCCTATGTATAACAAATACATAGCAAATCATGGTATTAGCAATACCGAGACTACTAATACATGCATAAGCATAGTTAATGACAAAATTGCCCTTGAAGTCTCTCAAAGCTAAAGAATGTGGAGGTATTTTCGTAAACAAATATTTTTAAAAAAATTATGCAATTCATGTTATTTTTTATACAACACACCAAACAACAACAACATACCTACTGAAATCCCACAATGTGGGGTCTGGGAGGGTAGAATGTACGCAGACTTTACCTCTACCTTGGTAGGTAGAGAGGTTGTTTCCCAGAGACACTCGGCTCAGGACAAGCAAAGCAAAAAACAGTCAGACCCAGTCAAAAAATTAAAGCAGTATGAAAATGCTGATAGCAAACGCGAATACGCCATGATATCGCATCCTGAAAGAAAAGCAGTAACTAACGCAGATAAATGGGATAAATCAAGTACACTAAGAACGCATAGCAGAAGAAATAAAATTAGAGAAGATTATAAAGCAATACTACGCATATTCGTATGATATGATAAGCATGCCTACAGTAATAACACCACAATTACAAGTTTGTAAGTGTAAGTAGGACAACGCTTGATTACCTACTACCATTCTACCCTAATATGTGTCATCCACAACCCCATATCTAAGGTCATGTCCTTAGTAAGTTGTGTCTGCTCCATATCCCGTCTAATCACTTCTCCCCAATATTTTTTCGGCCTACCTCTACCCCTCCTGAACCCGTCCATAGCCAACCTCTCACACCTCCACACTGGCCATTTGTGTCTCTCCTCCGCACATGTCCAAAACATCTCAACCTCGCCTTACGCATCTTGTCTTTCACCGAAGCCACTCTCACTCTGCCCTGGATATCATCATTTCTAATCATGTCGCTCCTCGTATGCCCACACATCCCTCTGAGCATCCTCATCTCCGCCACTCTCATCCTTTGAGTGTGTGACGTCTTGACTGGCCAACACTCCAGCTCATACCACATTGTCGGTCTAACCACCACCCTATAAAACTTATCTTTTAGTTTTGGTGGCACCTTTTTATCGCACGAGACTCCAGATGCAAGCCTTTATTTCATCCACTCTGCATCAATATGATGTGTGACATCGTCATCAATCTCTCTATTTCCTTGGATGATAGACCCGAGGTACTTGAAGCTTCCTTTCTTTGAAATGACCTGAGTCTCAAGCCTCACCTCCACACCTGTCTCACGGTCGCTTCTGTTACTGAACTTGCACTCCGAGTATTTTGTCTTGGTCCTACTCAACCTGAACCCTTTAGATTCCAGAGTGTCTCCAAACCTCCAGATTAGTGTTCACCCCGCTGCGAGTCTCATCAATTAGGACTATGTCGTCTTCGAATAACATACACCATGGCACCTCCCCTTGGATTCGTCGCGTCAGTCCATCCATCACCAAGGCAAATAAAAATGGGCTAAGAGTTGATCCCTGGTGCAGCCCCATCATCACAGGAAAATGCTCCGAGTCTCCTCCCACTGTCCGTACCTGGTTTTGGATCCATCATACATATCCTTAATCGCTCTAGTGTACGGCACATGTACACATTTAGCCTCCAAACATCTCCAAAGAACTTCCCTAAGAACTTTATCGTATGACTTCTCGAAGTCGATGAAAATCATATGTAAGTCTATCTTACTCTCCCTATACAGCTCCACCAACCTCCTAATAAGATGAATGGCTTATGTAGTCAAACGTCCCGGCATGAATCCAAACAGTCCATAAGAACACACCAAACAGTCCATAAGAAATAACCTCAGCCTAACTAATCCAGCATTACTAATACAACACCCAGTACTATTCTTTTTCACCCAGTTACCCTAACAAACAACCCCTAAGAGATAAGATAATAGTTGAAAAACACTGAAGTATCACTTTTTGGTGAGTTTCCTACTTGAACTATCACCACGCTGACTAGAGCAAGTGTTTGAATACAATCGCCAAATGACGTGTGAGTGTTTTTGACCATTATCTCTAGAAAAAAACATGTAATACATTCAATACAAACATTTCCTGGGAACTTACCATGTAAGTTTGACGAAACACAGGCAAATAGCTAAGATCCTCAGACTCACCCCAAGCAGTAATAAGCTCCATAGCTTTAACCCGATTCCCACTATCAGTTTTCGGGTCATCAATCATTTTAACCATCTCATCCAACACTTTCTCAGACGCCACTTCCGAAAACACTTTCTCACAATTAGAACTACAAGTTTCCAACAAATCCAAACTCAACCTCTGTGTAACACAACTCTTCGATAAATTTAACTTCTTCTTAATCGCTTTAACGATTTCCGTCCCGTTAAACTCTTCACTATTAATCATCCCGCAAATTCGTAGGTTTAAGCTCCAATTAGGGTCCGACATATTTTCTAATGTGGCTTCGTCTACCATTTTGGATTCGGGTGTTGGGCCTTGAAGAATTTCTTTCATTTTTGCGCTTACCATTCTGCTCATTTGGGCTCCTCCGGTTTTTAATCGTTCGCCTAGTGATGATGATGCCATTTTTAGCTTGTCTAATTTGTCCATGTTTGTTGATTAGGCGGAAATTGATTGTAATTTCGATGTTGAAGGGGGGAAATGCTGTGTTTGGTGATGGGGGGTTTGACGATTTTGGGGATTCTAAGGTTGCCGACACATTCTTTTGTACTAGTCGTATATGTTTTACTTTTCTGCATTGCGTATTTTAAGGCCCTTTTAAATAATGAAAACAAAAATATATAATTTGTTAAATTACAAAACTAAAATAAAATCCAGACTAGACCTGGACTGGTTTGATAAAGATGAGATGGGGAGATGTTCTAGTGCGGAGATGTAAGAAGTTGGTTATGAATGACTTTAAGAGAGGTCAAGGTAGACCGGAGAAGTATTGAAGAGATGTAATTAGACAAGACATGTCGCAGTTACAGCGTATCGAGGATATCATGACCTTATATAGGAGATTATGGAGGATACAAATTAGGGTTGAAGGTTAGTAGATAGTAGAACATTGACTCGTTTTTCATTATTTGATTTCTATTACTATCTACTATCTCTTGTTATTTACTTAGCATACTATTTTGTTGTGATTACTGTTTCTTTTTCCTTTTTGACCTTCTTTATTTTTGCTTTATTCTGAGTCGAAAGTCTATCGTAAACAACTTTTCTACCTTCCAATGTAGGGGTAAGATCTTCATATAATTTATCTTCACCAAATCCCAATTATAAAATTATATTGAATATATTGTTGTATACAGTATTTTGATTTGCTTAGGATTATTTGCTTACTTATTGGACTAGGGCATCACCATTCATTCTTTAAATATGTGTTTTATTTAGGAAAAAAACACTACATGATATATTGAAATTAAATAAGATAAATTTTAGCTTTCTTTATATAAAGTATATGAAATACACTTTCTCCCAAAATAAAGATAAGTTAGTCATAAATTTGCCTATTGCGGGATCTCCTTTTTCTGAATTTGCATTTCTGATCGAATCTCCTTCTCGCATCTTCATTGTTTGCCCACTCTTGTGAAAGCAGGGGTGGATTGGCGGATATTCAAAGTGAAGGGACGGTTGTCCACGACTGTGGTTGAATGGTTGGTTGAGAATAGTGCTCTCTACTATGTGGTTGTGCGGACATCAATCCCGTTCCCCTTCCCGTTTTATACTTTGTTTCTTGTTGAAAAATGATTATAAAGTGTATATACGAAGTGCGTAATAATGTATATATTGTGTATAATAAATATTTTGTTTAAAATTTTTTGTGGCTATCCGGTTGTCAATTTTTTCACAGAATGATTACTTATGTCCTTGCCTCTTTTACTTATGAGCTACTTCTAATAATTAATAATATTAAAATAAAGATTATAGTGTTAGCTAACATATTGTTATTCTTTTGCAGTTAGTTTCAACCAATAGTTGAACAAGCTTATTTCAATATTTTAAGCAGGCATTTGGCCATAGAAATTTTTTTAAAAAAATGAATTTTTTTTTGGAGTTGGATTGGAGTTGTGTTTGGCCATAATTTTTACAAATAACATTTTATCGTTGAAATGTACTTTTCAACAAGGTTTTAGTTGTGAAAAAGGTGAAAGAAAAGGTTTTGGTTGTTTTCAAATTCCAAATACAACTTGAAGTTGTATTTAGATTTTTCATGGTCAAACACTGATTTTTGAAAAAAAGTGAAAAAATGGGTTAAGTCTGCTTTTAGTACCATGATTTCAGCGCATATATTTATTGTGCATGATATAATATTTTTGAAGCCTACAATTCAATTGTTTCTGTTTAAACCTCCAAATTTTTCAAGGCTTGTGTAAATTTTGTATGCTATCTTTGTTGAGCTTATAAGTACATATTTGACGATTTTCATTTTATGTAGGAGAATAATGTACTTACCTTCTTTATTTTACTACTCCTTGTTAGTAGCTTGTACTCTATAGCTGTGCTATAATTATTGATTATGTAAAATAGTTGTGCCTTCATCTTCCTTTTTTTTTTTTACAAAAAAAAGTTGTTCTTATTAAACCAAATATACCAAATTGCAAATGAAAAAGATAATCTTGTCATGTTAAACCGTTATGAACAAATACATTTTAGTTAAAGTCTTTTTTAAATCAAGTGTAACAGTCTAGCCCTTTTTTGTAAAACAAAAGGACATATAATTAAAAGTATCTCATAAATCTTTAGCTATCTTGCATATAAGAGAAATATGTTTTGTATTTGTTGGATATAATTGCAGTACGAGAAGTAAATAAATATTACAAGTGTTCGAAAGGATGAACAAACAACCAATATTCAGAACTGCCGCAAGCTTGTTGAGTCTTAAATCTTGATAACATGAAATCAAGAAACACTAAATCTGGATTGTTACAACTGTGGCTGAGTCGAGAGATGACTCTCTGTCTTTAAGACAAGATTGCCCCGTATATATATTTTTACGTTAGCGGGCAATAGACTCCCAAGATAAAACAACAACTAATCAACACTACAAAGCAAATAGGTTGATTCTGACGAAAAAAACAAACACGAAACGACTTGATAATTTAGAGGAAAAATGAAGGAAGAGTTTCTGTTTTTGTTGCTCACTTTTGGACAGATTTTCTCTTGTTTTTCGTCCTCTCTCTATTCTATTTATATACCTCAAATCTGTTTCAGAAGTTTATATAGTATTTTTGGAGAAGGGGAGGTGATTAAGAGGGTGTTTAAGAAATGTAATCATGGGTATTCATGGCCAGAAACGGTTTGCACTTACTGCAAAACGTTTTAGAAGTTTAATGCCATAATTCCATAAACTGTACTAAACAGTTTGGGGTCCAAAAGATAATGTCAGAAGAAACTCAGAAGCCCGTGACCCGTGACCCGTGACCCGTGATCCGAGCCCGGACCGGATGGGCGGGTCCATTTTTTAGGCTTATAAAGAGAATAATTCTTCCTTTTCCCACCGATGTGGTAGATTTGTCCCACACCATATTTCCATGTCTCAAACACCTTACTTCGTGGATCAATATCTCTTTCATTTCTTAACGAAATTTGACGATCCTTGACCCTACGGTCATCTACTCATTTGGTAGATTATGCGCATGTGAAGAGACAAAGCCTCCAACATGCGGAACCCTAGTGTTTAAGTCATTAAATATGGGTGGACGCAACCAAAGACAAATTTTCAACTATATTTTCACATTCTTGTTCATACGCATGGAAAATAAGATTATCAGTAACACCCCAGAAGTAAAACAATTGTGAAGTAGGTAACATGACCACATGTTATGGGAAGCCATCCATATAAAACACTTTATTTTGCTAAAGGTATTGATTTTTCAAGTTCATCTAAAATCTTTTGGTGTAGCATGGTTAGTTAGATTGGCTTCTGAGGCTATCATGTGATAGGCATTCTTAGACCTCATTTATTTTCACTTAATAAAAAAAATTATCTTTATTAATTAGATATCAGTCATTAAGTTTATTTTTTAAAATTTGATTTTCAATCATTCATATCTTAACTATTAAATGTTTTGTTATTTTTAATTTACAATGACTTAATGGGTCTGTAGATTTAAATGATTAAGATTTAAAATAAAGTCTAATATTATTAAAATGTTTATTTAGGGATTCTACAAAGATGGCACTTCATAACTACTCATCCATTTTCATCACTAACCGTAGTCGTCTCTCACTGTTATCAACTATTACCATCTCACAATTGTCACAATAAATCATCATACCATTAGTCACTATTTATAATCATCGTATCAACCACCAATCACTACATACAGTCCACTAAAATAGGGCATATTCTATTATGCTATAACCACGCTTTAAAACTCAATTCATGTGCTTTCATAATTGGTATTCTTTCCGATCTCTATGCATTCACCGCTCCATAGAAAATTCTATGTGCCCCCTACCATACTCCAGCTTGATAATTTGCACCGCCTATCCAGAGTTGAGCCCTGGGATTTGGTGGCAGATTTAAAAAGCCACATAGTAAGAAATTTTTTTTTGTTTTAGTTCGACTTGTCGTCACACTACAAAAAAGTATGAAATTGGCAACAAATTTTAGCAACAATATATCTATTGTTGCTAAAAACGTGAATGACAGTAAATTTTTAATATAATATTACTAAAAAAACGTAATGGCAACAAAAAAATAACGTGTTGTGAAATTTTTTCGCATCGGAGGTTATTGAATGACATGCAACAATTTTTGTTGTTGCAAAAAATACTTTTGGCAACAACATCCAACAACAACAAAAAATGTTGTTAGCAAATGTCTTTACTCTTGTAGTGTCATATATGAAATAACAAATGGTATATATTTAACAACCCTTTTTTTTCATCGGATTCATTGCAGGGATGACATCACTGCTTTAAATAAAGAGTTGTGAATAATGCACTAGACCGCCTAACCAGTTGAAACGTTCTCTTATCACCACCATAATTAATTATCTCCATTCCCCCAGAATTATCAGCCGTCAATTAGTGCCATTATCAATCACTATTATATATATCATCACCACTAACTACTATTCACAACTATCATCACCAGCTACCACTATCCCTAGTCGGCAATCACAACCACCACATCTAGCCATGATGATCATCACCAACCGTCATTTAATACTAAAATATTGTTGATATAGAATTAAATTAATTAGTATTTTATATAAATTTCATACTTATTGTTAAGTAAAAACATGTTTTATACATTGAAATGTTAAGAAAATAAAATTGCTTAATATTCAAATCTTAATATTTAAATTCAGATAAGGTAAAATTCGAGTGAAAAAAAATGAAGAATAAAGATAAAAAAGCAAAGTAATGAAGTGATTATAATTTGAAGAAAAATCAGCTCGATCAACACATTATGTGTGTATTCCAAAGCAACCGAGAAGAACTAACAGGGTGCCAAACACACAGAATTGGTGAACTAACAGGGTGCCAAACACACAGAATTGGTGATTAAAAGTTCAACATTCTCTTTCATGATCAGACTAAAAATATTTAAATTGACATTTGGGGTTTGGTGATTTTTTTTAACTGTTTAGGAGATGTATCGTATGATGATAGAACAAATAAAAAACATATATATAATTGTATTTTTAAATTTCCTTTTAGTTAATGATACATGTCGTGATTTTTTTTTATTATATAGGGACAGGGAAAGGGACATGAGAAGAAGATTATAAGGTGAGGAATCAATCCCACATCGATAAAATAAAAGTTTTGGTAGCCAACCAACTCATCTACTAAGATTCTCCTAAAATATCGACCTCTAGATATTGATTTGTTAAATTACACAATTATAAAATGCACCATTGGGAGATCAAAGACCTCCCCTTCCCTGGCTTTATCGTGGTAGGATATATTTCTACCACTAGTCTATTCATGTTTGTTCACACTTTTTTTAATGCGTGTCAGATTCAGAGATTTTGTTAATGCATGTCATATTTTTTTTGGGTAATTTCAGAGACCTCCCTTTAAGTTTCGCTCTATTACACCGACCTCCCTTGTGGTTTACAATATTACATTTACCTACCTTATTTTATTTTCTTGTAACCATTCTTTAAACTAATTTAAAATAAATATAAATGAACTACAATTTGACAGCTTTGCCCTTCTTAATAATTATTTTTTGTCAATTAATGAACATTGTCGAAATGACTCACTTAACAAAAAATTTTAGAAATAGAATTAAAAAACGCATTTAATTAGAGAATATAGGTTTTGTACTTGTGAGTTTACTTTGTGTTGCAGTAACAAAAATCAAGTATATTCTATTTTAGATAAGAGAAGTACCAAAACATAACACCTAGGGTGAAAAACATTATCTATAGTAGACAAAAGGAATAATATATATGTGATATAGCATCAAAACCCACAAAATAAAGATACTTAACCTGCATAAGCAAATTGATATGAGATTTGCAGAAGAATACCTAATTTATTTTCTTTTGCAGGAGAGATATCTAATGACTTGCGGAGAATAATGAAAGAGGAACAAGAATAATATGAAAGTTTGCAGAGAGGAAGACTTTCGATAGAGTATGCGTTATTTTATTTCTATTTCTAAAATATTTGTTAAGTGAGTCATTTTGATAATGTTCATTAATTAGAAGGAATTAATATTAAGAAATGCAAAGCTGTCAAATCCTATTTCATTTATATTTAATTTAAATAGGTTTAAAAAATGGTTACACAAAAATAAGAGAGTTAGATGTAAATATTATATATCACAAAGAAGGTCAGTGTCATAGATCGAAATCAGAAGAAAAATCTCTGGAATTATCATTTTAAAAAATAAAATGTGACCAACGATAGAGTATATGTAACTCGTGAAGTAGGGGTGTGTCAAAAGAATACAACAATATTACCAGTAAAATCTCATAACATGAAATCTGAAAAGGATAAAATATACGCAAATATTATCTCTATTTGTTTTTACACAGAGGGTGTGTCAAAAGAATCTTATTGCAAATTTTGAGGGGTACTCTGCCTTTTCTTTAAGATTATAAAGGGTGTAGATTGTGACACATACTACAAATTACAATGTTTTGCATCTCTTCTTATTCAAAGATACAATTAGTAGGTTCATTTTGGGTTTTTGCAACTGCCCATCAAGGTTTTAGTCCCTCTTAATGTTTTTTTTAACAATGTTTAGCCCCTCTTATCGACCTGATTAAAAGTAATCTTTACGGGAAAAAAAAGAAAACAATAAATAAGAAAACGGATTTGAGGGTTTAAGAAAGAGAGAGGGGAAAGGAATGCTAAAAACTCTACACCGGCAAGAAAAACAAGCAGCCCATTGAGTCATGGTTTCAGCAGCAACATGGATCCGATATGTATACGGCAAACTTGAATACTCGGCTTCTATTGGCTGGAAGGTCACTTCTCTATTTCCAATCTTTTTTCTATTTTGAGTGTGAATCACACTTGATTATTTAGGATACTATGATTGTTGAGCTTACAGTGTTGAATCAGCGGACGGAAGTTGTAGATACAGTTAATATGTGTGGTTTAGGGAAAAGGGTTTGTGTGGTTTTTTTTCAAAAAGATTAGGTCTTTGTGTAGAAAGCTATTAACTTTGAGGGAATTACACTATGATTGTAGAGATTATAGTGTTGAATCAGCGAACGGTATTTCTAGATACAGCAAATTATGTGGTTTAGGCTAAAGGGTTTGTGTGATTTTGTCTAAAAGATTAGGTCTTTGAGGAAAAAGCTATTAACTTTGAGGGATTTAGACTCGGAGGCTTTTAGTATGGAGGTTCTTTTTTTTAATTTTAAATGTGAATCTCACTTGATATTTTAGGATACTATGATTGTAGAGCTTATAGTGTTGAATCAGCGAATGATATTTGTAGATACAGCAAGTTTTTGTGGTTTAGGCTAAAGGGTTTGTGTGATTTTGTCTAAAAGATTAGGTCTTTGAGGAAAAAGCTATTAACTTTGAGGGAATTAGACTCGGAGGCTTTTAGTATGGAGGTTCTTTTTTTTCTATTTTAAATGTGAATCTCACTTGATATTTTAGGATACTATGATTGTAGAGCTTATAGTGTTGAATCAGCGAATGATATTTGTAGATACAGCAAATTTGTGTGGTTTAGGCTAAAGGGTTTGTGTGATTTTGTCTAAAAGATTAGGTCTTTGTGGAAAAAGCTATTAACTTTGAGGGAATTAGACTCGGAGGCTTTTAGTATGGAGGTTCTTTTTTTTTCTATTTTAAATGTGAATCTCACTTGATATTTTAGGATACTATGATTGTAGAGCTTATAGTGTTGAATCAGCGAATGATATTTGTAGATACAGCAAATTTGTGTGGTTTAGGCTAAAGGGTTTGTGTGATTTTGTCTAAAAGATTAGGTCTTTGAGGAAAAAACTATTAACTTTGAGGGAATTAGAGGGTTCTGAGGCTTTTAGTACGAAGGTTCTTTTAGTATGATGGCTTTTAGTACGAAGGTTCATGTTCCCAGAGAATCACACTTGATTATTTAGATACTATGATTTCAGAGCTTATAGTGTTGAATCAGCCAACAGTATTTGTAGATACAACAACTATGTTTTTTTTTGATATGGTAAAGAAAAATATTTGTGGTTTAGTCTATAGGGTTTCTGTGCTTTTGTCCAAAGATTATGTCTTTGTGTAGGAAGCTATTAACTTCGAGCGAATTAGAGGGATTGGAGGAAAGCTATTAACTGATGGCAAAGAAAGGGAGGAAACCTTTCTTCGAGATCTTGTTTCATGGATATGTTATTCCTTCTGTGCAAAACCTGAAAGTGTTTTGACTTCATACATTTGAGACATGGCATATGTAGATTCAAGTCAACAGGCTTCAATTTTTTTTTAATAACCTTCCTAAAATGCAAAGAGGGAGTATGCATCAATTTCAGTTCAGAGTATTCTAAAAATAGAACTTTGGGAACCTAAAGCTTGCAACTTTAGTAATTTCTTAAGATCTTCGAAAATGTGTCCTACTCTTAGAGGGAGGGAACAATACAAAAGCTATAGCCAAACTGTTTTTTACCCCTTCTGAAGTTAATTATTAACAGTGCTGCATATCACCCAAGTTCTTCAAATTGAAATGGGGCTACTATAACTTCTGGATCATGCTTAGGCCTTCATGGTACAAGATATAAATCGTTATTGGATGATGAAGATCTAAACTATCTTTGCTATTGTAAATGTAGTAATCTTAAGATCGACTCAGATGAGCCTTCACTCCCCAACCCCAACAAAACTACCCCCACCAAAAAAGGGGAAGCGTAAACTTAGGGATATAACATTTAAAGTCCCTTTTTGTTTCATTTAAAGCTCAATTAAACAGTGCCTTCTTCACTGTGTTCGACGTTACCTGCTGTATTATGAGCCAGTACAGAACCAATACTTGATAATTTTATAAGAAGTGATCCACATCTTCTCCTTAGCATCTACTATATAGGGCCAATTGATATATGTGATCTTACTTTTCATCAGGTTCTCAGTACTGAGTATCACTCCCATATTTCTCAATCATGCAAAGAAGCAAGCTTCTTTTAGGGGCCTCGGGTATATAAATCAGGAGAAATACAACAAGTGCACTTTGTCCCTCACCAATAGTTTTCACTAATATGATTTGATGAGAATTGTCTCTCCTTCTGTTTCTCATCTCCATGTATCCAACATGATATGCAGGGTATTCTATTTATGTAGTAACCCACTATATATAGTAACCCTACTAGGCTTTGGAATTCCACTCACCTCCTAATCCTGTATGTTCTTTCTAACTGTGATATTCCAATGCACTTCCCCCTCTTAAATTCTTCGAATTTGTTGCACTGTTATTTATGTCTGGCTTGAGACTCTGTATATATTAAGAAAGATGATTCTCAACACGTTCTCTTTGCACTATGTCCTGAAATACTAATTCTACTTCCATCAGCTACCTTGAAAGTAATATGGTCAGTGAAGTCTCCGTCCCTTCATAATATTCCTCCAAAAGTCACACCCAAATGGAATCGTGATATTGATAGTTCTCCATTCCCCTCAATACTCCCATACTTTTCTGTTATCATCTCCCACCAAGGAGCATGCTCCTCCCTCGAATCTCCAGAACCATTTCCAAGCTTTGTTGAGTGCTCTGAGGTCTTTCACTCCAAGTTCTCCCCACTCTCTTGGGGATGTGACATCCTCCGAATTCATTGGGACTTCTCAATTTATAGAAAAAAACATATTCAGTCATGCCTGAATAGCTAAAGGAAACATATTTAAACATGACTGAATATGTTTTTTCTATGAGCCTGTCTTTGGCTCTTTTGCTATGATCTTTTCTGATTAGTTACAGGTCTGCTACTACATTAGTTAATCTACTAACACATAATTAGCAAGACACTGGAACAACTTTTAATTTTTCCATCTGAGACTGCAGTCCAAACCTTCCCTGTAGTGGGACCAATTCGTTAACATACCGCCAAACCATTTTTTATTAACATAATGACACCTGGCCCTTGTTGCAGTCCCTAGCTTAAAAGGAACGATGAACCAACTTAGTCTAGGAAAGATTACTACTCAGAGAAATTTAAGTGACACTGACTGGACCTCTCAAGAATAAGTGAGAAACAAGAAAGGCCTGGCCTTTTCATAGTGCTAGGGATTTGCTAAACTGAATACTTATAAAGCTACAACATGCAAGTCAAACCATTTTAAAAACCATCACTAAATTTAAAATGTTATGAGTTATAAAGACACAAGCTGTATGAGATGAAGCAAGCTTCCATATGTTGAACTATCATCTGCTTTTCTGCACTAAAAATCAAGCAAGCTTCTATATTTTGAACTTCTACGTATTTACCTTTACTGCTTGAGTACCCCCCCCCCCCCCCCCCGCAGGGAAAGATGGTTGGGAAAAAAATTAACCGTATATTAATTCTGTGCAGAACTACAAAGGAGGTCAAATTACAGATAGAGAATTAGGTGATACCATATGGAAGAATTTTTTTCAGGGAAAATTGACATTCTTGCACTATAACAAGGGAGAGGAAATGGCACCAACATTAGGAGCTCAGGGAGGCACACTTCTTGTTCGGAAGATACCTTGGGTTGATCCAACGTAATATCTCTGTTGATGCAACTATGTGGTCTATTACCTTATGAACAGTTCTCTCTGCCTTAATTCTGGAATACATTTTTACTTTGATGTCTTTTGTTTTAAATTTTAATTCTAACATGCATTTGTCGAATCATCACCAACCAAAGGAGAACCGTTTTACCTACCATTAATGATATTGTTTTTTTGTTGCTACTTTCTTTTATGATCTTATGACATATTTCAACTGAAGAACTTGGTTTTCTTGCTCATAGTTATACCAAGAGGAAACTGTACATATATAGATCTGTAGTGCTAAGTAGTGAACTTTTTTGTTTGTTTTTGTAAAGTAGTATCCAGGCAAGTATCTGCACACCTCAACTGATCCACCATGTACCTGCTACCTCCACTAGCATATGTATTAAATAACATCAGCCAGAAAAGTTTAGAAAAATGGGAAGAAATCACCTAGCTCTTTTTAGCTTTTGTTGAGCTTTGAACCTTTGATATTTCATAGTCTATTTTATCTTGATTGATTGTGTGGTCACGCCTTTTGGTGTAACAAAGTGAGTTTTCTTGACCTCCATTTTGTATAGTCATTCTGCTTGACTTAATCCCTTTGGTTGTATGTGTTTTGTCCTTGCCCACCTTCTATCAGGGCAGTTACAATTGCACCACCAAAACTCACTTGAAGTTGGTCAGTAGCCCTTGCTTCATGGTAATGTAAACACTTATTAGTTTTGGTAATGTGGATCATTGATCGACACTGCTCCCTTTAACCAGTAAGTGTGAAAGAACATCAAGCTTGTCCAGGATACAATTTCAGTTTCACTATGTTAAAACTTAAAATCTGAGAGATGTGTTTGATGCTAGTTAGAAACTTAAGAGGTTGGCTGCTAGTTAACTGATTACCTCCTGTTCTCTTAATCAGTTAACAAACAGATTTATTCGATTGAAACAAATGCCTGGCACTAAGTCGGTGTTGGTGTTACAAAAAGGTATCCCATTCTCTACAGAGTTCTTACAATTAAGAGGTCAATGACTTGTAACATGCTTCATCCTTATCCTGCAAAAAAAAACAAGTTAAACCAGAGGCCTAGTAAACGAAGGCGCTTGAACCTCAGTTTTTTGAACAGTCATAGACCTTCCTTTGAAACATCTCTGGTTACTTTCGTCGATGCCCATGCAATGTGAGCGGGAATGGTATTCCAAATAATCTTCAGCTCCTTTGTCAGCTTGCAGCCTTCCCAGAAACGAAACAGTTCTTTAGGGGATCTATGCATCACCAAACTCTACTCAAATATTTGCAGGAATAGTTCTCACAGATGTCTAGCCACTCTGCAGTTGTCTTACTGCGCAGTTAAACCCCTTCTCCGGAAGCTTTTCTTGGTCAAAATGCATCCTGGATTAAGAGCCAAGTGCCAACTGAAGCAGCATCTTTTAATGAGCCACTGTCCTCCACATTGGTTAATCGATTACCTCCTTGCTAGAGCTTTGTTACATTTTGATTTGCCAGCTACATTTTCCTACTCGTCACTCATTTTACTGAAGGAATGTTGCATTGTTCTGGCGTGTAGGCAATCAAGCTTAACATTCTTGCTGTTGCTGCTTATGTCTTCATCAGGATAGGTTTTAGCACATGGTTTGTAAATTATTGACTAAAATTGGGGGTTCAATGGCATATATGATTTGTAGTGATGTCTAATGAGACTGCTTTCCTTTTTTTTCCTGGACAAATGTGCAAGGAAATCATACCACCATAAATTGCTGCAGGGATGTGATTGCACTGCTATCTTATTGTTTATGTTCATTTTTCGCCTCTTTGGTTTAAAAGATTAGTAGTTTTCCTTCTGATGGAAGCAATTATGTGGATCTCTTTCTGCACATGTTCCTCTTTATTATTACTTACTTCATGTTTCTACTTTCCATAGGAAAGTATTTGTCGGGGATGTTGTGGTTCTCAAGGATCCTGTGAAGTCGGATGATTATCTTGTCCGTAGATTGGCTGCGATTGAAGGCTATGAGATGGTGTCCACGGATGAAAAGGATGAGCCTTTTGTCCTTGAAAAAGATCAATGTTGGGTGCTGGCTGACAATGAAGATGTGAAACCTAAGGTATATGATCCTCGCAATAGATTGCTTTTCCTTGTGATGTGATTTTGTTCTCTCAATTCCTCTTTTGTTCAAATTGTTAAACTATTGTGCTTGTTGCATTATGATAGTTTATCCAACAATCCCATAATATGTTGTGATATTCTTGTCTTTGGTATCAGAATCTATGTTGGCATCATGTTTTTGTTGTATTTTCTACATATCTGATCCGAGTCTTGATACTCATTCGCTGCATAATTTTGATACAATTATTTTGCAGCAAAAGTTGTATGTACCATAAAGTATTAAAGTTTACATGTGTTATAACTTTAGAGTTCTCTTTTATCATAACTGAAACCTTAACTTAGCGGTGATCTTATGTATTTGTTTAAGTTACTGTCTCTATAGATTCTTGTAAGTCCTATGCGTAAAGTAGTAAATCTGAACAAACCTCTAATGGGATGTGTATATTTGTGCTAAAACTTCAGCATTTTCAATGAGTAAAACTCTTTGAATTATGGTGAGAAGTAAGTGTATTAAATTACAATAAACTTCCGATTTTGAAAATCGTAATAATATTTTTTAAGCTAATATACCACTAGGCAAGTGTGCCTAGCGGCTAATGTTATTAATAATAAAATCCTCGGAAGAATTACAGGTAAGAGTGGCTGGACCTTACCTGGCTAATCCTAATGAGGTATAATCCTCTACTACTTAACAAGCGTGCAAAGAATTCGTAATACTTGAGCTAAACTTTCGGTATTTTCAGTTGCTGGGGATTAGAATAGGAATTTGACGTTTGAGTATACAGTACTGTATTGTCCATATTATAGATGTAATTTTATATTAATATTAACTGACTCGAGATTATATATTCTTGTCTTTTCAATAGCAGGAAGCCAAGGATAGCAGAACCTTTGGCCCTGTTTCCTTGACAGACATAGTTGGCAGAGCTATATATTGCCTGAGGACGGCAGTCGACCATGGTCCTGTTAACAACAGGTTTGTTGTGTCATTGCATATCTATTTCCTTATGCATCAAATAAACGTTTCATATTGATCGTGATTCATCTGTCTCTTGCTTTGTCAGTCACTTTAGCATGCAGAAGGATTCACCAGTCCTTGAAGTTGAACTGGATGTTGATGAGATGGCGAGAAGTCACAAAGCATAGGTTGTGCTTTGGATGAAAGGATGTCCTAGGATTACTGATTTGGTTGTACCCTCTTCTTGTTTCCTCTTTATTTATTATCCGAGCGAAATTCATTGGAAAAAATAAAAGTTGTATTAGTGTTTTCGGTACATTTTCCTAAGTGTTGATCTTTCCTCTTAATGAGGAACTGAGTGAACTGTAAACCTTTGAGGTCTTTCAGTTCTATACTTCTATTTAGGACACACACTTAAAGGCTGAAACTACAGTATGAAAGTTTGGGACCACCTGTAAAATTATTCAATACTTCATGCAGGCTGTAGCCAATTGACAAAGAGGACTATTTATTTCAGTAGCTTGAGAATTCCTTTCCCAAGTCCATCATCCCCAATACACACACAACATTACTTTGGGCCTAACTGCAACTCCTTGTTTGTTTTTACTTAAACTAGGTCATGTTTATGCATCCAAAGGTGCCTAGTGGTCAATGACGTGGGTGTAAAGTGTAAATCTTGGAGATCAGGATAAAGAAAAAAATGTTAGGTGATTTCTTCCTGTTTGTCTAAAAAATCACTAAAAATTGCAATAAAGAGTATATGAAATCCATAACTTTAGAAGTATTGTACGTTCAATGGTAAGAAGCTTTAAACTTGAATTTATAGAGTTGAAATTCCGGATCCGTCTAAAAAAATCTTTCCTTTTGTTGTCCTGAATAGCTTTGGTATTTTTGCCAACCCTTTTGCGTACAAAAAAATATTTTTTTTCTTAATTGTCTTACCAGCTCTGTGGTATAATTCTATGAAAGCAAATTTTAGCTCCTTGGCCTTCCATATCAACGTCTACAAATAGTTTTTAATTATCTGTAATTTGATCAGGTCGCAAATTATATTACATGTGAAACTTAAGTTTAAGTAATAATAGCTATTTCAAATTTAAGGATAATAATAGATGATATAAGGAGTTATGGAGGTGGAAAGGTTGTAATTTACCTTTTATGATAGAGATAGGAAGTTGTGGAGGACGCGGATTAAGATAAGAAGTAGATAGTAAGTCGTTGTCTCGTGTATTCTTCCATATTAGTAGGCGTTGTATTGTTTCTGTATTTTCTTGTTCTTTGATTTTTGTTACTATTTGCTGTCTCTTGCACTTCAACTATCGTATTAGTTTACCGCGTTAATGTTATTTTTTTCATAATACTTATGTTTAATATTTTATCATGGATGTTTTACTTCTATCATCTATTGTTTGACTTTATTGTCATGCTTTCTTGAGCTGAGGTCTCTCGGAAACCTCTCTACCTCTCAAACTAGGGGGTAAGGTCTGCGTACACTCTACCCTCCTCAGACTCCACTCGTGAAATTATACTAGATATGTTGTTGTTGTTGTTGACAGAGACAATAATGCAATATAGTTGAAATGATTTTTGAATTTAATTATATCAGAGAATTTCTGTTTGTAATGTCAAGAGGAAAAAAGAGAAAATGCATTCTAAGAACATTGAGAGCACTTTGGAGTAAGGCTGGTCAATGGGCCGGGAAGTGAGGTTGGCCAGTGGGCCGGGACGACCCGACCCTGACCCCGAGTAAAAAAAAAACGGTGGCGGGACTCAAACTCGGGACGGGACAATGTCTCGTCCCGCCCGTCCCGAGCCCGCCCCAGGCCCGCCAAACCCGCCCCCGCCCCGAGCCCGTCTTGAGCCCGCCCCCGATCCCGCCCGAAAGCCCCCCCTTTGCAAATATAACCGTTGCACCAACAACCATTTTAGATTTTGGCCGTTGGGCAACGGCCATTTTTGGCCTCCCCCCTCCCCCTACCCCCCCTACCGCTTAATAATTATTTTAATCCATAAATTATTATATTTATACTTTAACCCAATTTTTCAACTATAAATAACTCATTTTCTCTTCATCTTTCTCACAAATCTTCCTATAATCTCTCTAATCTCTCAATATCTCTCTCTACAAGTCTACATTGTTTACTAAATATTCAATTTTATTTATTCATTTGGGAATTGGGAGTGAAGTTGACAACTAGCTTGAGGATCTTCCATCGAGCAAAGTTTCAATTTTCAACCTCTCGATTACACGTCGACGTTACGTTGACGTTTGGTACATTCGTTCCTTTATTAAATTATTATTGTCTGTTTATTTTATTTAGCGCACTTAATTTTATTGTCTTTAATTAATTATTATCATAATTAAAATGAAAGGATTAAGAGGTATGTTTAAGGGTAAGGGGGCTTCTTCTAGTAGGGGCAACCAGGGCAAGGTTACTTCTTCTAGTCATCTTATGCCTACACAGGATGATTTTGTTGATACTCAACATTTTCCTGCAATACCATTAGATTTAGACGAGGAGCTATTTTCTGGAACTCAAGAAGACTTTAATTTAGACGATGATCTAGATGATACACCCACTAATGTTGATGACAACACACCCACTAGTGCACCTTAAACTGAAATGCCTCATATTCCCCCTAGTATGAGACGAGGTCCAGCAAAACGACCATTAAAATTAGATGCATGGACATTTTTTGATAGGGACGTAGAGAATCAAGTAGCTAAATGTAAAATTTGTAAAAATGTTAAAAGGTCACGGTGGGACGGGGGTGGGTGGGTGGGGGTTTAATTAGACACATAGTAAGTGCTCATCCAGCTAGGTATGCCCAATACCAGGCTTCAAAATCGGGGTGCGCAAACGCCCGCTCCATCGGGACAAGGTTCACATACTGATACTGTCCCGGACCAAGTACAAGGTCAAATTAACCCTATGGCGGGGGGAATTGTAGGCCCTAAATACAATAAACATAGAGATAGGGAAGCAATATCAAAATTAGTTGTTGTGGAGGGTTTGCCTTTTTCATTTCCTTCATCTCCCGATTTTATTCATTACATTAGAGATATATATAATCCTGCTTTTAACGATTTTTCTAGATCAACTGTTAAGAGAGATGTATTTAAATTCGCACATGAATATCAATAATATTTACGTTATTCATTATATCATTTTAATGGCAAAATATCTATCATGTCTGATATAGGTCGTAGTACTAACGACCATGATTATTTAACGGTAGCTTGTCATTGGATAGATTATAAATGGTCTATGCAAAAACGTATCTTAGCGTATAGATATATAGATGATAGGCACACTGGTACTGTTATTGCAGATAATATTTATCAAGTGTGCCATTATTATGGAATAACCGATAAAATTATGACTATTACATTAGATAACGCTTCTTCTAACAATTACGCTATTACAATTTAAAAAAATAGTTTAACTCCATCTTTTTCAGATCATTTTCATATAAAATGCGCGTGCCATATATATAACTTAATTGTAAAGGATGGTCTATCATTTTTTCAAGACATTCTTAGTAAAATACAATTTGCTATAAACTTTATTTTTAAAAGTAATAGAGTACAACGAAGAAACGAATATAAAAAAATTTGTCACGATTGTGGACTGTCTTATAGAAAAATTCCAGAAGAAGTATCCACTAGGTGAAATTCTTTATACGAGCAACTACTTGTTGCTTATGACTATAGAAAACCTATAATTTTCATTTTTTAACTCTCATAATCAAAATCCAGCTGATATGGTTGTAGATAGTGATTGGGTAAAAATTTCCGAACTTATTGTATTTTTAGAGAATTTTTTTCAAGCAACAAAATAATTTTCCGGTATATATTATCTTACTATTTCAGCTATGTTGTTTTATATAACTCTAATATTTTTATTACTTAGTGAATATATGGAAAAAATCAAATTTTATATGGCAAATTTATTAAAAATGTTTATCAAAATAAAAAAATATTTTATTCCTATTCCCACTATTTATATTATTGGTGCTGTATTAAATCCGACTATTAAAATAGACGGTACTAAATCACTAATTGAAACTATTTACGATTGTATAGAAGTACTACCACCCCAAGTCCCAAAAATCTAAATCACTCACCACCTATTGAACAAACTAAAGAAGAAGTGTTGTCTAGCGTAGAAGACCAATGCAAAAAAATATATAGGTTTTATCAACAAGAAAATGCTAGTAACTTACCGGCTTCCATACCATCTTCTTCATCTTCAACACAACCTCACAAAAGACATGTTGTTTCTGCGGCTAGTATTGAAAGCCTCAGAAATAGAATGTCTTGGCCGCATCGCTACTAACCAAATTAGCGAGTTGGATATTTTTGTTTTGCGAGGTTCTGCATCAGTATCAAGAAGTTATCAATGAAGATGGACATGAAGACTTCTTTGAAATCTTTGGAGGGAATGAGAAGACCTTTCCGACACTTTCAATGATGGCCCAAGATGTTTTGAACATTCAAGCGTCATCAACTGCGTCTGAAAGCGCTTTTTCTGCCTATAGATATCAAATAGGAGACCACATACACTCATTAGCCGGAGACATCTTGGAAATTGCAGTATTATTCAGAGATTGGATACGAGCGGAGCGGAGAAGGTGCGGTCAATCGGAGATCAACGAAGAAGAAGACGAAAACTACAACGAAATCTTATCCGAAGGTAGTGGAGGCGACATGGATCAATTTGACCAACAAATACCAATTCCAACCGAAGAACCACAGGAAATTATCAAGCAATTAGAACATGTTTTTTTGAGAATGTAATTTTTTAATTGTAATTTTATTATGTAATTTGCAACTTTTGGACAACACCACAAAGTTGCAATTTAGACAATTGTATTTGTATTACAAAAAAATCTTATGTCTATTAAATAATATAAGAGGCACAAAAACATCTTTGGGATGTTTTTATTACACTATCTTGTCTTGTTTATTGAGTTTTTTTTTATACATATGTTATTAAAAAAAAAAAAACCCGCCGGAACCCACCCCGCCCCAATTCCGACGGGATCGGGATCGGGATCAGGACGGGACTGGAGCAAGTCCCGCCAAACCCGACCCCGCCAGACCCCGCCCCCTTCGCCTGTCCCGCCCCGACCCCGGCCCACTGACCAGGCCTACTTTGGAGACGGTCATATTCACGCATTTCTTGAAAAATTTCTCCACGCGTATAAGTTTTAGTTAAAGATAGTGAATTTTGTCTAATTCGTTCTCACTATTTAGCAGTTTAGCTTTGTTTCTATCTCTCGTTATTTACTGATGATATGTCATATTTTTGCTTATTCCCAATCTTAAGATTACATTTTATCAGCATTTAGTGTATTACATGAAATCCACTCTCAACAACTTTGCTATCTATTTGTACAATTGATTGTACCTTTAAAGAAGTTAAAAAAAAGAAGAAGATGAAGAGACCTAAAATTGTAAGAAACCGAAACTGTGAGGGGATAAATTGCTACATTTCAAAACCAAAACGGACCGCGATTGACTAGATTTTGAAGTTTCCATACTTACCCTTTCTGACCCCACGAAAATAGTTAATATATCAAAACTTCCCCTTATCATATAAAAGCAACAAGAAGCTCGAAAATGCGAAAACTTGATTGAGACTGGAGATTCTTTCCTATGTTTTCTCAAGTTCCAAAAATGTCAAGCGCCATTGATTTCACTCCCAAGAAACTTCCAGG
This sequence comes from Anisodus acutangulus, assembly GCA_029783415.1. NCBI lineage: Eukaryota > Viridiplantae > Streptophyta > Magnoliopsida > Solanales > Solanaceae > Anisodus > Anisodus acutangulus. The sequence continues at coordinate 41,551,805 of CM056507.1, forward strand.
TAAATATGTTTTTGGGTGGAGTTATTTTATTTGGTAGGAGCACTATCTTACAAATATGCACACTAACTGTATGTTAAAATGCCTCAAAGAGAGATACCAGTAATGTGCTCTTTCTTTTGATTGGGCCAATACAAGAATGCTTTCGTTGTTTTTTTTGCATTTCTTTTTGCCATTTCTGATGTCCCATTGTGTACTCATAACGTGTTTGATGAAATGTTTGTGTTAAATGTCGAGGTCAATTTAGTTGGTGTGCTTCTTATTAATGCCCTAGCTATGCTAGAACTTTATTTAATTAGGGAAAACTTAAATTAACTACTGCAAACAGCTACTATGTTTCAATACAAAACTAGTTGAGTTCGGATTTCATTCCGATACTCATTAATTTGTCATTTACAAAGAAGAATTTGGTGATGTTAATTATTGATGCTATTAACAGATAAATAAATAAATAAGCTACAAGTCCTTGCGGGTTACAATGTAAAGAAGGTTAATTTTTGGCTGCATTTGATTCGGCTAAAGTGGTTGAGCTTTCTTTGAATAGTTTAAGCAGTGGTTTCATTTACATTGTTCGTGAAATAGTTAATGTGAAGAATTTTTTGGGTGATGTGGGGTTTGAGGTGGCAAATATGCAGAACTATTGGGATGCACGGTAACTTATTGGCTCTTATTGAAGTAAAGTTTTTCATTTCAAACTCCACAAGTTCCTATTTAATGGATCTTATATTTTCTTCAGATCTTTTTAGTTTTCGGATCTTCCTATTTTACTTGAAGTTCACACATCAGTTTCGTCACACCTAGGAACAAATGAAGAAAACTCTCATAGGTTCCCTGGTCATGCCAAGAACTCTCACAACCTCTTTTTCTTTTCCGCAACGTGCTAACGGTGGTGCAAATCTTGTCTTGTTTGCAATATATTTCTTTATGCCCAATTTTCTGTTGTCTTTATGCTTTTTCTGGAGCTTTTTCCCCCTCTCGTTTTATCGTATGGTTTATTTGCATCGTTGGTATCGATTGACATGATGACTTCAGGGTTATTTTCGTTGCATTCGTCGTTTTCGTTGTTTTTAATACTACTAATTCTTGTAGTGACAGCAGTAAAGGGGCAGCCCGGTGCACTAAGCTCCTGCTATGCGCGGGTACGGGGAAGGGTCGGACCATAAGGGTCTATTGTACGCAGCCTTACCTTGCATTTATGCAAGATGCGGTTTCCACGGCTTGAACCCGTGACCTCCAGGTCATATGGCAACAACTTTACCAGTTACTCCAAGACTCCCTTCTGTAGTGACAACAGTAAACGTCATATTTAAAATGCACGGAAGCAGAATTAATGACTTTTAACTTATCTGTAGATAGCAGTAGGACATATTATACATAAATTGTAAGGCATAGGAAGGTATCTGATATAACATTGTAAGTTGTCCCAAAGAATGCTCTTTAATTGGTAAATGGAAATGCGTACTTAGAAAAAGATGTAAATAAAGTATCTGTTCTGAGATTATGCATCTTATTCCCTACACAGCTGTGATCCTACTCTTTAGTCACCCTTCCATATGGAGGACAAGATAGTCTTAAGCCTATACTGCGATGTGAATGCCTCTGCCGTGACCTACATGTTGATCATTCCATTGGCAGGAAATGGCTAAGTTAGATCTTTATTGTATCTGTAAAATCGAATATAAACACTCACGGTATATGCTATTATTCTATTTCAGGGTTTGGTTCCCCAGAAGGCAGATGTCTTCCGTGCTTAGGACTGTCAGGGAGGGCAGTCACCTCTCGTGGTGAATATCAACACTTCTCCAAGGTCAAGATCTTAAACTTGAAATCTCCTTACAAGAGCACATCTTATATATGTAATGCTAGTAGCTTCAGCAATCATAAAAGAAATCCAGATTTTTTGAGGCAAAACAAGAATGGGTTCTCCAGGGGAAGGAATAGGCAAAATGAAGACAGAGATGGTTATGACAATATAGAAGAATCTGAAATGCTATCTTCAAGAAATGGGCCACTGCTTACTACGTCAAACACTTCCAAATTCCAAGCTACAGCCACTCCAGGTCCAAGGGAAAAGGAGATTGTTGAACTATTTAGAAAGGTCCAGGCTCAGCTTCGGGAAAGAGCTGCGATCAAAGAGGAGAAAAAGTCTGAAGAGTCACAAGGAAAGGGTAAAGAGAGTGAAACTGTTGATTCCCTTCTTAAGCTTTTAAGAAAACACTCAGTTCAGAAAGGGAAGAAAACCAGTAGCAGTAGAAGCAGCAACTTTGTCCTTGACCAGCCAGATAAAAGCAATGTATTCTCTGAAGAGAAAGTTGGAAATCTCACTGAACTAAATAGCAACGTGAACCATGCGGCACAAGAAAGTGGGACCCCAGTTGTTAGCCGGCCGAAGTCAAACTTCCAACGTAGATCTCCAGTTCCGCGAATCAAATTTCAGCCTGTTTATCACGAGGGAGGTACTGATAACCTTGTTGCCTCTACTGCTACAGATAAGACGGAAAAAGACATACATCTGGACCCTGAACTTGGCCAAATTCCCAAAAGTAAGGTTGATTCCGACACTGAGCCGATTTTCTTAGATAAGGATGTGTTCGATGAGATGGCTGATGATGATACTGCCAAAATGTATGAAAGTGTTGACGCTAGTGATGATGAAGAACATAATCATGTTGGACATGACGAATTAGCTGAAATGAAGCTAACAGAACTGCGAGCAATTGCAAAGTCCCGTGGTCTGAGGGGTTACTCAAAACTGAAAAAGCTAGAGCTCATTGAGTTGCTAAGTGCCGATCAAGTCTGATATGCTTCACAAGTAAAATGACGACATGATGGAGAATTTTGTTGCACATTCTTCCTTTGTTAATGTTCAACTTACATAGTACTCTTTCTCTTGATGGCGGTTTCTGTGGTCAGATTGGACAATTTTGTTTACTTCATCTACGTAGCAATCTCTTGCCCTGATATACGTATTTGACTAACTTTTTAAGATCCTTTTTGTGTATCACGTTATTTCTTATGTTCATATAATTGGCGATTCTGAATCTCTGATAACTGTTAAGTAGTCTAGTTGGACTCTTTTGACTTCAGCAGAAGTCTGTTGTTTAAATTAGAGACATCGTTATGCGTGCAGTAGTGCAGGTAATTACATACCATCTACTCTTATGAACGAGCATGTAATTGTTCTGAATTTTGCATTTTGGAGATTAAGATACTTGCTATGACTACAATATAAACAGGTTGTTGTTTCCTTCCGCCTTCTAATTCTGGCAAATTCAGCTCAAACAACTATATGTGCTGCTTGGTTTTGTTTACTTCTCTCAAATTTGATGCAAAACTATTCCCATCATTCAGTGCTGACATCTGCTACAAGAAGATTCAACTCTCTGTAACATGTGGTGTTAAGGTTACTAGTACTATCTTTAGTGTTGCCTTCTTGCTGGATCAGGCCAATTCCAAGTTAGTGATCTTTAAATATTATTAGTGATCTTTTATATTAGGTAGGTGTATATTTAGTTTTCGTAATTATAGCCTAGAATCACTATTGTACCTCATGTATATAAGCTAATTAAGCTAATGAAATCATCAAGGAATTATCCTCTTTCATGATATTAGAGCCAGATCAATTTCAATTCTTTGTTCACCGATGTTGGGCTCCCAAATTATATTATCCACGCTCTAGTTAACAAGGTCTGGGCGTGCAAGGGAGTGTTAAGAGTCCCACATCGGATATGGAATGAGAACATGGACTCCTTATATGGACTTGGACAATCTTCACCCTACGAGCTAGCTTTTGGGGTTGAGTTAGGCCCAAGTGCCATATCTTTACATGGTATCAGTTAGCCTAGGGCAAATCTTCATCTCTTTTCCTCCATCATCTCTTCCGCCGTGCCCTAGCTCTCCTCCTCCGCCAAAACTCTCTTCCCATCAGCCATGTCTGACACAAAGACTACATTCCATCCTGCTCTTGTAGTCTCCAACATCAAGAACAACATCCCCGTCGTCCTTGAAATGGAGAACGTCCAATATGCGACATGGGTAGAGCTTTTTAAAATTCACGCAAAGTCTCATAAAATCCTCCATCATATCGTCAAACCGGAAAAAAGCAAGGAGAATGTGCCATCCACCAATGATAAAAAGGAGTTATGGGCAACCTTTGATGCTACGGTCCTACAATGGATTTATTCCACTATCTCTATGGACCTCTTGCATACAATTATCAAATCCGACACAACGATAATGGAAGCTTGGAATAGGTTGTGTGATATATTTCAAGATAACAAAAATTCTCGTGGTATAACACTTGAGTAAGAATTCTCTGCCACAACTATGGAGGATTTTCCGAATGCCTCCTCATATTATCAAAGGCTAAAGAAATTGTCGGATCAACTCAAGAACGTCGGAGCACCGGTCACGAATGATCGTCTCATTCTTCAAATGGCTGCGTCCTCACCGAAGCTTATAATGGGGTTGGAACTCCCCTTCGCCAAAGCAATCCTCTTCCTCCTTTCTACCAAGCCCGTTCTATGCTCACTCTTGAAGAGGCGGGGTTGACTAAAAAGGCTGTAATCGAAGCAAATTCTGCCATGGTAGCTGCCACGTCCCGACAAACAGATGACTCTCCCTCATTCTCTGAAAATTATATTCAAAACCGTAACAACGGTGGTGGCAAAAAGGGTCAAAATCGCAATCACGGTGGGAAAAATTGTGGCGGCAGCCGCGATGGCAGTGGCGACAACAATGGTAGATGTGGTGGCAGCCAGCAAGGGTCCGGGCAGTAGAAATTGTGGAAGCAGCCGTGGGCCAGTGGGCCACAGTGGCCTTGACCATTCTTCTATGTCCGTACCCAGCAGCCTCTTGGGCCAGGCCCAACAACCAGCAGAGGCAACAACCTAGTCTTCTTGGGCCTAGACCATAGCAGGACTTCACAGTAGTAGCCCCATCGACTCCCGCAAATATCGAGGCAGCGATGTATACTTTTAGGCTAAATCTTCCGGATGCAAATTGGTACATGGATACCGTTGCTACTTCTCATATGACATCCGTGCAATGTAATCTCTCGTCTTATTTCAATTTGCCAAAAATTGTGGCATAATTATTGGTAATGGTCATCCAATTCCAATTCGTGGTTATGATCACACAAATTTGTCTCCCACGAACTCACCTTTAGCCTTGAAAAATGTCATTCATGCTCCTCAATTGAGTGTAATCGAACTCGTCGTTCTAATGTTTGTCTTTCTTGTCCTTTTGGAAAACATGTCTAATTGTTGTTTGATGCTTCTAATTCTAGTACTATGTTACCATTGATATTACCCATAGTTATCTTTGGACATCTCCAGTTTTTAGCTCTTCGGGCCACCGTTATTATGTTTTGTTGTTGGATGATTACTCTAATATTTTGTGGACATTTCCATTATCTAAAAAATCTCTAGTTTATTCAACATTTCTATCATTTAGAGCATTCATCCATACTCAATTTGAATGGGAGGTTAAGAATATTCAATGTGATAATGGAAGAAAATTTGATAATGGGCCATTTGGGAATTTTGTAAGGTTAATGGTTTATCTTTCCGTCTCTCATATCCACATACTTCATCACCAAATGAGAAAGCCGGGAGAAAAATCTGAACCATTAATAACATTGTTCGTACTTTACTATCTCATGCATCATTACCGCCTTCATTTTGGCATCATGCATTACAAATGACAACTTACCTTTTCAACATCCTCCTGAGCAAAGGATTAGACTACCAATCTCCACTCAAAATTCTTTATCAAAAAGACCCATGTTATTCTCATTTTCGGGTATTTGGGTGTTTATGTTATCCTCTCTTTCCCTCCACTACCATAAATAAACTTCAAGCCCGATCTACCCCATGTGTCTTTTTGGATTACCCATCTAATCATTGCGGTTACAAATGCTATGATATATCCTCTAATAAAATCATCATTAGTTGCCATGTCATTTTCGATGAAATCCAATTTTCGTTCGCTAAGTTGCATAGTCCAACGTCTCATTCTAATGTTTTTTTAGATGATGGGGTTTCACCATTTATGGTCCACCATTTGGCCCAGATCAACCGGGCAAAGAATGGCCCATAAGGTGCTCTGGGCCATCGCCATCGCCAGCCCACCCATTGCTTCGCCCACCCACCCTCAAAGAAGAAACCCATCTCGGCAGCCCAGAACCACAACCCACATCGCAAGACCCAGCGAATGGCATCCCAGTGCCCTGCCAACCCATTTCCTCTCCATCGGCTGGTGGGCCGCGTCAGTCCAGCCCAGAACCGAGCCATCCCACTGTCCCGCCCTAGTCCAACCCACTCATATTATGGCTCCAAGGCCGGTTACTCGCAGCCAACGGGGAATTTTTAGACCAAAGCGACAATTTAATCTCAACTTTAATGGTACTAAATCTCCTCTGCCGCGTAACCCCGTGTCTTCTCTTCATGACCCGAATTGAGAAATGGCTATGGATGATGAATATAATGCTCTTATTGAAAATAAGACATTGGAGTTAGTGCCCCGTCCACCTGATGTTAATGTGAATCGTTCTATGTTGATTTTTTACTCATAAAAAAATCTGATGGTCTTTTTGAGAGGCATAAAACCCGTCTAGTAGGTGATGGCAAAACTTAACAGGTTGGTGTGGATTGTGGAGAGACTTTTAGTCTGGTGGTCAAACCAGAAACTATTCACATTGTTCTCATTATAACTCTCTCAAAAGCATGACCCATTCATCAACTGGACGTGAAAAATGCTTTCTTAAATGAAGAACTCAAGGAGACGGTATATATGCATCAACCCTTGGATTTCAGGGACCCAGATCATCCTAATCATGTGTGCTTGCTGAATAAATTCTTGTATGGGCTAAAACAGGCTCATCGGACCTGGTATAAGAGATTTGCAGATTATGTTTCTACTCTTGGGTTTTCTTACATCAAGTCTGATAATTCTTTATTCATATACAGTCAAGGTACTTCTATGGCCTACATTCTTCTGTATGTGGATGATATTATCTTGACGGCTTCCTCTGATGCTTTTTGCAAGTCTATCATATCCCTTCTCACCTCGAAATTTGCTATGAAAGACTTGGGGTCATTGAGTTATTTTTTGGGTATAGTTGTTACTCGTCATGCATGTGGCCTATTCCTATCTCAGAGGAAGTATGCAACAGAGATTATTGAATGGGCTGACATGCTTGTAAGCCATCTCCTACTCCGGTTGATACTAAATCGAAGATGAGTGCTACTTCTAGCACACCATATGAGGATCCCTCCCACTATCGTAGTCTTGCGGGGGCTCTTCAATACCTCACTTTCATGAGGCCCGATATTACTTATGTTGTGCAATATGTGTGCTTATTCATGCATGATCCGAGGGGAGAACACATGCACACTTTAAAGTGCACTCTGCGCTACATTCAGGGTACTCTTAATAATGGCTTGCATCTATACCCATCATTGATATCCACTCTCGTCTCTTATACGGATGCTCATTGGGGTGGATGTTCAGATATCAGACGTTCAACATCTGGTTATTGTGTATTTCTCGGTGATAACTTGATCTCTTGATCCGCTAAACGACAAGCTATTTTATCGCGATCTAATGCGGAGGTCGAATATCGAGAGATCACCAATGTAGTTTCTAAGTTTTGTTGGTTGCGAAACCTTCTTTTAGAGCTTCTTTATTGCATGACTTGGTAGTAAGCAAAATATTTGAGCTATAATCCCAAACCTCATTTAATTATGAGAAACTATGAATAAGTGAATCCAGTACACGTTTCATTCTATAGTACAGGTGTCTTTTGGAGAAGAGGGAGCCAAAGTTATCATTTTACCCCAAAATGGTAAGAAATTTACTAAACTGCCCTAGTCGCACACCTTCTATTGTCATTTCTATAAGATAGTAATAACATGCATTTGAATATTTCTATTTTATCTTTAAAAAGTGAAAAATATTAATTTGAACAAGATTTTTAGAATATTACAAAATTGTGTTTAAGTAGACAATAAAATGATACAGTTGAATGGAAGTAAAATTGAGCATGGTGCTTAACTATAGGTTATTATTGTAAATAATTTTTCCATGTATATTAAATTTTCAATTATCAAAAAAAATATTTACTATTTTTATTTTCTTGGAGATGAAGTTGTAATCTTTTGATTTAATTTAAGTTTTATAAATAAGTGGATTACAATTAATATAAACATTTTATCTTTTGAGAAAGAATACACAACACACGCGCGCACACACACATATGCATCATGCATCTATATAACGTCTTATGTGTTTTAATAATGTCCAAACACTTCCATTCAGTAAAATGTTTAACTTCCAGCTTTGAGCAACAAAAAATATCAAAATAGTTCAAAAGAAGTTGATATAACAAAGAAAACGGTATAGCATACTTAAAGTTTGAATAGTTAACCATATTATTTTATTCTTTTAGCTTGAAATAGTACGTTGTATATTTCTATTTTATTATTAAAATATAAAAATATTAATTTGAACAAGAATTTTGAAGTATAAAAAAACTGTGTCTAGATAATGAATTTTATAATTTATATATGGGTTAAAGAGTTTTATATTTAAAAATAGATTGATTTACTTTATTGGAAATAAGGATATCGTTTCATGACCTTATTATCCGAAAAAATTCAAGAGTTACTTTAGTGAGACTTTTCTACAAATTTAATGACCATTTGAGAAATTGACTAGGAATATATATTACACTAATGACAAGTATGCTCCCAAAAAACACAAAGCCACATTGTGAATTCTCTAGAATATTAAGATCTCATCTTTGTTTGGAAATTCACTTTGTAAATTTGAAAGTAATTTATTACTGCAAATTCTTGTTAGACACATGAGTCTTCGGAGTGATCTTTTCTTCTCTTATTCCATTGAAAATTCAGTGAGTCTTGTCCTCCGGGGCATAGTCCAGTGGCAAAGCCTGGGCGCTATAAGGCGTTCTGGCATGAGACAACGTGAGTTCGATTCCCCGCAAGCACGAAGAAACTCTGCATGTTGGGGAATTTGACCTTGTCTCATTGATCAGTTGTATGCTCCCAGAAAAACTGGCCACCGGAGCACATCCCGCGATTTACCTGATAATAGTGTTGAAGGACCGGTGCTATTACCTCCAGGACGTAGTCAGGCGCAAGTCTGGAGACCTGGATTATCAAAAAAAAAAAAAAAAAAATTTAGTGAGTCTTTTGTTGGGTATTGATATTGGTGAATGGGAAATGATTGGAAAGAAAAGTGGGAGTTGTCTCACATCGGTAGTGGAAAGAAAAGGGGAGTTCCCTCTTGCTTTATAAAATAAGCATTTGTCCCACATATGTAGTGGAAAGAAAAGTTCTTCTACTTATAAGTAGAATTACTCCTTCTTGTCAGTAAAAGGGTTGAGGGGGCAAGGACCCCTCGCGCCGTTGTCGTCGCTCGCTCGGCTTGATTGATAATCTTTTTGGACCAAATTTTCTTTAATTTTTAATTATTTAATTAATTATTATTTAACTAAATTAATTAACTTATCCAATCCTACCCGTTAGTGACCCTGACCCGCGACCCGACCGGATCCGCGTGTCTGACCCGCGACCCGCTTTCTTTTCCATATTTAAATTTCCCACCAGTTTTCAGTGGTTGTTCAGAAAGGTTGCAAACCTTCAGAAACAGTACTTCCATGGCTATAAATTCGTTTGATTCCTCAGAATTTTACTTACGAATTTTCTGAACAATACAAACTTCTTCTTCTTCAGCACAAATAAATTCTGTGTGATATACTACCGTTGAGTGGTTCGCCGCTACCTGAATTTGGAGTACTACTATTCTGGTAAGATAATCGTTCTATCCTGGGAGGGGATATTCCATCAACCTCGAGTACTGTGAGGGGAATAATTTCCTTAAGGACACACTTTGAACTAAGTGGGCTCGATTATATTCTGAAAAATTATTCTTATTTTTCAACACTGATTCTGTTTATTTTCAGTGTTTATTATTTACTGATTTTTTGAAATACAGATTAATAACATCTTTCTCGTAAACTAAAGCGTTGTTTCAAGAAAAATCACAATATTTCAAGCTAATAGTACCCCTTCATAAAAATAAGTCACTCTGAAAGGTGCAAGACTAATGTCGAGTGTATAATTTCAAGTTTCAACCAACCTATACATACGTGTGCATGAAAGGCTCCATTTGGAAAGGTCTATTTTAAGACTTCTCAACATGATGCACTTGAAGAATTGTATAGTCAAGGGGCACATGGCTTTGCATCCACAAACATTTAAGTTTAGAGCACATGCTTCATGAAGTACATAAATGCTACACACTTCTTTTCTCGAAGGAGTCGTTTGGTTCATGGGATAAGGTGATATATTTCAGGATTAAGTTTGAAATTAAATTTATATTTTATTTAATTGAACGTATAAATTTATATCTTCAATCAAATAAAATATAAATTTAATTTCCAACTTAATCTTAAATATATCACCTTATCCTATTAAACTTGATGTTATGTTATCATATCTCTCAAATGAGATAAATTAGTGCAAGGATTATAATCTAAGGATCATAATTCCTGGATAACGAACCAAATGATTCTAAAGTAAATTATAGTATTATACTTCCACATTTTTCTCCGGACATATTTCCTAGAAAACAAGGTAGCATAACTTAAACGATACACATGACATTTAAATTAACAGGATCGTCCAAACAATTTGGTATATGTTCAGTTCCACTAGATTATAAACTATAATGTCACTAAAACCCATGCGGTTACAGAGGAGAAAAAACCTTCTTTCATTTTCTTTTCCTGAAAAGGAAAAACTTAATTTTTTTTTGTTTTTCCTAACGAAATCTCCCCAGTTTCACTACTAAAAAATGTCAGTGGTTATTTTCCACTGAATGTCTGTTAGAAAAATCTAAATAATGGTATTTACACACGAAAAAATAGTAAGAAGTTTTCCGGCGTTTTTATGAGAATCATGTAATAATGTTTCTAGTAGTGTTTTTTGCTTTTTAGAATCCAGAAGGGGGGGGGGGGGAATAAACGAATAACATATAGGCAACTGCTTTATTTTTACTTTTTTAAATTGCATGGAAAAAATTAATATATGTAATTAGAGGAGGAGCCAAAAATCAATATAAGAGAATTTTAAAAAGAAATACTAGAATGTCACACCTAGAATTTGAACCTATGACCTAAAATAAATTTTGAAATTTTCTCTTTTACCACTACACAGGAACTTCTTTAATAGTAAGAGAATTCAACAGTTCATACATAACTTAAAATAAAAAAGATTTGTTTTTACCTTATTTTCGCAGCCAGAACACTCTTGGCTCTCTTTATCTCCGCCACTAATTGTAACTCTACCTTATATCACTTAAGTGTACGATTTTAATCCCACAAAAATATTCTTCCCTATTAATTAACTTCTCCTTTTATCACTATTAAAGGATTCACCGTCACTCTATAGTTAAGTAAAACAGTAAGATTTAAAAAGCTAAAACGTCATGTTTTGGAACGAAAGTAAAAACATTAACCAGCTAAGATTTCCCCAAACCGCCGTTTATGTCATGGTTCTAATTATTTGTTTAAGGTACATAGAAGTTGATAACAGAACAATATTTTATTTTGCTACCCCACATAAAACAAATAATGACAATAATAAAGAGTTGATTGCAATACAAATTACTAAAATATTTTAGCTTACCAAATAAAGATGTGCAAAGATTTATTTGAAGGAGCTCAACCTATATACTGACAATGTCCCTCCAATTATACTTTTGTCTTTTCCATTTAATTACTACAGTATTAAACTGAAAGTTGGTATAACCAAACAATAATTCGAACCCAAATTTCAAACATTTCCCAAATCAAGACCTCTCCTCTTTTTTTATTTCCACATTATTTACAAATAAAACATCAATTTTCGTGGCACGGCATACATTGATTTTTGTCGTTATAATGCAGCTGCAAGTGAGTTGGCATTGTTTACTCAACTAAAAGTTTGATGGGATAGTTTTTTTTTAAACACTATAGGTTCTTGTCATATCCACAATTGTTATCGAATCATTTCGACGCATATGTGTTTAATAGGTTTGAGTATCTCGTAATCTTTTTAACATATAATAAAACTAACAACTAGATATACATATTAATTCGTTTTTAATATTTACAAACTGTGCGTTACATAATTGTATTCAGAGAAAAAAAGTTCGTGCATGGTGATGTTAATTTATACTAAATCACAGAAATTTATCATTATTAAGTAATGAATTGAGGTGAGAATGCCAACTCAATTCATTGGATGTTGATAAATTTTCCGTAGAATAGTGTAATTCTCCTTAGTTGAAGGCTTCTCATTTATGCAATATATATATATATATATATATATATATATATATAGGTGTTTACAATTACAAACCTAATTGTATAAGGATCTCTACTTTACCTAATTACACTAGAATAATAATTACAGAATATATAGAGAATATTTATTTATTCTCTATCACACCCCCTCAGTTGGAGCGGGAGGAGGCTGAACGCTCAAACTGGATCTGAAGTCAAGGAACAGCTGCCGAGGAAGTCCCTTAGTAAATATATCTGCTTACTGATTGAAAGAAGGAACATGTAACACCCGAACATGACCCATGACAACTTTCTCACAAACAAAATGAATATCCATCTCAATATGTTTGGTTCGCTGATGCTGAACCGGGTTATGAGACAAGTAAACAACAGATATGTTATCACAGTAGACAAGAGATGCCTTACGTAAGGGACAATGAAGCTCTAGAAGAAGGTTTCTGAGCCAGCAGATCTCAGCAACAACGTTTTCAACACCTCTATATTCTGCTTCTGCACTCGAATGGAAAAGTGTGGCTTGCCGTTTGGCAGACCGCGAGATGAGATTATCATCCAAAAATACACAGTAGTCGGAAGTAGATCGACGTGTGTCCGGACAGCCGTCCCAATCGGCGTCTATATATGATATCAGCCTGGTCGGTGCAGATGGATAAATATGTAATCCGTAGTCAAGAGTACCCTTAACGTACCAAAAAATACGTTTAAGAGCGGTAAAGTGAGGCTCCATGGGAGCATGCATGAACAAAAACACCTGCTGAACGACATATGCAATATCGGGCCTAGTGAAGGTAAAATACTGAAGTGCACCAGCAAGACTCCTATAAAGAGAAGGATCGAGCACCAGATTCCCGTCATCGGCATTGAATTTCGACTTCGAGTCGACTGGAGTGGGCATGATCTTGCAGTTTTTCATTTTAGCCCTGCAAACAATTTCTTCGGCATACTTACGCTGACACAGGAACATTGCATTTTCGGATCTGGTCACTGAAATTCCTAAAATATAACTCAACTTACCCAAGTCTATCATAGCAAATTCGGATTTGAGCAGGGTAATGATCTCGTGTTTTAGCACATCAGACGAGGCAGTTAGAACAATATCATCCATATAGAGCAAAAGGTATGCAGTGTCATTACCTCGATGAAAAATAAAAAGTGATTATCACCTTTGTTGCACACGAACCCAATCTGCATGATGAAAGTGGCAAAGCGCTCATACCAAGCCCTGGGGATTGTTTCAAGCCATAGAGTGACTTTCAAAGACTACAGACATACTGAAGAGCCTCTGGATGCACAAAGCCAGGCGGTTGATGCAAATATACAGTTTCTTTCAAATCCCCATGTTAAAACATATTTTTCACATCAAGTTGATGAATCAGCCAGTTCTTTCCCATAGCCATGCTCAAAATAGTGTGAATGGTGGCTGGTTTAACCAATGGACTAAAGGTCTCACCACAATCAACTCCCTCTTGTTGCCCTGTGCCATTTTCCACAAATCTTGCCTTATGGCGTTCAAGCTTACCAATATCTCTGAATTTGTGATGATATAGCCACATGCAACGAATCACATTCACCCCCTATGGTCTCTGGACAATATCCCAAGTGCGCTGTGTAGTTAGCGCATTAAATTTCTCACACATGACCACATTCCAATTTGGGTCAAGCTTGGCTAATTTTGGATTTTTAGGTATAGGTGAGATAGTCTGAGTGGAGAGGTTAAAGTGGACTTTTGGTTTGAAAATCATGTGTTGGCCACATATTTCCGTACAGTGGGTCGAAAGTAGGACTCTTTGGGTCACGGGCAATAGGGTGGTTACATGCAGTGGGGTGGTTTGGGACACGATATTTTTCGTGACTGATTGAGGGTGAGGCAATACCTGATTACGATGGGTGGTCGACGTGATGTGGGGGGGAAGTTGATGGGTGCTTGGGGGTAGTCGACGGTGGGGCGGTGAAGGGATAATGGGTAGTCATTGGGGGTTAGGGTAGTCGATGGTGGGGCAGTGACGAGATGAGATGGGTGGCACGATGTATGGAGTTTCTACTGAGAGGGGACATGTTCGGATCATCAAGGAAGCCATAATCAGGGACCTAAAATTTTTAGATGTTTGCAAATGAGAAAACGTTCTACTCGAATGTGACATAGCGAGAGACCATGAGTTTATTTTATGGACAAGTCATAGCATAAGTACCCCTATGGTTTGACGAAAAACCTAAGAAAATGGAAGGGGTAGTTCTAGGTGCTAATTTGTGAGGGGCTGTGGAGGCGAGATACGGGTAGCATAGACAACCAAAAATTCGAAGGTGATCATAAGAGGGGATTCGACGGAAGAGAATTTCGGTTGGAGTTTTATTTTGAAGTGTTCGTGTTGGTAATGTATTAAGGAGGTATGCCGCCATGTGTAAGCCGTACTCCCAAAAAGAAGGGGGAATTGAAACATGGAAGAGCATAGTGTAGATCTTATTGTTGATGGTGCGTAGGATTCTTTCAGCTTTACCATTTTGAGGAAAGGTATGAGGGAAAAAAATCGAAAACACCATGCCGTGGTCCGCACACAATTCATGAAAGGGAAGGTTGTCAAACTCACGACAACATTTTGATGGTCTTTTCAATTGGGTTTTAACATATGCTTGAAATTCAAGAAATATTATGTAAACTTGGGATTTATATTTTTGAGGATAAACTCAAAGAAAGTGAGAGAAATCATCCAAAAACACCAAATAATATTTGTGACCCAGTTTGCTAGTAATGGAGATGTCCATAAATCCGCATGAATACTATAAAAAAGAGAAGACGTTACACTTAATGAAGATTGAAAAGGAAGTCTATCATGCTTTTCTAAAGGATAAGAGTAGTAAGCGGGGGTAAATTTTTCATTATTACATTGAATGAAATTCTGACTTCTAAGAAAATTTAAAACTGGTTCTCCCGAGTGCCCGAGTCTATTGTGCCAAGTGGATAGAGAGATGACAGCTAGAGAGGTTGGTGGATTGACACTTGTAGCGAAATTGGATGAGAAAGGATATATGCCCCCACACTATTGTATCTCGTAAGATTTGTCCCCATACGTAGGTCATTTACAGAAAAACCAAATGGGTTAAATCAATATATACGGAGTTGTCACTAGCAAACTTCCTAACATAGATTAAGTTTTTAATGATGTTAGGAGCATATAGGACATTTTTTAGGGTAAAGGGTGGGTGAGGTAGTTGTGTTTGAGTGGTGTCATATCCTTGAATATGAATGCGATTGCCATTGTCGACTGAAATAAATTGAGGATTGTTCAAATTGAATGGGTGAGGGAGATTACCAGAGTCGCGAGTGAGGTAGGATGTGGCACATGTATCCATGTACCATGCGTCGTGGGGCTGCTGGTGATTCATAGTAATGTAAGCCTGACTCAGATCTCTATCAATCCATGTACCTTGCCGCCGCTTCGCTTTTCGCGATCGCGTCCCCTTCCGCTTCCTCGGCCACCACGTTGAGGTTGGTGGTCCGTAGGTTGCGGAGGATCGATGGGTGTGTTGGCGGTTGGCGTTACGACAACTGTCAATGCATGTTGAGTGTACTCATCCTATTTGGCTCGTCTAATCTCCTCCAACAGTAATTTTGACTGAGCCTTGTTGAAGCTAGGGAGCGGATCAACTTGTTGGATCATCGTCACAAGTGTATTGTACTCACCTTTTGGCAAACCATTGATAATTTGTAAAACTATCTTTGTTTCAGAAATTGGAGCGCCAACATTAGACAATTGATCGCAACCAATTTTAGTTGTTTATAATAGTCTGATATGTTGGCAAAGTTTTTAAGACGAGTGTTGGTGAATTATTCCTCCAAATAGACGGTACATGTATGTTTGTTGTCTTGAAATAATTCCTCTAGTTGTGTCCATAATTCGTGAGTTGAGGCACCTATCTTCACAATAGTATGAAGTAGATCCTTGGATATGGTGTCATATATCCATTATTTGACGATAGCATCGAGCCGCTTCCACGTCGGATTGTCGACGTCGGGTGGACGGGGATTGGTGGCATCGATGTGATCAAGGACGTTGTAGGCACAAGCATGTATTTGAAATAATTCGACTCACGATGAGTATTGTCCATCCTCTTGATCAAGAACTAGAGGGATAAAGTTTTTGATACTCATTACTGCAAAGGTCAGATGAAATGTGTTAGTAGGGGTAGGATGAGGAGGATGTGTGACGTCGTGGGTGGAGAAGGAGGAAGCGGGAGACGCCATGTGGCCGGCGGAAGCAATGAATGAGAGGTGGGTGGGGGCAAAATATTTTTATGGTTTGGGGGAGGGGGGTTGCCGCCGTAAAATAAGAAAAGAGATGGGGGTGGCGGCCGAGTATAGTTTTAGGGTAGAGAGAGTTTGGCTTCTGATACCATGTAGAATATTGTAATTTTCCTTGATTGGAGGCTTCTCATTTATGCAATATATATAGGTGTTTACAACTACAAACCTAATTATATAAGGATCTCTACTTTACCTAATTACACTAGAATAATAATTATAGAATATATGAAGAATATTTATTTATTCTCTATCATTTTCCGGTACTTAAATTCCATGAAATTGATAGAGAGCAACATGACGTTGGCAGAATCTTTCCACTATGAAGTTGGCAGAGTCCCTAAACTATAGGAGTTCTACATTCATATAATTTAGGATTACTTACATAACTCCGAATGATATGGTAGATTCCTACACATACTGTATATTAAATAGATAGAGAAGTATGGCTTTTGATAAAAGGCAAGCCATCAACATGTATCTGCAAGAAGAGATCGTTAGAAAAAAATATGAAAATCGAAATTGAAGAAGAAAGGCTTTTACGCGATATACCATTATTTGTTTTTAAAGAAATATTGCTCATACTCTTTAAGGGTTACAAGCAATTTCCTTTAGGATTCAATAAAATTCTAGTATACTGCAGATTTTTCTTAGGCTTCTTCAGGGAATCCTTATATTTATAAAAATCTAGAGATAACTTTTCATGAAAAGTCGTGTTCTTTCACAAATAAATATGTCTGTTCAATTTAAAACCTTCAAATATTATAGATTAATTCAACAATCTCCCACTAATTTGTAGTGTATCTCATAATATTATATATGTATACCAAAAGCATCTTATAGATTTGAACTTTTTATTAGTGTAGATACTTTGACGTTTAACAAAGTTATTGGCATTCTAATATTTGAACCACAACTCCTTTTGTCAAATAAAAACTATCACATACATAATATTATTTAGCAGCTAAGTAATTCAGTATTTTGCTCTTAGCACTTTTATGGGCCATGGCTCAATCTTGATTCTTGAATATTACAAGACCAACCCTTTAGATCTCGTTTGAAGCGTCACCACTTCAATAATCATATAGCTAAAATTAGCTACTATGTCTCTGTTACTGCAGACATTTACTAATTTCATTAAGAATAAATTCAGTCTCTTCTCATAACAATTTACACTGGAGTTTATGATTATGCCCCGTTATTTCAGTCATTAAACAACTCTTTAATTCCTTACTTAATAGTATGTAGTAGTATATTGAAATCACAACGCTCTAAAAAAAGATATTCGTGCTTTAACAATATAAAGTAATTTGTTATTACCCATTGAACTTGTGTTGTTAGAGTCTATACCAACTCAAAGTTGGGTTCCAATTATTTGTGTTTAGTTTAAGGGTTTTAGCCTTATTCCCTCAAAATTTATGTACACTGCACTTCTTTAAATTGAATATCGCAAGATCAACACAAATAATTTTTTAAAGATTGAAAATAAATCTTCCGCATAGGCATGTCATAGAAACACATGCCTAGACTTTTCATTGCATATCGATTATTGGATACTATTGATATAGCATCATTATATAAATATCTCAATATTGCTCGTATTCTCTTTAGGGGTTACAAACAATTTCCTCCAAGATCCAACAAAGTTCTAGTATAGTGCAATTTTTTCTTACGCTACTTCAGTGGAATCCTTATATTATAAAACTTTAGAGATAACTTTTTATGAAATGTCATACTTTTTCACAAATAGACATGTCTGTTTAATTTAAAAGCCTCAAATATTACAAACTAATTCAACAGAAAAAAATATAGCGACATGCACTTTACAGAAAACATTGTTTATAATTTTTTTCGTCATATCAGATTTTTGGTCCTAACCTAAGTGGTAAGTCATTTTGTACCTTGAACCTTGTTCCACGTTCTACAATGATCGGTTCAAACTTAGGAATTAAACCCCTATGTTTATGCTTATTCTTAATTTTTTTTCAAATCTAGGGAGTAAGTTTCAGCAGCACTTTGTCGCCCACATTGAATTCTAATGAGCGCCTATGTTGACCCTCATACTTCTTCATGGATTTCTGGGCCTTATTCAAGCTGTCTTGCGCATCAGCAAACATTTCTTGCTTGTCCCTAGCATACTGGTACACATCTGGACATTTGCCTCTAGTCTTCTGCTGAAACTTACTCCCTAGATTTCTAACCGAGACGGGTCAGTGGGCCCGGCGGGCAGTGGGCCCGCTGGAGAATTTTGGGTGTGGGAGATGTCCGAAAAATGCTGAATAATATACGGGGATATTTGTTCATCCAAAAAATTATACGAACTAGGCACGGGAGAATGATTTTTAGCAAATGGAAATTGGGACTCATAAAAAATTACATGACGATTACTGATGATTTTATTGAAGGATAAATCAAAGCATTTGTAGCCACGATGATTAGATGAAAAACCCAAAAACACACACGGAGTAGACCGGGCCTGAAGTTTGTTAATTGTGGTGGATAGAAATAACGGATAACATAAACACCCAAAAACCCGAAGAAGAGAATAAGGAGTTTTATTATATAAAATTTGAAGGGGAGAAGAATATGTCAGACCTTTAGAAGGAATTATGTTAAGGAGATATGTAGTCATTTGAAGAGCATGATGCCAAAAATATGGGGGTACGGAAGCATGTATCAATAGAGTGCGGATAATGTTATTTATGGAACGAATTTTACGTTCGGCTTTCCCATTTTGTGAAGATGTATGAGGACAAGAGAAACGAAAATTTATCTCATTAGTAGCACAGAATTCCCGAAACACTCCATTGTCATACTCTTTTCCATTATCACATTGAATATTTTTTATTTCACGATCGAATTGGGTTCTGATGAATGCTCTAAATTTTAGGAAGACGGAAAAAACTTGAGATTTCTTCGCGATTGGAAACGTCCATAGAAATTTAGAATAATCATCCAAAAAAAGAACATAATATCGATGACCCATGGAACTAGGAACAGGAGACGTTCATAAGTCGCTATGAATAATATCAAATGACATTAAAGTATGAGATTTTGAGTCTACAAATGACAACTTAACATTTTTTCCTAAAGAACAAGACTGACAAATTGGAGTACGACTCGTACCCTTACATGAAATAAAACTATTTTTATCTAAAGCTGACAAAATAGAGGATCCCGGATGACCAATACGAGCATGCCATAAGGAAGGAGAGATGGCTGCAAAAGCTGATGGTAGGGCTTGACTCGATGGACCGGGACTGGGTGTAATAGGATAAAGATCTCCCCTACTATCACACCTCATGAGAGGACTCCCTGTCTTGAAATCCTTCACAGAGAAACCAAAAGGATCAAATTCAATAGAAACAGAATTGTCAGTAGTGAATTTACGAATAGAGACTAAGTTTTTAATCAATTTGGGGGCGTATAGGGTATTTTTCAAGATAAGAGGGGATGAGGGGGAGATAATGTTTTATGACCATAACCCCGAATTGGAACAGAATTACCATTACCAACAATTATATAGCGAGGGTTGCTCAAATTGGAATAAGATGAGAGAGTACCTGAATCGGATGTCATGTGGGTAGTGGCACCGGTGTCCATATACCAATTTGGGTCCGGTTGAGTTAAACCCAGTGTGTGCATCGCGGCCTCGATATCGGTCTGAGTGGGGCCTGCTGCATGGTGAGCTTGCGGAGGCCGAGGCCCAAGAATTCCAGACCTGGACTGTCCTGGGCCGTGACTGCTGGAGCTGGAATTACTGGGCCAGTGGGCAGTGGGCCGTTGGGGCTGCTGGAAAGCCCACTGGCCAGACGCTGGAACTTGTTGTGGAGGTGGGCCGTAGGGCCACTGTCCACTGGTCCAAGCCCACGGCCCAGAGGCCCAAGGCTGAGACCAGTGGGTCGGTGGCCCACTGTAACCTGGATGGGGTCCACTGCCACTGCTTTGGCCACCGTGACTGCTGCCGGGGCCACCGCGTTTGCCCCCGCGATTTTTTCCATTTTTTCGGCCATTCTTGTTGCCCCCGTGTGATCGGTTTTGGTTTGAATTGTTACCAAAATTTTGAGGACTAAAGGAGGAAGTCATCATGACCACGGGACTAGCATTAGTAGCCTTCTTTTTAGCCAAACCGGCTTCTTCCAAGGTAAGCGTGGATTGGGCTTGATAGAACCTTGGAAGAGGATTACTTTGATGAAGGAGAGTTCCAACGCCACTATAGGCCTCAGATAGGCCAGCAACCATCTGTAAAACCAGACGATCTTCACTAACTGGCGCACCAACGGTGCGGAGTTGGTCCGCCAATTCCTTCAACCTTTTGCAATATACTGAAACGTTTGGGAAATTTTCCATGTTGACGTGGGAAAATCCTGTTCAAGAGTAACAGCTCTAGAATTTTGATTATCTTGGAATATGTCACGCAGTCTATCCCATGCGGCCATTGCCATATCGTCTGGCTCGATAATCGTCTGCAATAGGTCGGTGGAGATAGTAGAATAAATCCACTGAAGGACAGTGGCATCAAGTGTTGTCCATAATTTAGGATCAATCTCGCGTTTAGGCACCTTTGTATCATCAAGAGCCGTGGGGATGATGTGATGGATGACTTGATGCGAGCGAGCGTGAATTTTGAAAACTCGACCCACGTCGCGTATTGGACGTTTTCTATTTCAAGAATTAACGGGATATGATTCTTGATGTTAGAAACAACAAGGGCAGGGTGAAACGTGTTCTTTGACGTAGACATAACGAAAGAACAAGAGGTGAAAGAGGGATTTGTAAGAGAGATTTTGACAGCGGAAGAAACAATTTGGTAAACCCGAGGGGGAAGGGGTCTCGGCAGAGAGGAAGAACAAAAATTTGTAAGAGAAAACTTTTGTTTGACCTAGACTTTTGATACCATGAAAGAAATAATCCCCTTGATTCATTACTTGAAAGGCTATATATACAAGTAACAAAATAGGAGAATCATATTCCTATTGTATTCCTAAAACTTATTCTATACATGTATGATAATACACTAATTATGGTAATACACTACTAATTATATTACAACATTACCTAAACTAAGATGCTAAATATTTACCATAAATTACTTGGTACAAATCTGTCCAAACCGAGGGCAATCCCGTGCCCAATATACACAATATACACATGTATATTGTGTATATTTAACATTATTCAAGTTGTCTTGCGCATCAACAAACATTTTCTGCTTGTCCCTAGCATACTGGTACACATCTGGACATTTGCCTCTAGTCTTCTGCTTTGCAACATCTAATGGTATCAAATGTTGTCTTCCCAAGACCAACTCAAATGGACCTATCTTTGTAGCCGACGACTTATGCAAATTATAGCAAAATTGTGTCGAAACCAATAAGTCAGTCCAATTTCATTGGCTTGTAGTCACAAACGGCCTTAGATATTCCTTCAACAACTGGTTAATTCTCTTAGTTTGGCCATCAATTTAATTTGGAGATGATGGTCGTTGAAAACTTCAGATCAATCCCTATTATATTGAACAAAGTTATCCATAACGACCTAAAACTGTACATCCTATTACTCACTACATATCATTGAACATAAAATACTTAATTATTTTGTATTAATAAATCTGTTGTAACATCCGATGAGCATACATTGGAGAAGTCCATCAAAACAGATACCGCAACCTTTCAAGAATGGGAAGCGGCTGTAGCAAACACACTTCCTTCTTACGCTCAGTCTTGTCTTATTGACAAACATGATAAGTTTTTATGTAAGCTTCTATGTCATCTTTAATCTTCGTGTAGAAATAGACTCAAGACAACAAAGACACATATGTTCCACACCCGAATATCCAACCATGTGGTATCGTGTGCCTCTTTCAATAATTGTCTACGCAATTTTCCATCTTGAGGTATGATGATCCTTCCCTCTTTGAAATAAAATAGATCATCCTCGATCCAATACCACTCTAAAAAAAGTCAAAACCGACTAAGAAAATAGATCTCAAAATAAGGGTCAGTAAAATCCTGGCCGGGAAAACAAATCGACCTCGAGATGTCATTTTTTTTAATTTTTAATTTTAAAATCCTTACCTTTCAAGGCCGATATTTTAAATACACAGTTATAAATGCACCTTCTGGGTTTGAACCCTCGTCTTTACCATGATACGATACATTTCTACCAACAGACTATTGATCCTTTTCTTGATACCACAAGATATGTCCTTTTCTTGATACACGTTGCTAATATTTTTATAAAGGCCTTTGATCTCATTCAAATTACACCTTAATATGGTATAACACGACCATTATCAAATATAATAACCCAACTACGTTGGGGTCGAATTTCAAAAGGAATACGATGAGAAATTACACTATTTGTGTTGTATTATGGCTTTACTAATTACTTTACTTCTATGTAACCAAGTTTGTTTGTTTGATTGAACTATTCAAATTATCAAGTCAATTAAGTGAATGTATCAAGTAATTTGGAATGTTAGAGTTGTGACTTAATGCATGGAAGTGGTGTTGGGTTTTTGCTTAAGTAGGTGTATTTAGTGTGGTATGGGTAATGTGGACTAATATCTAGGTGGGAATTTCTCAATTGACCCACCTAATTTCACTTTAAGCTTTCTCAAGTTCTAAAGTGTGACATATATGAACACCCATTATTACCCTTAGTTGATTCCCCTCTGTTTAAAGTTGGGAATTATTAAATGGGGTTTAAAGCCCCAAGTCCTAATTAACATATCCATTTTCTAGACTCTAGTCTCCTTTTTCAAGTTTGACTAGAGCCAGTAGGCATTAAAGAGGTATTTCCAACCAACCCTTAATCATTAAGAGTGAGGGGTAGTTGAATCCCACATTAATACACCCATTTCATATTTTATAAACTACCCCAACTTTCACATTTCATTATTTCATCACAACTCCAACCTAAGTCTAGCCACTCATATTAAATAATAAATGCATAACAAAGCAATAAATAAATGGAGACATAATGAACACAAAAGAAAAACTTACAATGATCTTTGGATTAATAAATGAGATTGTCTTCAACACAAGGAATACAATAATATTGGAACTCAAGATGACTTGTCTCCTCCAAGACAAGACACAAATATTAAAAGTGACTAGAATAGTAGAAGTCAATGTGTCAAATCACAAAACACTATGTGAATTTATATAAGGACCCAATTTTTGTACAATAAAAAATTACAAAAATGGCATCGCCTGATCACTCTGCGATCGCAAAACAGGTTTGCGGTCCGCAAAGTAAGCCGAGGATTCGTAGAGTAGTTTCTTGTATAGACTATCTGGAATTGTGCAGGAAGTTCGATCAACAGAACTGAACTGCGGTCTGCAGAACTGTCTTGAGACTTCGCAATCTGAGTTGAACTTGAACTGGAGTAGCGGTTCGCAGACCGGATTGCAGTCCGCAGAACAAAAGTGCGGGCCGCAGTTTGGGTCACACTTCGGGACTCCAAAATTCTTCTTCTCGCTGTCTATTTTTGCGACTTGGCTACCATTCTGCGGTCTGCAGTCTGGTTCTACGGTCTGCAGAAGTGGTCTTCTCAACACTTCATCTTTTTTTCGGCATTTCCGTCCATGTTTTAGCACATTTCTCCACTTTTGGTGTTTCGATGCAAAAATCCTATAAAAACCAAAATAACATAAGAAACAACTACTACAAATGCATAAAGGACAACAATAATCTATGAATTTGGTATCAAATGTGCCATAATTTCTCAGCACATCAGCCTTGCCGAGGCATAGTTTCAGTTTCTATGAAGCAAACTTAAAGATGTGTCATTACCAACGTCGAGCTTGAGGGGGTAATAGAGAGCAACATGAAGTCAGCAGAATCTCTTCACTATGAAGTCAACATAATCATAATTTGAAATCAAGTGGATTTGAAGTTGAAGTTTTATTTGGATATACAATTTAGATTTTTAAGTTGTATTTTTTATCATAAACATGAAACCCCACAATTCAAGAAAACTACCAATACTTCTCCAAATCTTATACATTCCAAATGTGCAAACCATAGTTCACAAATAAGGCATCATAATATCCTAAGACGCCATATTATTAAATCACATATCTGCATGTTCCTTTTATAAATAAATACTTGCAATTACATGTTATTACAAATATTCAAATATACATAATTTTACAAAGATCTATTGATCCAATAAATCAACAATAGTAGTAACTAGCTATTCTTTAATATAAACCTCTGACATGGTGATAACGTTCAAATCTACTCCTCAAAGAGAAAGTGTTCACGGTCGTCACAATATAATTTACCCAACCATGAGTTGGGATCGAATCTCATAGAGAACAATATAAAGACGATTAAGAAAGTAACGGATTTATCACCAACTAAGTTGGCCAAACACTTGATAGTATTTTAATTTTGAGAAATATTATAACTAATGCGGACATATAAACTAACCTAGAAAGCAAGTAAAATTATCAATTGCCACAAGCATGGGTATAAGAGAAATTACTCTCAAATAAACGATTTCAATGTATTTTAAGATTTTATAACTAAGAGCGAGTTTATGTTAATAGACAGTGATTTCTAAAATTTCATTGAAAATATTCCAATCAAATCAATGAATTTCACTCAAATTTTTTCAAGCCTTAGATTGTGATATTAAGCATAACAAATTGAATCTCAAGTTAACTTTTCTATTTCTAGCTCAAATTATTAGATGAGGTTTAAAGCCTCAAATCCTTTCTATTTAATCTTTTCCTAACCCTTAACACTCTTTTTCAAGCAAAGTAAAGGTAACTAAGCATATTTAATATTTACAACCATTAAAAGACATTAAAGTTTGAAGAATAAATAAAGAAACATTAACTCACTTCATTAGAAATAAAAATTGTTCAATTGATAAGCAAAACAGGAGATTCAATCCAAACTTTAACAAATGACTATTTTCATGAACAAGATTAAAGTGATGAAATAAAATGCTACACATTTAGATATACAATACAAAGCGAGAGTTGAAGAAATGAGTAAAGAAATTTTCATTGAGTGCTTCTGAATCTTCAAACCCTAGGTGTAGTTTCTTGCGAGCTTCGAAGAATGGCCAAAGATGAAAGGTATTTTCCCAAGCTTTTCTTTTATAATTCCCTAATTTTCCAATCAAAATAAGAACAAAACAATCACAACAACAACATACTCAGTGAAATCCCACAATGTGGGGGTCTAGGGAGGGTAAAATGTACACAAACCTTACCTCTACCTTGGTAGGTAGAACGGCTATTTCCGGGAGACTCTCGACTCAAGACAAAGCATAATCACAATCAAGAAAGTATTACAAAGCAAGAGAAACAGTCAGACAAAAAATTAAAATTGTATAAACATGCTGATAACAAAATCGAATACGCCATGGTAGCGCATTCTGACAAAAGGAAGTAGTAGCTAACACAAATAAATAATATAAATAAAGTACACTAGGGAACACATAGCAGCAGAAATCAAACTACAGGAATTGTAAAACAATACTGCGCCTATAAGTGTAATGGACTAATCAGGCCTACAGTAATAACACTACAACTATCATTTTGTGAGCGTAATTAGGACTATGCTCAACTACCTACTACCCTAATCCGTATCCTCCACAACCCCCTATCTAAGGTCATGTCCTCAGTAAGTTGCACCTGCGCAATATCTCGTCTAATCACCTCTCCCCAATACTTCTTCGGCCTACATCTACCCCTTCTGAACCCGTACATAGCCAACCTCTCACACCTCCGCACTGGAGCATTTGTGTCTCTCTTCTGCACATGCCCGAACCATCTCAACTTCGCTTCCCGCATCTTATCCTCCACAGAAGCCACTCACACTCTGTCCCGAATATCATCATTTTAATCATATATCTCCTTCTATGCCCACACATCCATCTCAACATCCCCATCTCCGCAACTTTCATCTTTTGGATGTGCGAAGTCTTGACTGGCCAACACTCCGCCCCATATAACATAGTCGGTCTAACCACCGCCCTGTAAAACTTACCTTTAAGTTTTGGTGACACTTTTTTATCGCACAAGACTCCAGATGTGAACCTCTATTTCATCCACCCCGCCCCAATACGATGTGTGACATCATCATTAATCTCCTCATTCCCTTGAATAATAGACCCGAGGTACTTGAAGCTTCCTTTCTTTGGAATGACCCGAGTCCCAAGCATCGCCTCCACGCCTGTATTAGGGTCGCTTCCGTTGCTGAACTTACACTCAAAATATTCTGTCTTGGTCCTTCTCAACCTGAACCCTTTAGACTCTAGAGTCTGTCTCCAAACCTCCAGCTTGACGTTCACTCCGCTACGAGTCTCATTAATTAGGACTATGTCGTCTGCGAATAACATATACCATGACACCTCCCCTTGAATTTGTCGTGTCAGTCCGTCCATCACCAAGGCAAATAGTAATGAGCTAAGAGCTGATCCCTGGTGCAGCCCCATCATCACTAGAAATTCTGAAATCACAGATGTGGCCATTCTGGCCACTTTTTTCATTTTCTTCAATTTGGCCTCTTTTTAATTTGTTTTCACTTGGTTTCTTCCCGATCACTTCTCACTCACATAAACCTATAAAATTGAAGTAAATCATAGTATATGCACTATTTTATCAATTAAACATAACAAAAAATTTAAGATTAAAGAAGAGATAAGTGGGTAAAATACCAACTTCTCACATGGTACGAACAATTTCTTCACGTCGAACATGAGTCTTTTTTCTGTAAAATTTAAAATGGTTGGTCTTTATTTGCAAATATAAACTTATGAATCAGATTTTACATTTTTTAAAATATTGAAATCACAATATGGGATTTGAAATCCTAATTTTTAGAGAACTTGTGATTGAAATCATGATATGAGGTCTTGTGCAGATTATATAAACAAATGTTGACTTCAAATCAAAACTTGAAATTAGACTGGGTCTCAAATCCTATGGCCAAACGCCTACTAAAACTATAGGAGTTATACTTTGATATATAGTTTAGGATTACTTACATAACTAGGAATGGTATTGTAGATTAGTCCTGTGCATATTGTACTAAATAGATAAAGAGGTATGGCTTTACAAAAGGCAAACCATCAACGTGTATATGCATGAAGAGAAAATGGTGACGAGTCCTTTGGGCATTGCTGGATGGTAAAGGAGGGGAACTTAAAATTCAGCTGGAGGTCTGCAGCGTGGGGTCGAACCCTGGTGGGAGCAATTTGCTCTCTTCTGGTGTAGGACCTTGTAGGTGATATCAGTTGCTCTGTTCTCAAACCCTAGTTATTCAGGCACATCCTGCGATTTATTGTAGTAGTGTTGAGGGACCGAGACTACTAACTTTAGGAATAATCTGACGTAAGCCGGGAAGCTGAATATAAAAAAAATGCAGTGACGTTCACTTTTACAGAAAACGTTGTTTATATTTCTTCTTCAGAAATTACATAGTTTGTCGATATGCTTTTTACTTTTCTAAAAGTTATTTAATGATTGTAGTATGTCATTGTGAATATTCAAAGTCAGTATAGTTGTAGTAGTTTAGGTTCTTTAGGCGCCGTTGCGATTTCCATAATCTCTTTCCTGTCTTATCTCTCACCCCACCTAACCAACATTTAACACAAAAATTTGCATATTTTCGACCTAATATGGGACAGCCTGAGACAAGTTGCCCTTTTATCTCTATCCTAAATCCTATATTCAAATCCTTAATTCATAATGTAGATAATGTCCCATTGACAAGTGCCTTCGCCTAATCATCATTGACCATCACTGTTTTTTTTTTATTAATCTCCTGCTTATCCATATAACCAGTAACTCTCTCCCCTTTATTTCAGTTTATGTAATCCTATTTTCTTTTTAGTTTAGGAAACTTCTTATTTTTATCCTCAATGTCAAGCTTTATAGTCAAACAAATGTTATTACATAACTAATATTATAAATTTCAAATATTTTTATTTCTCTTTCATGAAGCATTTGTATGAAAGTAAGTACCATCCGGTTAAGATGAGGTTTTCTTGTTCATATGTTAATGGTCGGTAAGCTTTTGCGCGTTATATCGAATTAAATCACATGTTTCACCGCTTGTGCAGACTCCGTTAGTTCCTTTGAGTTTCGGCCTTGCGACCGTACTCTCAGGAAGAGTCGTTCACGCGTTAGCTGAGCCCCTGATCCTTATAGACCAAGGGCGAACACTTATCATTTACGACATGGACTATCAGAATATTCATATCATGTGCTCAGTCAGATAGCTTAATGAAACAGCAGGAGTAATAAAACTTTAATTAGATTGATTAAAAAGTCAAGGAGAGATACCAAACTCAAAATGTTTTGTTACTTTTTCAGCTTTTCTTTTTGCATGTAACACCTGAAATGTACTACGGACCACAGCTCATCATAATTAAAAAAAAGGGATGAGGACAAACAAGAAGAAATAGGGCTGGCCCCTACACTAACCCGTCAAAATCAAACAATCTATTTATAGTACTATGACTTACTATTGCCACAAAGTTGGTAAGCAAGTTGATCAGGGCCCTTCTACTATGAGACTAGGGCTGGCAAAATGGTTAAAACAACAAGTAATCGTCTAAATTGATCCACTAAATACGAGTTGGATAACTAATTATTTAAAAATAAATTAAATATAAATATTATCCACTAAAAAATAGATATTCAAATAGATAATATGAATATTCATATTATCAATATTCATTTGTTTGCGTGTTTTTTTATGAGTGGATTGGTTATTTTATTGACTTTTGTTTAATCCATTTTTAAACCGTCCATATCCGATTCAATCTGCCGGTCATGTCCGTCCTATCTGAGACCATAGTTACTCCCTACATTAGTAATAATAGATTTATTTTACTTACTCTAAGAATGATATACATTGGTGCTTTATATAGCTTGTTGTAACTTTAAGTTATCTTAGGCTTTAATCGAGGGTATAATAGTTTCGAAGTAAATAATAGAATAAATGTTTAATAAAAAAATTAATATTGATAATTAAGATTTATATTACATAAAATTAGCAGTGTATAACAATTGTTATTTAAAATAGCCAAAATAATCTCATAATCTCTAATATAAGTTTTTGCTCAATGTTTCTAATTAAGAGCATTTGTTCCTACCAGATAACAAATTATCCTATTTTGAACAGTTAAAGGACAAAATTGATTTTTTTTACTTTGTTTTGGAGCAATTTTTGAACTACTTGGGTAACGAGGGCATTTTTTAGCTAGTTGACAAACAATGATGGCATATTTCATATTTGTACCAAAAACGCAACGGAGGATAAAATTGACATATTTTAAATAATTTAGAGGTATTTTGACCCTTTCTTTCCTTTTTAATTTGTTACAAAATAAGTAATTTTTAAAGTAATTAAGAAGATAATACCCCCTCCTCCCTCCCTCCCTCAAAATTACTCTTATCTAATAAATGTTAAATAAATTTTAAAAAATATGCATATATTAAAGGGTCTTTTGTCCCGTACCCCATTTATGAGATCATGCTTGGTAGCTAGGTTGTTGTTGTTGTATATTAAATGGTCTTTTAGTAAAATAAGCTAATTAATTAATGCTATAAAATATTTTTTTAATAAATGCGCTAAACCTTTAAAAATCACTTAAAAGAGAAGAAGGGAGGCAGTATTGAAGTTCAAATAGAAGGAGAAAAGGAAAATTGTTCTTTAGTAATTAAACTAGCTTCTATCGCAAGGTAAAGTACAACTCAAGAAATTAAATAGTTTTGATGAATTCACGTTTTATATTTGATGGACTCAATTTTTGAAGTTTTTAATATTGTATTTAATAAATTTTAAAAATTATGAATTAATTTAGTATGTATTTACTAATATATTACTGTACTATACTGAAAATACTAAATTCAGCTGAATTCGATTGCATAAAGGCTCTATTTGCTTCTTCTTCTTTGAACTAATGACAAACGACTCACACAATTTTAGATCAGAGTAAAAATACACTAAGATCTTTGTTACATCACTTGATAAACTTACATAATGTCAATTTATCCTTCTAATTATATAAATTATAATCTAAAAAAAAATCATTAAAAAGTTATTCAGTGCAAAAATGTGAAAAAACTGTTGAAACACAGGTTGCCAAAAGGTGAAAATTTATGACATAAATGGGGCCAAGCTGCATGATCAATTTTTATATGTCCCTACTGCCAACTTTAGGGCAGTTTTGAGTTGACGTTAGCAAAAGCCAACGTTTCTAATTTGGTAATAGTAAAATGCAATAAACTTGCATGGATTTTAATAGTCCAATTTTGATGTTCACAGTGATTCTCAACTTGTTTTTGTTTGGAAAAGGGGTGTCTTTGTTGTGGTTAACCACCAAAAATAGATAATTAAAGGCTGTCATCTCCTTATTTAAAATATAAACTTATATAGTTTATTGTGACTCAGAATAAATAAACAGTTTTCTTGTAAATAAATAAGAAAATAAATTTTCAGAACATATATACTTTGACATCTGTCAAAACTTGATTTTTCTCTTGCACGTTCAGCTTCAACAACAAAGTACTCCGACTATTCTTTTTATGTAATTAGTACAAATACATCGAGCATGAAATTTAAATATAGTTTAATTCTCACGTTAATAATTTTGTATTAATTTGATTTAAATTCTAGAAACTTGTGAAATTTAAATAAATAAAATTATTGATAGAAAAATGTAACCTATTTTAAACAATATTTAAATAGTGATGTAAATTAAAATGGAAGAATAAATAAAATAGCCATACTAATACAGAAAATTTGAAGAGGTAAGAAAAAAAGAAAATAAATAACAGAGTTTGACTCAATGAAGAAAAAAAAAGATTTTGAGACCCTTTGACTGGTCATAGAGGAATGTTTTAGTTTTCGACAATTTCTTAAAACAAGATAATTAAAGCGACGACCACTTTCATGTTAGCCACACATTGTTGCCAATGATTAGTTACCATAATTAAAGCTTTTAATTGTTTCAAAAGTTTTTTTTTACTTATAATAAATTTCAATAAACAAGATGCAATTGGTGCATTTAGTCTTTGATTTCTTGTTTTGTCATGCTAAGCTGGAATTGTTGGACTACAATACTGTAGCTTGAATCACCTAAGCACAAAAAACAATTTGCTTGAATAAAATTCACATGAAAAATTTATTAAATAATTAGAAAGTTCTTATTCAGATATTTTATAAACAAAGGTAGATCAGAAATGGTAAAAGTTCAACTGGCCGGGTTTACACCTTCGAAATAGGAGATTAAATTTGAATTTAAAAATTTCGGAGTAGTTTGATAGCTCGTTAGAATTATATAGATATTAATAATATATGAATTAATTATGAAAAAAATTATATATTATTTTATAAAATAAAACTAATCCAAAGTAATAGGAGATCATTCCCCCCTTTTATTTATTCATCTTTTAGATTCATATTAACCCATATTTTAATCCCTTTTAATCACATATAAGCATCATCACCAACAAATATAAAGGGCCCCGCCAATATTACCATTGTTTTCTTTTCTTCCTTTTTGCTGCCCTGTTAATGGCAGGCCCTCTCTCTCTCTCTCTATATATATATACACAATGAAGTACTGCAAAGAGGGTTGGCAAAAATTGTTGGAGAAAAAGGGTTCATTGATTCTTCATCTTTATTCCATTGAATACTCATGTTCTTGAAAATTATTCCCTTTTGAAACACCATTTGTTTCTTCAAGATCTGAGTATTTTTGTCATTTCAGGTATAACGCAAAGCTGCTCCCTTTGCCTTTTCAATTCAATCTGCTAATTGGGTTTTATTTTTGTAGTTTGTAGAATCAGCTGTTTTTTTTAAATTAAAAAAACTCTGTTTTTAGATTTTCTTGGCTAAGGTAGCTGTAAATTGTAATTCCTAGGGGTTGGAATTGCCAATAAGTGTATTTACAATGCTATATGTGCTAAAAGTATCTAATTTTATGAAGTGGGTAGGAACTTTTTTTTTTACAGGAAGAAATTAGGATGGATTTAGAGGTTATTTTTATTGCTAAACTTGCTTGGCTATGTGTATTTTCAGAATATGAAGCTGAAAATTTGTTTGTTCTCCTTTTTTAACTCTTCCCCACGCTGTAACAAATACTTCTGAATTTTGGCTTTGTTGTTTTAATATGTAAGAAGGGGAGCCTTGACATCCTTGGCATAACTGGTAAAGTTGCAGTCAGGTGACCAGGAGATCATGTGTTCAAGCCGTGAACCTCTTGGCGAAATGCAGAGTAAGGTTGCGTAAAATAGACCCTTGTGGTTCGGCCCTTCCCCGGACCTGCGCATAGAGGGATCTTAGTGCACCGGGCTGCCCTTGTTTTAATATGTGTAAATGTTTGGAAACTGGAACAAAATTAGATTGTTGCTGCTCAGGGTTTATGTGAAATCATTTAAGGAAATAGGTTATGCTATTAAAATTTGATGGTAATTCCTGGCTAGTGTTGTTTGTTGCTGCTCAGGGTACTCTTAACTTTAAATTTTGTGCTAATTTTGTCCAATTTGTGCGAAAATACGGCTGAAGTAGTAGCTTTTGACTTATAAGGAGTTGTAAGACAAACATTTGACATAAAGTAACTGTAT
The DNA here is from genome assembly GCA_029783415.1 of Anisodus acutangulus. Classification (NCBI taxonomy): domain Eukaryota; kingdom Viridiplantae; phylum Streptophyta; class Magnoliopsida; order Solanales; family Solanaceae; genus Anisodus; species Anisodus acutangulus. Next base: position 41,585,076 of record CM056507.1, read on the forward strand.
TCATACTGTTTTACATGTAAGAACATTATAGCTATATCAAAATGTCTCCAGATAGCATTTCTAGTTTGTCGTTCTTCGAAAAGATAATAAGATCGATGTCTGGACTTCACGTCATGCGCTTGGATCACCTATAGATGCCATAACGGTTTGTTTGTTTGTTGTATTGCACTGGTTTCTCTCTTGACCTCTTGTTCTTGTTAATGTTCCTTCTCGTCTCTCTTTTTGTAATATTATTTAATCACACCAACGACTGAGATGAGCCAATATATTCTCTTACATTTTTAATAAGAGGACTTTATTTTAAGCATTGCCTCCATTTTAATTTATGAGACATAGAGTTACAATGTTGATTTGACTTGTGTTTTATGTAAATAGCATTGCAAAAATATCAAATTGATCAAGTGAGAAGTTATGTTGATAGTAAAAGAACATCATATTAAAGTTTAAATAGGTTAGTGAAATAAATTAAATTCTTGAAACTTGTGAAAATTGTTAAGATTATAGTATTGGTGGAAATATATTAAACATTTTGGGGTAGCGAGAGAGCAGAGCCTACCACCCTACCATACTCACGAGTCTGTTTATAGCTGTGACTGCTGTCATAGTCAAAGTTTGAATATGGAAAGATTATTCTCTGTGTTGGGGCAAAAAATTTACCAAACTGATTAGTTTTTGCTGTTGGAGAATTCTTATGAACATGTCAAAAGCAGGTATAAGAGTGATAGTTGTTCTGTTCAATCATCATTTACAACTACATCTAACCTGCATCTTTCCACCTCTCATCTTGACTTTCTGTTGCAAGTCACTGTGTAGGTAATATGTTTTTAGATTTTGTGCATGACAGGTTAATGGAGTTGACATCTGTAAGGTGCCTTATAAACAGTATCTCTCGATTCATTCACCTTGTGACATGTCTAACATCAAAGACTATGCCTGGTCAAAAGAACTACAAAAATGTTGCGACTTTGTTGAAGCTTTTAAAACCAGTACTTGATGATGTTACTCAACAAAAAGCTCCTTCAGATGAAACCATATGCAGGCAGTGTGAAGAACTAGATGTAGCCATTAATGAAGCTAGGGAATTATTGGAAGAATGGTCTCCTAAGAAGAGCAAGATTCTCTGGGTAAGTCACCATTTTAATTCTCCTCTCTCTATTGTAGAAAGAAATATGCTCACAAAATGAAGGATGCGAAATTTAGGAACTTCTATACAGTTTGTGCTTAGTAATTTCTGTTGCATTTACTTTATTCAAACCTAATTCATTCTAAAATATCATCAGATTACAAACTAAAGGATTCACCATGCCTCGAGTAAATTCTATGCTGTGAATGCTACATCGAATAAGCACCAGCACATGAAGCTTCCTCTTATTGGCTAGGATATGAGTGCCAATTCCATTCCTTTTCCATTCTTGTTAGTTTGCTTTCGTCTGTTCAAGACTAATTGTTGTGGATAATTCTGAGCGAATAGACTTGCTCTCTGAAAATAACAAAACTCTTGATTGCCTGTACACAGTGTTCTCAACTGTCTTCTAGTGAGTGTTGACATTCAATTGTGCTGCTGATAAGTTATTACAACAACAACATAACCAGTGTAATCCCACAAGTGGGATCTGCTGATAAGTTATTACAACAACAACATAACCAGTGTAATCCCACAAGTGGGATCTGCTGATAAGTTTTTATGTTATTTTATCTGCTTTGATTATGTCAGACCAACTTTTGCTATGTTAGATAATGTTCGTTCATCAAAATCTTCAGATACGTTACACAATCAGGCCTGCTTACTACAGATCATGTATAACAAACTCCAATTACTCTCTCACAGTGAAGAAATACTGAAGTGGAATTACATTATGACATAACTGGAACGAATTTATTTATCTAGTATTCTCATTTTGGACAAATTTTCTGCACAGTTTTTATGTGATATCCTTGCTGAGTAAGATCTCTAGGTTACATTTATATAGCTGTTCTAAATGGGGTTAAATATAATAGATCAATATGACAATAACTACTTCAAATGGTCTCGTTTAAGTTCATGATTCATGAGAATGATATTCTTATCAGTTCTCCAACCTTTGTCTCCCTCCTTGGAGAAGGGCGACCTTTGTTGAAATCCGAATATATAGTCAATCTGTTACTTTACTTCCTCATTTGTAAAATCTGTAAAAAATCAAGCTGCGTGCCTGGCATCATGCTACGTAAAATCTCTAGTTTTCTTCCTTCTCTCTCTGAAAGATTTCTTTCCAGTTGGCATCTAGAAGTGATGGATAATCAATTATAGAATATCACAAGCATTTCCATTTCTATTTTTGTTGAAAGAACTTATTAGATTTTTGATGTTCCAGGTTTTGCAGAGTGAACCAGAGTTGCTGAAAATCCAGAGCATTGCACTCAAGTTATCTCACATTTTATGTAAATTACTAGAATCATCATCGCCTACTCTGGGTCCTCCTGAAATTCAGGTCTGATTTAATACACGAGTTCTAGCAGACTTTTAGTTGTATATTTTTGTCTTCCTTTTATTGTTAATAATGTGTTAAAGCTAGTGCAATGAGTTGTGATCTTGACAGTAGCTCGACTGATTCCAATTTCCTGTGCTTCAGAACTTCATACAGGAACTTCAAAATTTTGAAGTGGGGAAAATATCAAAACAGATAAATGTGGCTCTTGAAGAAGGAAAGATTCTTGGCTCTGAAAGTCTGACAGAAATGATTCACTCTCTTAATTTGGCATCTCATGAAGAATTATTGAATGAATGTATTGCATTAGAGAAGGAGCAAATGAAGGATAAAGATAATAAAACGAGAGGAGATTTAGATAAGATCACCCTTGCCATTGACCTCCTCTCTCATATTCGTGATTGTATGTGTGAACTTGATACTTTCAAGGCCATAGATGGTATTAAGATCCCTCCTTATTTCCGGTGTCCCTTGTCTTTGGAACTGATGGTGAATCCAGTCATTATTGCTTCAGGACAAACTTATGAGAAGGCTTCCATTAAAAAATGGCTGGATAATGGACTAACTACATGCCCAAAAACCTTCCAAACACTCGCACATTCAAATCTTATCCCAAATTACACTGTTAAAGCTCTGATAGAAAATTGGTGTGAGGTAAACAAAGTGAGGCTTGACGGGAATCCCGAGTTCACTCATGATGAAATCACATCTAAACCTGGACACCTTACTAATATGGACGATGTGCGAGGTTCTTCAGAAACCAGCAATTCAACGTCAAGACTTTGTCATCAAGGTGGACAAGCTTTTGAAAGTCAGAAGGTTGATTGCACATCTGAATTAAGTGAAGAAGAATTTAGTGCATGCCGTATCAGGGAGGCTGAAAAATCTGGCCACACATCTCCAGGGCTTTCCTATATCCACAGCAGGAGTGAATCACTATCAAGTGCTGTTTCCAGTATTGATTATCTTCCCTCGGCGTCAACTGATGTCTCAAGGATATCAAGCAAACATGATAATGTGAGTGATACATCTGGAGATGTACAATGTGATTACCGCATTTCTTCTCCATGCAACAAGAGTGTTGGGAGTTCTCCTAATTTGTCTGCAATGCAATATCACAGATCCAAAACAATGAGTGAAATGGCTGTGAATGGACTCCACAACCATGCTAGACAACTTTCCCTACCAACAAAGTCGATGTCTGATGATCTGACCACGAGTTCCCATGTTGAAAAGCTTATTAGAGATTTGGAAAGTCAATCAACTGAGGTGCAAACGGCAGCTGCAGCAGAATTGCGGTTTCTTGCAAAGCACAACATGGAAAACCGAGCTATTATAGGCCGCTGTGGGGCTATTGTTCCACTTATCTCTTTGCTAAACTCTGATGTGAAACCAACTCAAGAGCATGCTGTCACAGCATTACTAAACTTATCAATAAATGAAAACATCAAGGCCATGATTGCGGAGCAAGGGGCGCTTGAACCCCTCATCCATGTCCTGAGAAATGGAAATGCTGGAGCAAAAGAGAATGCTGCTGCAGCTCTTTTTAGTCTGTCTCTTTTGGAAGAGTACAGGAAAAAGATTGGGCGTTCTGGAGCAGTTAAAGCCTTGGTCGATCTTCTTGATTTAGGTACCATCAGAGGGAAAAAAGACGCTGCCACAGCGTTATTTAACCTGTCAATATTTCATGAAAATAAGGCTCGCATCATTCAGGCTGGAGCCGTGAAGCATCTCATTAGGTTGTTGGACCCTTCGAATGAAATGGCCGATAAGGCTGTTGCTCTTCTTGCAAATTTGTCTACCATTTCAGAGGGATGCTTAGCTATTGCCCGAGAGGGAGGTATACCATCACTAGTCGAGATTGTTGAAAACGGATCTCACCGTGGAAAGGAAAATGCTGCATCAATACTGCTGCAACTGTGTCTCAACAGTCCTAAGTATTGTCGATTAGTTTTGCAAGAAGGTGCTGTCCCACCTCTTGTTGCTTTGTCTCAGTCGGGCTCCCCAAGAGCAAAGGAGAAGGTATGTAGCTCTGTCTTCTTCAAGGAGTTCCTGTTTTGTACTATTCACTTCAAACTTTCTTTTCTTCCTAAATTCCATCTGCTTACTAAAACGAAGAGCCTGAGAAATTAAAGGGCCGGCCTACAATTTAAATGGAAGACTGTATCCGTTAAAACAAAATTTACTTTCTTCATCTGGATCCAATGACTAGTAGACCATTTATATAGGGAAAGATTCTACTCAGTCTTAGGAGGGTTTATACAGTTGCGATGTGCATCACAGCTTTGCCCTCCTGACAATTTTCAAGCTGCTTATAAGTACACTCAATATACTCCCACAGTGTTGCAACCTATGTTGCTCGGACTCCTCAAACATGCCACCGGGTGCGTGTCAGATTTTCCAAAAGTACATTTTTGGTGTATCCGACACGGGTGCAGCAACATTTTTGGAGAATCCGAGCAACATAGGTTGCAACATGGGCAACAAGAAACCATAACACAGTTGTTTCTCTTTCTTCATCTGTTTTTTAATGTTAATTTTCCTAGCTTCAGGATGATAACTTTTGTGTTTTCTCTTATAATGGAGCAGGCACAACAACTTCTCAGTCATTTCCGCAGCGAGCGCGAAGGAGCCACAGGGAGGGGAAAGTCCTGATGTAGAATTTTTGGCTCATTCAATCAAATGCTGCTTTGCTGTTTGGTTCAATATTCAGAGAGTCGTCGTCGTTCTTTCCAGGAGCAATATTTTTTTTAAAATCACCTGTAGTTTCCCCCATTCTTGTTTGTTTTACTATTAGGGAAGTTGTTTGCTACTGGTTAGGACTTTGATATGTAAATGGTAGTAGATTCTTGTGTTATAATAGCTTTCACGATTGGCAACAAATGCTATTAAGGTTTTGTCCCTATGGTTGCTTTTCGTCTCTAGAAGACCATTTGTTAGCTAGTAGATATATTGTATATGTGAGTAAGTTGTTGTGAATACTCATGTTAGAGTAAGTCATTATATTGGATCTATTTTCTGACCACATGAAACATCAATTGTTGACGTTGAATCATTTTTCTAAACAACCAAGTTCATTTTTAACATACATTCCTGGAAAATACAAGTTGATTTCATAGATGATCGGTCAACTTTTAATTTCATGCACCAAAGTCCCTAATTTATTTTTTGTAAAGAAAAAATCACTCTAACTTTACTCAAGTATTACAGAAAGTCATCAAACTATTTTTTTGTAATAAACAGATCATTCAACTTGCCTAAGAATCATAACAATTTTTTTTGTGATAAAAAAGTTATTCAACTTTGCTTTTAGTGTCATGTGAAATGTCTCTTTTGTTTTCTTTTAATGACTTTTTGTGATACTTGAATAAATTAAAGTGGAATGACTTTTGCTTACGAGAAATAATTTAGTAACTTTCGTCATACTTAGATAAAGTTGACAGATTTTTTTGTTATAGAAAATAGTTTAATGATCATCCATAAAATCACGTGACAGTTTACATCAAACTAAAAAACACTTGTTATCTTCCTTTTCATGGTTGTCGTTAATCGTTATAGCTTTCTACATCTACTAGTGGTCTACTATATATTCATGGATTAAAAATAACCTCCTGGAAAAAGTTTTGCTACTATCCACTAATATAACACAAGTACCATTAATCTGAAATATCTGTTTTTTTACGTGGTCGTTAATCTCATTTTTCTTTCTTAATCATCCCTGTTAGGCTATTCTGCAGATTTTCCTTAATGTTTCATTTAATCTCTTACTATCCTCAGAGAAAACATAAAAATAAAACAAATTACAGCCACAAACTAGTTTATAAACGAAAGCTTCAGATATCACAGTCTGTTGCTACTATTTTAATTTGTCTCTGTTTGACAAACTTATGCAAAGTAGCCTCGGGACATATATAACTTTGCTACAGTTTTATCGGATTGGCAAAACCTGCCTTGTTCACAAGCTATGCCAGAATTTTGGTACACAAGTCTTGCCGGATTGACAAAACTTACCTTGTTCATAAGTTAAACCGGACAAGTGATAACTTTGATACAAAATGTTTATAAGTTTTGGTTCACGAGTTATGATAGACGTGCATAACTTTGATATAAATTGTTCCAGTTGTTTACAAGTTTTGTTAGACCGGTGAAACTTCATACTATTTTCATTATGCATATCTTGTTAAAATTTTCACAAGTTCTGTCAAATTGACAAAAAAAGTGTTTGTGTTGTTCAATTGTTCACAAGTTTTGCTAGACGAACAAAACTTGATATTATCTTCATTCTACCTATCTTGTTAAGTTGTTTACAAATTTTGCCAGATTAACAAGACCTAGTGGACAAAATGGAAGAACAGGAAAGTCGATCTCGACATTCATGTTTATTTTATATTACTTTGACTTTATTTTGTAAATTTAGTAATATTTGAATCTTGGCATTCTTTATGCACCTAAAATCTCATGAATTCTCCCAAAGTGGGTACCCAATTTCCATAACCTTGTGTTGGATCTAAGACGTTCGAGCCACAAAAACTTTGATTTGTTGCTAACCTTGTTGAATAAGAACTAAGATCAGATTTGAATTTCTTAAAAAGGGATAGCTAGTGATGTCTTCTTGATTTGAATATGAATGGAGGGGAATGAGTACAAATGGAATTAGAGAGGATTGAATCTTTTGTTGAGCTCAGCTTCCTAATGTAATTCATTAATGATAGGCCAGCCTGGTACATGATAAAGAACTTTACATAACTATAAAAATATTTAAAACAATATGTTCTTCGCTCAATCACAATATATTGTTGTGTTTGAGTAGGCAGGAGGAGGAGGGAAAAATACCCACCCAATTTTCTTGCAGTTAATAGTGATGGTTTTTAAGGATGTAAAGTGCATATCTGTCAAAGGTTAGCAGAACGAATAGGAATTTTATTAATGGGTGTAGGCAGTGAACAACGTTTTTCGGCATGTGAACAATGATTTCCTTTTGTGAACAGGTTCTATCAATCTGGAGTTGATATCTCCAGTTGCCCATACTCAATATTTATTCTTATCTTTGTAGTTACATTTTTGCGTGTTGCGTTTTATTGAATCTTGACTTTACATTCTTGTCTTTATTCTTCTTGTCCTTTGTTTTATCATTCTGGTCTGTAGTAGCCTGACTTACCTCTAGATTCTTGCTAACATATGCTTTAGTATTGGTTCCCGTGTGTGTTAGCATTAACCTGTGACTAGTATTTTTTGCTCTAGTGGCTTTGTTGAATGATGGTAGACAAGGCTCATGTTCTCGGTCGGGGATGGGGGCGAGGGTTAAGGGGGGTAAGTGGGGTAAAGGAGATGCTAGGCTGAGAATAGGGTCTTGGAACATTGGGACTTTAACAAGTAAGTCCATAGAGCTAGCTAAGATTCTTAAGAATAGGAGGATTAATATAGCATGTGTCTAGGAGATCAAATGGGTAGGACCTAAGACTAAGGATGTGGACGGGTATAAGTTATGGTTCTCGGATAGGACGAGTTATAGGAATGAGATAGGCATTTTGGTAGACAACGAGCCAAGGGATCAGGTGGTAGAGGTTAGGAGGGTCAATGACAGGATGATGAAGATTAAGTTGGTAGTTGAAGGGTCCACTATGAACATTATTAGTGCTTATGCGCCGTAGGCAGGCTTGGAAGAGGAGGAGAAGAGACGTTTTTGAGAGGATTTGGACGAGGTGGTGGGAGGTATACCACCCACTGAGAAGTTATTTGTAGGAAGGGATTTCAATGGACATATCAGGTCACTTCCAGTGGGTTATGACGACGTGTATAGAGGCTTTGGCCTCGAGGACAGAAACGGAGGAGGCGTCTCACTCTTGGGGTTCGCTAAGGCTTTTGGGATGGTGATAGCCAAATCGAGGTTTATGAAAAATGAGGAGCACTTGGTGACTTTTCATAGCTTGGTGACTAAGACTCAGATAGACTTTTTGCTCATTTGGAAGGTTGACAACGATCTTTGTAAAAACTGCAAGGTTATTCCGAGTGAGTATCTTACAACCCGACATAAGCTTTTGGTGATGGATTTGGAGATCAAGATGGAGAATATAAGGAGGGTTGTGGATGACAAGCTAAGAATCAAATGGAGGAGTTTAACCATGACTAGTGCAAAGGAGATGGGAGAGAGGTTGATGGCCAAAGGGGCTTTGGGGAGTAGTGGGGATACGACCGGTATGTGGGACAGGACGACCAGTTGTATTCGAGAGGTAGCTAGAGAAGTGCTAGGGGTCTCGCGGGGTAGCCGTGGTGGGCATCGAAGGGATTGGTGGTGGAATGGTAAAGTTCAAGAGAAGGTGTAAGCAAAGAAAGCGACGTATGCGAAATTGGTAGAAAACAAGGATGAGGTGGAGAAGTGGACGAATATGGAATTGTATAAGATGGCGAGGAAGGAGGCAAAGCTAGCGGTTACGGCAGCGAAAACTGTGGCTTTTGAATGCCTGTATGTGGAATTAGAGAAAAAGAGGGGAATAAGAAGTTGTACAGACTATCTAAGGCGAGGATGAGGAGGGCTCGTGACTTGGATCACGTGAGGTGCATTAAGGAAGAGGACGACAAACTACTGGTGGAGGATGCGCATATTAAACGGAGGTGGCAGTCGTACTTCCATAAACTCTTGAATGAAAAAGGAGATAAAGACATTGTGCGGGGAGATCTAGAGTAATCCGGAAGGTATCGGGATTTTTGATATTGTAGAAATATTAAGATTGAGGAGTTTAAGGGTGTTGTTCGCAGGATGCGCAGGGGACGAGCGATCGAGCCTGATGAGATCTCAGTTGAATTTTAGAAGAGCGCAGGCAGGACATGTTTAGAGTGGCTGACTGAGTTATTTAATGTCATTTTTAAGACGACGAGAATGCCCGAAGAGTGGAGGTACAGTACAATAATTTTGTTGTACAAGAACAAAGGTGACATCCAGAGTTGTGAAGATAAAAAAGGCCCTTTTTATCAATTTTATCAAGCCACACTATGAAAGTTTGGGAAAGGGTCGTGGGGATGAGGGTGAGAAGATGCGTGTCTATTTCTGATAACCAGTTTGGATTTATGTCGGGGCGTTCGACTACAGAAGTCTCATCTTATTAGGAGGTTGGTGGAGAAGTATAGGGAGAGGAAGAGAGACCTACATATGGTTTTCATCGACCTCGAGAAGGCATATGACAAAGTCCCTAGGGAGGTCCTATGGAGATATTTGGAGGTTAGATGTGTACATATAGCGTACACTATGACGATCAAGGATATGTATAATGGAGCTAATACCAATGTACGGATAGTAGGAGGAGACTCGGAGCACTTTCGAGTGATGATGGGGCTCCACCAGGGATCAACTCTTAGCCCATTCTTATTTGCCTTGGTGATGGATGGACTGACGCGACAAATTCAAGAGGAGGTGCCATGGTGTATGTTATTCGCAAATGACATAGTCCTGATTGATGAGACTCGCAGCGGAGTGAATGCTAAGCCGGAGGTTTGGAGACATATTCTGAAGTCTAAAGGGTTCAGGCTGAGTAGGACTAAGATAGAATACTTAGAGTGCAAGTTCAGTAACGGGAGCGACTGTGAGATAGGCGTGGAGGTGAGGCTTGATACTCAGTTCATTCCAAAGAAAGAAAGATTCAAGTACCTCGGTCTATTATCCAAGGTAATTAAGAGATTGATGATGATGTCACACATCGTATTGGGGCAGAGTGGATGAAATGAAGGCTCACATCTGGAGTCTTGTGCGATAAAAAAGTGCCACCAAAACTTAAAGACAAGTTCTATAGGGTGGTGGTTAGACCGACTATGTTGTATGTGACGGAGTATTGGCCAGTCAAGACTTCGCACATCCAAAAGATGAAAATTGCGGAGATGACGATGCTGAGATGGATATGTGGGCATACAAAGAGGGATATCATTAGAAATGAAGATATCTGGGACAGAGTGAGAGTGGCCTATGTGGAGGATAATATGCAGGAAGCGATGTTGAGATGGTTCGGACATGTGTAGAGGAGAGACACGAATGGCCCAGTGCGGAGGTGTGAGAGGTTGGCTATGGACGAGTTCATGAGGGGTAGAGGTAGGTCAGAGAAGTATTGGGGAGAGGTGATTAGACATGATATGGCGTAGGTGCAACTTACTAAGGACATGACCTTAGATAGGAGGTTGTGGAGGACACGAATTAGGGTAGAATGGTAGTAGGTAGTTGAGCGTAGTCCTACTTATGCTTATATATTGGTAGTTGTAGTGTTATTATTGTAGGCCTGCCTAGCCTATCATACTAGTAGGCGCAATATTCCTTTCCCCTATCGTTTGATTTCTGCTGCTATGTGTTCTTTAGTGTACTTTGTTTATCTTATTTACTTTCGTTAGTTACTGCTTCTTTTTTCAGAATGCTCTATCATGACTTATTCGCTTTTGTTACCATCATTTTCATACTGCTTTAAATTTCTTGTCCAGGGTTGACCGTTTCTCTTGCTTTACTTGTGATTATGCTTTGCTTTGTCTTGAACCGAGGGTCTTTCGAAAACAATCGCTCTACCTAACAAGATAGAGGTAAGGTCTGCGTATACTCTACCTTTTTCAGACCCCACGTTGTGAGATTTCACTGGATATGTTGTTGTTGTTGTATCCTTGTAAATAATTAAAAAAAAATGATTTTTCTGGTTATGTAAGAAACTTAAGAGATTAGGAAGCAAGTTATTATAAAGCAGAGGATAAGGGGCAAGTCTCAAAAGAGTCATACGTTAGGGTTGCAAATAGCAAATTACTCCAAAAATTATTTATTACTTTGTTGCCACAAAAAATTCCCTTTTATAGTAGCAGATCCCGAAACCGAAATCTTGCAGCTTAGAAATCTAAGGATTAGTTCCTTAATAATCTCCTAAGAATCATTAACTTTAAACAAACAAAAAAAACCCTTTAGTTATACGTACATGTATGCACACATTTACATACATACGTACATGCATATATACATATTTAATATATTTAAAATTAAAATTAAAATCATAAAGAACAATGATAGTTTTCGCAAGAAAATTATAAAAGGATTATTCTACGTGTAATGTTGATGATATAAGAAAACTATAAGAAAATATAAAATTATTTAAACTATAGAGAAGATACCTAAGTAAAAATATATTATATGATATAAATATATAATATATTACATAGATAGAGGAATAATGATGTCAGGGGCATAACAGACATTGCATAGCATAAAAGGGGGGGGGGGGGGGAGTAACTATTATTCAAAGTTGAGGGGAGAGTTTTATTTTTAAGGTAAAGATGTGGGGTGTAAATGATTTTCACCCAAAAATAACCCCTTGGGGTTTTTTGAAATAAAAAACAATTATAATAAATATTTTGTCCTTTCTTCAAGAAAAAAAGAAAATTCTAATAAGGTAAAAAAATCAGGGCAAAGACTAATAACCACCGCCTTAGGCTCCCAAATAATAAAGGTCCCAAAAATATATAGTATTATATTATTAGATATAACATATAAGCTATAAATTAATTATTATTACTTATTTTATTTTATTTATTAACTTTAGGCGAGGTTATATGGTTGAGTGAGTAAATAATGAATAATCGTTCTCTCTTATTAAATTTATTAGTATATTTATCTTCTCATTTATTTTAATTTTGCTTCCTTTATGTGTACTCTTTTTTCTTTATGTTTATGATGATTTCACTTTCTAATTTTAACTCAATTAGTTTTTTTTGTCATATTTGATCTATCCATACATAAAAAAGAAAGTTTTTTTATGTCTCATTTTTTTAACTAAAACTTTTATGAGGGAAAATGGCGCAGGATTTGAAATACGGTGGATAATGAACCCAACTTAAATACGACGCATTGCATACGATAGAATTCGAAAATGTAACGTGCACCTAACCCAACATTTTTACCATTAGATTATAGCCATATGGCCTATTATTGAATCTTGTTATATAAATCATATGAAAAAAATAATTAAGGGACTCTTAATATACTCTCAATTTAAACCACCGAATCCATTTAGTAGCGTCAGTCCATCACAAAGTAGCTTAATATTTACAAAGTTGAAGACAAATACAACACCAACAACAATAACATACCCAGTAAAATTCCACAGTATGAAATCTAAGAAGGGTAAAATGTACACAGACCTTACCTCTATTAAGCTACTTTCCGATATCTCATTCTAATTTCTAGACCGTGTACAAATTACCTTCTAAAATGCTGAGTTAAGGAGTGAGAATTTCTATGATGACCGCACTTTGCAATTCCTGTGCACGTTAAAACTCCAATCTCTAATAAGACATAGACAACCTTATAACCCCTTTAAGTTAAAAAAAGAAAAAGATAAAAAGGGATGGGTGGGGGAGGGGTCATAGTTTTGACAAAGATTCCTCTTTAAGAATTATTTTCTGTTCTTAATCTATCTTTTTAATATAATTTGGACCAATCAAGTTCTTGATATATGTATGAGAATCTATTCTCTTGAAAACTTGTATAATTGTGTCTCAACAAATCAGGAAAAAACCCTGTTTCCCATATGAATAACAAAAACGATGACTCTTATACTCAAATTTCAAAAAAACTTTGTGACATAGACGCCAACAGAAGTACATATATACAAACATCAACTTTACTTTAATTTGCTTTTACCAAGGATTAGTATTAGAAAAGAAATTAAATTAATGTTTGGGCAATTGAGGTTTGCTTTAACGTTATGAAATCGCGACCACGCATAGCATAGTATAACTTAGTCATTTAATAAATGAAAAACATTATCTAATGTAATTAATTGGGCTTCATAATTATACTGTTAAACATAGCAATATATATGTGATATACACTGAATATACAGCAGTGTATATCACATGTATATTAGTGGACTAAAAGCAGTCAGCAAACAGCAGAGTTGTTGGCCTCTCGGCAAAGACCTGTGCAGCCCATCAAGTCAGCATACAACAGTGGTGTTGGGCCTCTCGGCTGAGGACAGGCACCAGCCCATCACGGGATTGAGGACAGTAAATCAGTGGATAAATATTGTATATTAAGGAAAGTATATTGTGTGTATATTGTAATATATTTATTACCATAATTAGTGTTATACAATTACCATAATTGTATAGTTAGAATTATGGTAGAATAAGGTTTTAGGAAAAGGATTTTCCTATTATGGAAATATGTAACTTGTATATATAGCCTTTCAATTAATGAAAATAATCAAGGGGATTATTTCTTTCATGGTATCAAGAGACTAGGTCTACACAAAAGTTTTCTCTCAACTTTTGTCTTGTGTGAGAACCCCTGGGGTTTCTCTCCAAAATTTTGTCTTCCGCTCTCAAAAACCTCTCTTAAATTTAACCTCCTTCCTTGTTCTTTCAAATATGTCTAAGAACAATTTTCACCCTGCCCTCACGGTTTCCAATATCAAACTAAGTGTCCCTATTGTCCTTGAGATGAAAAACGTTCAATATGCAACGTGGGCGGAGTTGTTTAAAATTCACGCTATATCTTATCAAGTTCTTCCTCACATCATTCCTCCCGCTAGACCTCTTCCTGCGGAGGATCCTGAGTTATGGATTACACTTGATGCTACCGTTCTTCGGTGGATTTACGCCACTATTTCAGTGGACCTTCTATAGACGATTATGGAGCCGGATACCACGGCTATGACTGCATGGAATAGATTGCGTGACATATTCCAAGACAACCAACATTCCCGTGTCGTCACACTCGAGCAGGAATTCTCTCTCGTTCGAATGGACGTATTTCCGAACGTTTCTGCATATTGCAAGAAACTAAAGGAGTTGGCAGATCAACTCCGTAATGTTGGCGCACCAGTAACAAATAATTGTCTAGTTCTACAGTTGGTTGCCGGTCTTTCGGAGGCCTATAATGGTGTTGGAACTCTCCTTCGTCAAAGCAACCCTCTTCCCGACTTTCATCAAGCCCGCTCCATGCTGACGTTGGAAGAAGCCGGTTTGGCTAAAAAGGCGGCTACCGGAGCAAGCCCAGTTGTCATGGTAGCATCCTCTCTTAGTTCTTCGGGTTTTGTTAATAATTCGGGCCAAAACCATAATAATGGTGGCGGCAAGAATAATCGCAAAAATAACAAAAACCGCGGGGGCAAACGTGGCGGTTCTGGTGGCAGTTCCGGTGATCAACAAGCAAGCGGTGGGTCCCATCCAGGGTACAGTGGGCCACCACCACCGTGGGCCCAGCAGTGGGGCCATTGGCAGTGGAACCCGCACCCTCCAAAGAAGGCCAGCCGCCAGCTGGTGCAACAGCCCAGGCCCAATACCCAAAGCATTGCCCATCGCCAGCCGCCCAAAGAACGGCACCCACAGCAGTTACGGCCCAGTTCCAGCACGGCCAGGAGTCATTGGGCCCAGACCTCCGCAAGCCCATCATGCAGCAGGCCCCACTCAGACCGATATCGAGGCCGCGATGCACACGTTGGGATTGACTCAACCGGACCCAAATTGGTACATAGACACCGGGGCCACTACTCACATGACTTCCGAATCAGGTACTCTCTCATCTTATTCCAATTTGAGCACCCCTTGGGGGATAATTGTTGGTAATGGCAGTTCTATTCCAATTCTAGGGTATGGTCAGAAAACATTGTATCCTCCCAATCCACCGCTCCTCTTGAAAAATACTTTACATGCTCCTAAATTGATTAAAAATTTAGTATCTGTCCGAAAGTTCACAAATGACAATTCTGTTTCTGTTGAATTTGATCCTTTCGGTTTCTCTGTGAAGGATTTCAAGACGGGGAGTCATCTCATGAGGTGTGATAGTAGGGGGGATCTATATCCTATCATGCCCGGTTTCAGTCCATCAAGTCCATCCTTGCCATCGGCTTTTGCAGTCATCTCTCCTTCCATGTGGCATGCTCGTCTAGGTCATCCAGGATCTTCTATTTTATCAGTTTTAGATAAAAATAGCTTTATTTCTTGTAAGGGTACGAGTCGTACTCCAATTTGTCAGTCTTGTTCATTAGGAAAAATTGTTAAGTTGCCATTTGTAGACTCCAATTCTCATACTTCTATGCCATTTGACATTATTCATAGCGACTTATGGACATCTCTTGTTCTTAGTTCAATGGGTCATCGATATTATGTTCTCTTTTTAGATGATTATTCTAGATTTTTGTGGACGTTTCCAATTGCGAATAAATCACAAGTGTTTTCCATCTTCATAAAATTTAGAGCGTTCATTCGTACTCAATTCGAAAGAGAAATAAAAAATATTCAATGTGATAATGGGAAAGAGTATGACAATAGGGAGTTTCGAGAATTTTGTGCTACTCATGGGATAAATTTTCGTTTTTCATGTCCTCATACATCTTCACAAAATGGGAAAGCCGAACGCAAAATTCGTTCCATAAATAACATTGTCCGAACTCTCCTACTACATGCCTCCATACCTCCATATTTTTGGCATCATGCTCTACAAATGGCCACTTACCTTCTTAACTTAATTCCGTCTAAAGGTCTGACATATTCTTCCCCCCTCAAAATCCTATATAATAAGAACCCTTCTTATTCTCACCTTCGGATTTTTGGGTGCTTGTGTTATCCGTTATTCCCATCTACCACAATTAACAAACTTCAGGCTCGTCTACCCCGTGTGTGTTTTTGGGTTATCCGTCAAATCATCGTGGTTATAAGTGTTTTGATTTATCCTCCAAGAAAATCATAATCAATCGCCATGTCATTTTTGATGAAACTCAATTCCCATTTACGAAAGTTCATACTCCCGAACCTAAGTCATATAATTTTTTGGATAACCAAATATCCCCGTATATTATTCGGAATTTTTCGGACATCTCCCGTACCCAAAATCCTCCAGCGGGCCCCATCGTTTGGACCAATAGTACCGCCACACTCACAGAATCCACCATCGAGCAGTTCCAAAGAATCGGCTCGCCACCCACCTCGAACTGCTCCAGAATCTAATTCCAGCTTTTACCGATTTGGGCCAACAGGCCCACTGCCTGCTGGCCAGTCCGTCTCGAGCCCAGAAAATTCCCAAAATTCCATCAATTCTTCCTCGAGTCATAGACCGGTCACTTGTAGTCATCGGGGTATTTTTACACCTAAAAGACATTTTAATTTACATTCCGGTGTTTCTAAATCCCCCTTGCCCCGCAATCATGTGTCCGCATTAAATGACCCTAATTGGAAAATTGCTATGACTGATGAATATAATGCTCTTATTGATAATAAGACGTGGGAATTGGTGCCCCGTCCATCTGGTATTAATATTTCTGTTCTTAATCTATCTTTTTAATATAATTTGGACCAATCAGGTCTAAGTTGTAGGCACAATTCTTTTTTGTGCACACATATTGTGTGCATGCTATCAACGTACACATATATTGATACTGTATGTGCGCATACAATGTTTATACTATGTTTTGGAAGAAAAATATTGCTACGTTTTGCATAATAAAAAATGTCGCTATTGTTTGCAAAAAGGCACAAATTTTGCTATTTATGAAATTTTTCCTTAATAAATATCTGAATTTTAATTATTAAGTTATTAATCATTAAGTGGTTAGTTTTAGGTCTGAATCTTAATAATTCAAATTATTAGGTATATTTATTTCTTTTCTTTTACAACCACTTAAGTTGTGTTCAATAGGAAGGAAATATTATCCTACAAGTAATTATATATAATCTAGATAAATCATGTGAGGTGGGGGGTGGGAGTGGGGTAGTGGGTGTAGGATGGTGGGGATGGGGCTACGGGAGTGTAACAGCCCAACCCACTAGCGATATTATCCTCTTTGAGTCTAGACGGGCACGACTTTAAAATGTGTCACTAGGGTGTAAGGTATGCTTACTTATGTACCCGCATCTCTCTAGTGTTTTGCCGATGTGCGATACTTTTTCTAAGTTGGGGTGTCACATACACCCCTCTCTTATGGACTCAGCGTCCTCGCTGAGGTTTGTCCCACCTTTGATATCATCTGTAACAACCAAGCCCGTTAGTGATATTGTCCACTTTGGGCCTAGGCTCGTACTGCTTTAAAACGTGTCACTAGGGTGTAAGGCTTACTTACTTATATACCCAACATCTCTCTTATGTTTTGCCGATGTGGGACACTTTTCTAAGTTGGGGTGTCACATGGAGTTGGTTGATGATGAGGTGTGTTGGAGGGTAGAGATGACACAATTAATGGGGAATGTCATTTGTGAAACTTGTTTTCCCTATTTTCACTAGAGAAGTTATTTCCGTCATTTTTAAGAAACTTAATTACCTAGATAGAGAAAATATTTTTAAAAATTTTGACTAAGGGAATATGGAAAAATAAAAAAATATATTTAACAAAATACTTTCCTCTGTATCAAACACACCCTTAGTAAATCTGGATAGATTTGAATGGTTAACCTCTATAACAAAGTCTTAATATTATTAAGGCATGTCATTCAAAAAATCTTGCACAACAAGCATTTCATTATCACTCCATCCACTTTTACCGCTATCTACTACCGACGTCACCATTGTCCACCACTATCAATTATATAGACAACATATAATCATGCTAGAATATAATTATATAAATACATATTGAAGCGTGAACATATATCCTCCGGTAAATCGATCTCCAATTTCATGATCTTCTACAGTGATCACAAAATAATAGTTGAACTCTTCCAATAATTGTGTCAGCAAGTATTGTGCGGAAAAATTATATTCTTCTAGGTTAGAAGACCCCCATTTTATACACACATTTTCAGCCTTGAAAACCTAAATAAAATCGAACTTGATTTCTTGTCCACAAAAAAAGAAAAAAGAAAAAAAAGAAGAAGAGATTTTGAGTTCAAATTATATATGGGCATAGCAGGGACCACAACATTAATTATTGAGGCTCCTTATTATAAAAAATAATCAAAATATGATTGAATCACTCTTATTATATAGTAAATCACAAATTATTCTACTAAAATTTTTGAAATTGCACTTGTCATATATTTCGAAATTCTGCATTAAACACTTATTTAATTTCTATGTTAAGATTAGAGATATCAATCGATAAATTAAATTACTGCCAAGTTTAATTTATTGATTAATTTTCTTTTAAGTCTTACTTAATTTATTTCATGTGTCGGATTATAAGTTCACCTGCAGGGTTTGACACAACGAAAACTTGTAAGCTTCTCAAAAGGCATATCATTAATCTCTATATCGAGGCATGAATTTCATCAACTAACTCATTATTTCACCAATATATATTATTGTCATTCAATCTAATCTACCAGAGATATTGATCCACCTTAGGAATTTACCGTTTAATAAATCAAAATGGTAACTAACTTATACAACTCATAGTAGTTATATCAAAATTGAGAATATAAGTACATTTAATAGGTCAGATAATATGTTTTCTAAGTCAATCCAAAATATCTACCTCGATCATGTCAATACATACAAAATGCACTATTTTTCAAGTGAACAATTTTTCTTAAATACTCCCGCTGTGCATATTTATAACACATCCACAATCCACCACTCACAACTAAGAATATTCAAATAAATAAAAAATCAAATCAAATCGGAAAAAAAACTGACATTTTTTTTAGTTTGATTTGGTTTATTTTTAATTTTAAAAATCAACATAATTTTCTTAAATTTTGATTTCAAACAAAAAATAATTAAAAAAATGAATCAAATCGATTATATAAAAATATATTTTTTTATAAGTTGAAGAATCTAATTCATGTTAGAAATAACTTGTGTCTAAGTCGTTTAAAATGAATGCACACCATAAGATCCAACTGCGCACTGCCCCAATTGTGCGATTCTGTATATAAATCATGTAAGTAGATAGGATCCTTCATTTTAATTGCTATATCATGAAAAAATAAAGTCATTTGCACCAGGTGTATTATGTGTTTTCTTGTTTAAATGTTCGCCTTTCTAAGTTAAATAATAGTGCATACTGAAGACTCGAGCTTCATACCATGTTGAAGAAAGCCCCAAATTGAGGGTGTATTCAATAGAAGGGACGATTTTGTCAAGATACCTTGATAAGTTATAGCTCTTCAACTTTTTGCACAAAAGAAAATCATCGTAAGAAGTTGTTCTCGCCCTGAATTCTGCCTTCTGCCGTTTTATCGGTTGATGAAATCGGGAGACAAATTGATTCCTTAACTTAAGCGATTTGGGTTGGAAACGGAACTCTAATTTCCAGCAATGGGTTCCCCAACTACTCCAGAAAGCGTTAGGACGGTGGTGTGAGTAAAATAAGAGGTAAGAAACATGAATACAGTCGAGTAAAGTAAAAGTAAAGGATAAAGTAAGGGATAAAAGATAAAGATAGATAAAATTTGAGTTGTTTGATTAATTGTGTGTGTCTATATAGAAAAATGCATTATATTTATAGTACAAAAAGAGAAAAAAACTGTACAAACATGTCCCCCCCCCCCAGGTCAGCCATCAAGTAACCCACCAAGTTTAATGGCCGACTATGGGGGAGGTTGTGCCAATTTTCTCTCCCTCTACTCCCCTTGCTCGGATAATGACCCCTTTCTTTTAGCTGTCGTTGGCCGTTATCGCTTATGGGGGTCTGAAAATCCTTTTGACTTTGTCGTTGAGGTGTCTGCATCTGAGTGGGTCCCAGTCGTACCTCTAACTGACAACTCGACTGAGATGACTTGGTAGCCGATAGAGTTCTTGTAGTCGATAGCTAGGAGTAAATTCGACTCCAGAATAGTTCGGCTGTCACTGAATTCGGCTAAACACTTAACTATTTTTGAGTGTTAACAAGTGCCCCCCCTTTTCCAAAATCAACTTCACATATATACAAAATGCATACTTTATGTGTATAATGTATACTTTTCATCAAAATCAAATTTACATGCAAACACATGCTTTTCATCAAAATCAATTCACATGCATCTTGTAAACGATGCTATACAAGTGCATGCACTTTTATTCTACATGCATCTTATAAGCCATGTCTCACAAATGTACTCTTTTTTTTATCCTACATACACTTTATAAGTTATGACATGCAATACATATTTTTGCTAACAAATCCATTTTATATGTATTTTTATAAACAAAGCCATGCAATTTGGCAAAAATGCATCTTTTAAATCAATTATTTGCAATATCCTTTCATTAAATTTCATACCTTTTAAACATACATTTTTAGCATAATAAATAACTTGAGTTTGACTGGATAACCGCAAGTTAGCGGATCTTAAATGATGTCTAACCCCTTTCCTTTAGGATAATAAAGAACCCTTACCTAGAATCTCATAAATTCGTAGACCATAAATCGGAGTTATTTTTGTAGCATTTATGCTAAAATTTAGGTTTCCTAATTCACCGTAAAATAAATTAGGTGGCGACTCCAAAAAATAAGCTTTAGAAGCTTTTTAATTTTAAACGCACATGGGATTCAGCCGGGTGCAGACGCCGGGTAAAAAAATGGTGCGCACATCTAGTTTCGGCATCGTTGAGCATTCAGCTAAGATAATAAACCGCTCTTTCAGTTCCATCATCGACCTCATGTGCTAGCAAGCAACCCATGGGTAATTCTGCAGCCGAAATATACAATTTCAACGGCTTTCCTGGCACGGGAGGCACCAGTACGAGGGAAGTAGCTAGGGCCATTTTAATTTAATCAAGGGCCTCTTGTTGTTCCGGACCCCATATTAGCTCTTCTGATTTTTTAAGTCTGAGCAAATGTGAGAAAGCCTTCATCTTGCCAACCGAATTGGATATGAACCTCCTTAAGAAATTGATCTTTCCCAACAAGTTTTGTAACTCCTTCTTTGTCTTGGGTGGTGCATATCCCATTACTGTTTTGGCTTTGTTATGATCTATCTCGATGCCTTTCTTATGTACCAAAAAGCCAAGGAAGTTGCTAGCCGATACTCCGAACATGCACTTGGCCGGATTCATTTTGAGCTTATGAATCTTCATTCTTTTCAGTGCTTGTTCAAGATCGACTAAATGACCCTCGAAGTCCTTAGACTTTACTACTACATCATCGATGTAGACCTCCATAGTCTTGCCTATCAGGTCATGGAAGATGGTATTCATTGCCCTTTGATAAGTGGCACTAGCGTTCTTCAGACCAAACGGCATAACTACCCACTCGTAAATGCCCAACGCTCCTGGACATTTGAAAGTGGTTTTGTGAATGTCGTCCTCGACTACCGATATCTGATTATAGCCAGAGTATCCATCTATGAAGATCAATACACCGTTAGCGGCTGCTGAGTCGACTAGCATGTCGGCTATCGGCATGACGTACTCATCTTTGGGAGTGGCTAGATTTAGGTTTCTGTAATCAATACATACCCGAGCCTTGCCATTCTTCTTCTTGACTAGTACGACGTTTGCCAACCATTCCACATACTTAGTCGTTCTGATAAACCCGGCTTTCAACAGTCATTCGATCTCAGCTTTGATTTAAGGCATCAGCTGAGGGTGATACCTTCTGGGTGGTAATTTTTGGGATTTGAAACCCTCATTGATTGGTAATCTATGTTCTACCAAAGTAGGTGCCAGCCCAGACATCTCATGATAATCCCATGCGAAGCAGTCTTTATACTCAGTAGAATGGCGGTTATGCCTGTTTGTCTTCTTCCTTCAGCAGACCACTAATATGTGTTAGCTGAGAGATTTCTTCAGTTCCCAAGTTGATATCTTCCAAAGGATCTTGAGACTCAAAACTAGGCATAGTCCTTCTTATGGGCGATTCAAGTTCCATCGGCAGCTCAACTTCATCGGCCGCAAGCGCTGGTTCGATGTCGTGGTTCCCCATCTGCGATGCCTCGGCTATCATTTCCTCAGAACATAGGGCGGTCAGCCGATGCCACAGATCATGTATGACTTGGGTTTCCTCAACCATTTAAATCCTCCAAGGTAAGTCGTGGTTCGAGTAATTATTTTATTTCAAACCCTCGTGAGGTAAGATTACAGGATTCCCAAGATCCTTCTTCATACTGCTCCGTGACAGCTATGGGAGACACATAGGGTGAGTAGAGGATAACCTCTATGTTCTGAACCCCTAGATGGAATGTGTTATCATCCGATGTGATGATTTATATCTTGTCTCTTTCCCAAAAGATGAGCTTTTGATGCATGGTAGAAGGAAAACATCGGCTGGTGTGAATCCAGTCCCTGCCCAGCAGAATGGTGTAGGACGACTTGCCATCTATTACAAAGAAAGCAGACCTGACCGTCTTATGACCTACAATGATTTCTGCTACTAGAATCCCCAATGCTTTAGAAGTCTCTCCCAAAAAGCTAGCCATTTTCATGTTAGTTGGGATGAGACCTTCTCTGGTTTTGATGAGTCTTTTCAAAGTAAGTAGCGACATCACATTCAGCACAACCCCATTGTCGACGAACACTCGGCTAATAGTTTTATCGTTGATGTACGCCTTCACATAAAGGTGCTTGAAGTGTTTAACTATCTCTTCCGTAGGTGCACCAAACACAGTGCTCAAAGCATCCCTAGCCGTGGTATATGCTATTATTGCCCATTCTGCGTCTTCTACGCAAACATCACTTTCTAGGCTATCCAGCGCGAAGCGGTTGTCCAAGAATTCACATGGGATTAGGCTGACCATTTCAATGTCTGCCCACATTTCGTCAACCAGGTCTTGGCTAAATAAATCGAGGACGAAGTCTCCTCCTTCATTCAACTCGGCTGACCAGGAGCTCATATATTTCATTTCTTGGGGACAAATGGGGATCAGTTGAAGATCTTATGACTGAATCATTTGTACGATATGTGGGTTTGCCTCAATTGGAGGTCTATCCGGGGCCACGTTCTCTTGCTGGGGTTCCTCTGTTAGGTTGTCGGTAGGCTGTTCATCTAATTGTGGTTGACCCGACGTTTCTCCTTCAGGTGAAATTACCCATGAAGCAACTAAGCCGAATGGCCGCTGATAGCTTCGACTACAGCAAACTTAGGAATCTCCTGATTTTTGGCTGCCTTGGTGTTGGAAATTAGATGCAATGTCTTTTGCATCTTATGCAAGGCCTTGGCACGTTGCATCCTTCTTTTCTGAGTTCTGGATGCGACTCTCGGTGGTGCCTCTTTATTTTCTGGAGCCTGATTGACAGACCACTTCCCCTCTTCTGTGTTGGCGGCTGGTTTAATCATTCTCTGGGATCTCGTTTGGTCCTCATTTCTCACCATGATATGCAAGGACAAAACACCCTCGTTGATGTTAAACTCGACCACCCTCTGTTTGGTTTTAGGGAGTGGTTCCTCATCTATTCGAGACATGCTCAACTGCCGATTGGTTGACATCCATGCTTGCCCCCAGGCCTATGTCAAGCGTCGATAGGGACCCTTCTGAACCTCATGGTTTGTTCCTGAAGTTCTCGTTCAATGTCGCTCGAGTATTTAGGGCGGTCATGAAAATTGCTCCTAGCTGGCTGCCTGTCATCACGAATGTCATGTAGGCTGCCTAACCGGTTGAAAACAGAGGTCCTTGTGACCTTCTCCCCTTCGTTAGGTTTCTTTGGGACCCACACCCTTTTCATCGGTTGTTTCCCTTTTGTGTCCCTTGACTTATCGAGCTTAGCAAAAAAATACCATAGATATTGGTACCGCGGAAAAGGGGTCAGTATCAATGAAAATTTCAACCATACTCTTATCGGCTGGCTTGAACCTCTCCTCCTTGATGCCCTTTTGGATCGCCTTTCTGAAGATCACCCAATTAGAAGTAGAGTGACTGTATGAATTATGCCACTTACAATACTTTTTATCTTTTAGTTACTCGACAGGCGGAATCCTATGACCATCAAGCAACCAAATTTGCTTATCTTTAAGAAGATGATCAAAGATATGATCTGCATTCGTGATGTCAAACGAGTGACCGATCCTGTCATCGAATGGACTCGTCTCCTTTCTTTTTATGGCTTTCAAGGCTGGGCAAGAGTAAACCTTACCCCTAACAATCTCGGCCACCATTGCGTCTGCCGTGCAATTAGCTGACTCTGAGTCAGACTTATCCGCTTCAATGATGGATACCAAGTGGGAGCCTCAATTTCGGTTGGATCTTCTTCGCTCTTTTTACTGGACGTACTGCTCTATTTGGCTAGCCTTTTCGGCTAACTAGCTCAAGTCAGAGCAAGATTGTCTTACCAGCTTCTCTTTTAACTGAGGGTGCATGTTGTTGATTATCATGTGGGCACACTCAGACTCGGGGAAGTGTTCGGTACATTTTCTAACCTTCTTTCTGAATCTCTCGATAAAATTGGCAGCCGATTCATCGACCTACTACTTGAGATTTGTTAGATCAGTCACGATAACCTGAGGTTGGGGCCAATAAAACCTATCATGGAAGCAACTCTCTATGTCGGCCTAGCTCTGTACGAAATCAGGAGCTAAAGAGGAGTACCATGCGAAGGATGTTCCCGTTAGAGAGAGAGGGAACAACTGGAACTTGTGATACTTATTCTGGACAGCCTCGCTGTATTGGGCAGTAAATCTATCGATGTGCTCGATAGTGGATTTGCCGTCATCGTCAAAGAAGATGGCAAACTCTGGTGTTTAAAGCCCCTCGACAAAGGTGCTACCTGATCTACCCAATTGGGGTAGGGTTTCTTATAAACAGGTCTGTGCAAAGGTTTTAGTTGGATGCTGAAGTACATCCGCATGGTATTAGCAATAATCTCCGAGTTTATCAGTTGTGACGTCCCCTGCCGATTCTCTACTAGATTCGGTTGGTAGGTGTTCTGCACTGGCGACCTCCATTCTACACTTTGTTGGACAGGGTTGTGAAGGTTGTAGGTGGCTTGCTGGCCATTACCAATAGTTGAGGTAATGCCACATGGCTGCTGTTGGGTATGGCCACCAAAGCCTGCAACCTGAGCTCCTAGAACGGCTAACGGAGCCTGAGAATAAGGTGGAACTGTGTTCCATGGCTGCACTCCTCGGACGTCGGCCATTCTTAGAAAGTTTACACTTCCTAGAAGATATGGATTATACCGGCAATGACTACTGGAATGGTATTCCGCTATAAACAACGTCACTAGATAGCCGAGCTAAGTAATTTCCAGGGGCCATCGGTTGCCAATTCGGCTGGCCAACGTTGTTCGCCTGCATCGTAGAGCTGTTTGTATAAATGTACGGCATAACGGGCGGCAATCCAAAGTGTTTTGGAGCCTGAACTGGTCTCCGAGCCATGTTAATCTGCCCATACTGCAGATTCGCTTGGTCAAGTGGCATATTTTGCCCCCAAAGTTCGGCGGCGACCATGCAGTGTGCTGGTTGCCAGGCGATAGGGCTTGTGTTCGTAGGTGCGCTATCGGCTGTGCCTGAGTGGGCACTGTTTGATGCACATGCGGCTGAGGAACAACATCGGGAGTCACGGTCTCATGCTGAACAACACTGCTCTTCAGAGGGATGGCAAAACTAGTCGAACATTCTCCTGGGTGCATTCAGTTGGTTTCCATCTTCCTCTCTTGCTGAACCTCATTATGTACCATCGACTTTACAATGTCAGCCAACTGTTTAGAAACTTGGTACATAATATCGTGGATGCCCAAGTCAATTTGTTGTCTAATAAAAGACGTGGTCATTATGGTTGGACCTTCAGATTGACTAGATTCTACCACATCTTAGGTTGATGGAGGAAGTGGAGGGGTATCCACCGATGTAGGCATACCCGCGGAGGATGATGTTCGTTGTTCCTTCTGGGTGGATTTTGTTTAGGATGTGGACTGGACTCGAGGTTCATTTTCTTACCGAACCTTAGGTGCATATGCCAAGAATGATCCTGACCTGGAGAATCAAACTTTGCTATTAATTCACCTATGGTCCCACTGGGCGTGCCAAATTTGTTCTCGCCCCGAATTCTACCTTCTGTCGTTTTATCGGCTGATGACATCGGGAGACAAATTAATTCCTTAACTTAAGCGATTTGGGCTGGAAACGGAACTCTAATTTCCAGCAATGGGTTTCCCAACTACTCCAGAAAGCGTTAGGACGGTGGTGTGAGTAAACTAAGAGGTAAGAAACATGAATACAGCTGAGTAAAGTAAAAGTAAAGAATAAAGTAAGGGATAAAAGATAAAGATAGATAACATTTGAGTTGTTTGATTGATTGTGTGTGTCTATATACAAAAATGCGTTCTATTTATAATACAAAAAGAGAGAAAAAAATTGTACAAACGTGCCCCCCCTCCATGTCAGCCATCAAGTAACCCACCAAGATTAATGGCCGACTATGGGGGAGGTGGTGCCGATTTTCTCGCCCTCTACTCCTCTTGCTTGGATAATGGCCCATTTCTTTTAGCTGTCGTTGGCCGTTATCACTTATGGGGGTCTGAAAACCCTTTTGACTTGGTCGTTGATGTGTCTGCATCTGAGTGGGTCCCAGTCGTACCTCTAATTGACAACTCGGTTGAGATGCCTTGGTAGCCGATGAAGTTCTTGTAATCGAGGGCTAAAAGTAAATTCGGCTCCGGAATAGTTCGGTTGTCATTGAATTCGACTAAACACTTGGCTATTTTTGAGTGTTAACAGAAGTTTTATTAAGTTCTTATATAAAGCTAAATTATTGGACAATATATACAATTTTTTAATTAAAGCTATACGTATCACTTGATTACATATGTAGTGTATTCTTTTTTAAAGAGTAATTAGTTTGGTAGTGCCTCTTAGTTCAAAAAGATTATTTCCACTCAATGCCAACCTTTACGAAAAACAAATGCTTAGAAGGATCAACAATTGGACCGTTAAATTTCTTTCTTATGCAAGAAGAATTCAATTAATCTAAGAGTGTGGTTTTTCCTATTCATACCTTTTAGTTCCAGGTGTTTGTTCTTCCTAAAAAGATTACTAAGCAGATTACATCAACTTGCAAATTCCTATGGAGGGTGGAAATATGGAGTCAACTAGAGCATTATCCAGTTTTGCTTATGAGCATTATTATTATTCTTTGATTATTATATTATTTATTGTTGCTATTATTTTTTTCCCCATGATTTTCTACCTGACTTCTCCACTATTGTATTTCCTTTTCTTACTGCTTTTGATATGATTTACTTGAACTGAGAGTCTATCAAAAATAACATCTCTACCTTCACAAGTTTGAAATAAGGCTACACATACACCATCCTCTCACGAAAATACAGTTGGGTGTGTTGTTGTATCAAATCTAGCATAAATAAATCAAAGAGGGCAAAATCTCAAGGGTAGAGAACAAGGAGGTAGAGATAACTTATACGTTTTATATTAATGCTCCGAGGGACACTTCACGTCCAAGCTGGCATCTGGGCTCGAGTACAGTTTTTTTACCTTTGGTGCTAAGCTTGGCACGTCATGTGCTTTCTCGGCTTGCACTAGTGCCGCATTTGGCGCTATAGAGGTATATACTGGGGCTCTTAGCCAAAAAGTCACTTTCAACATTTATATAGGTAAAAATGCAACAAATTTTAAAGTATTAGCAAAATAGCTACCTATTATTATGTTAGCATCATCAAAAAAAATTTGCGTTTAAATCTAACCCCAAAATTTTAAAAAATATATTTTGGCCCCTTACCCCTACCATTGTAATTACCCAAAAAGAAATAAAAAATTAAATATTTCCCTCCATTTAATTACCCAAAAATTAATAAAGAAATTAAATATTTTCCTTCAAAAGTTCTCGATTTCTTCTCTTTTCAGATCCAATTTTCAGCGAAAATTTCATATTTTCATCAAAAAATTAGTCCGAACAACTTATTATGGCATTGATTACAGTCATAGACCATAGTCATAGTCTTATAGATTTATTATACCGTTGATTGTATAATATATTATAGTAGGTGGTGATACATGGGCGAATGAGAGGAGATCTCAAAATGTTGGAATTGAATTTTTATGAGCAAGGTGACAAGATGATCCTGATAGTGATGACGAAGAGTGTAACAAATAAAAAGAAATTAAAAGAAACGAAACAACAAACCCAACCCCAAATCCCAAATGACACAAATCTAAGAGATCGTGGATAGGTATACCATAAATCGACCGTCGTCAATAGCTAACAATTATCATTTAGGCTCGACTTCATGCATGGTCAATGATTTTCCACGTGTTATATATAGACTAAGGACAATATTTATCTAAAAAGTCATAAATAAATAAAATAAAATAAATAATAGGACATGCCACTATTTAAATATTATAATAACACTTTAATACATCATATGAGAGTCACATCCATTGAATACATGACCAAAATAGTTTTAGGTCTAGTACTTAAAAAGTCAATATTTATCTAAAAAATTATAAAAAATTGATGCTATTTAAATATTACAATAACACTTACATTGAAAGAAATAATCCCCTTGATTATTTTCATTGATTGAATAGATATATATACAAGTTACAAACATTCTCCTACCATAATTCTAACTATACAATATGGTAAGTGTATATCCTAATTATGGTAAGTGTATAACCTAATCTAGGTAACAAATATACTACAATATACACATAATATACTTTCCTTAATACTAAAGATTTGGCAACTGTTTTGACTACCAGCTGGGCGTCTTTGAAATTTCTTGAACTTTCTTTTCTTTGAGGCTTGAGAGGCTTGATTAGACTCTTCTTCTTTGGACTCATGTTAACACACCCATGATCATAGCGGGCGGTCTTCGAACGCCGAGACTGTCCCTAAAATCTTCAAAGAGAACCGCGGTAGACCACTTTGTAAAAATATACGCAATTTGATAACGAGGCGGGACATGGCATACGCGAATTTGACCCTTTGTAACCTTTTCACGGACAAAGTGAATGTCCATTTCGATATGCTTGGTGCTTGGTGTTGAACTGGGTTACCTGAAGGTAGATGACACTAATGTTATCGCAATATACCAAGGTTGCCTTCCGAATGGGACAATGAAGCTCCAAAGCAAATTACGTAGCCAACATGATTACGAGACCACATTCGCTACCCTCGATATTACGCCTCTGCACTTGGCGTGATAGAGTTGCCTGACGCCACGACCATGAGACCAAGTTGTTGCCGAGGAACATACAATAGCCGGTCGACCGTCTGGTGTCGGGACAACCACCCCAATCAGCATCCGTGTAAGAGACAAGTGTGGATGTAGAGGAAGGATACAAGTGCAACCCATAGTCCAGTGTCCCCTGAATATACCGAATGATGCGTTTGATTGCATTCATGTGCTCAACTCTGGGATCATGCATGAATAAACACACCTGCTGAACCGCATATGTAATATCCGATCTGGTAAAGGTAAGATACTGGAGGGCCCCTGCAAGACTGCGATAGCGGGTCGGGTCCTCGTATGGTGCACCTGCTGCGGCGCTTAGCTTTGGGTTTGCATCAACTGGCGTGGAAGTGGACTTACAGGATGACATCCCAGCCCTTTCGATGATCTCAGCCGCATACTTCCGTTGAGACAGAAACAAACCACCCGAATGACGTTTGACGGCAATTCCCAAAAAATAACTCAACGGCCCTAAGTCCTTCATAGCAAATTCAGAACTGAGCATGGCCATGATAGACTGACGCAAAGCATCGGAGGAGACAGTCAAAATGATATCATCCACATATAATAGAATATAGGCCAATGACGAACCACGGCGGTAGATGAACAAAGAATTGTCTGACCTGCTGTGTGTGAACCCAATAGTCAAAACAAAATCAGCAAATCGTGTATACCAGGCACGTGGAGACTGCTTAAGCCCATATAATGATTTCTTCAACAAACAGACATGATGAGGGCGGTTGGGATCCCTGAAACCCAACGGCTGATGCATATAGACTGTTTCCTTGAGATCACCATGTAAAAAGGAATTCTTGACATCCAACTGATGGATTGGCCAAGTCTTTGAAAGAGCCAAGCTAAGCACAGTGCGAATAGTAGCCGGTTTGACCACCGGACTAAACGTCTCACCACAATCAATTCCAACCTGCTGAGTCTTACCATCACCAACAAGTCGCGCCTTATGTCGAGCAAATGACCCATCTGAATTCTCCTTATGAGCAAAAATCCACATAGACCTGATAATATTAATACCATATGGACGGGGCACCAACTCCCACGTCTTATTATCAATAAGAGCATTATATTCATCAGTCATAGCAATTTTCCAATTAGGGTCATTTAATGCGGACACAGGATTGCGGGGCAAGGGGATTTAGAGACATCCGAATGTAAATTAAAATGTCTTTTAGGTGTAAAAATACCGGCCGACTACGAGTGACCGGTCTATGACTTGAGGAAGAATTGAAGGAATTTTGGGAATTTTCTGGCTCGGGATGGATCGCCAAGGTAAAGGGCTCTGGCCGCCCAAATCAGACAGTTGGAGTTGCTTTACGACCAGCCGAATCACCGGATCGCCCAATAATCAAACTGCTCCAGTGGGTGGAGCAAGAGGGAGTGACGTTATCAGGGGCCGCGGCGATGGGCCCACTGGGAATTCTGGTACGGGAGTTGTCAGAAAAATTCCGAATAATATACGGGATATTTGGTCATCCAAAAATTATACGACTTGGGTTCGGAGTATGAACTTTAAATGGGAATTGAGTTTCATCAAAAATGACATGGCGATTGATTATGATTTTCTTGGAGGATAAATCAAAACACTTATAACCACGATGATTCGACGGATAACCCAAAAACACACACGGGGTAGACCGAGCCTGAAATTTGTTAATTGTGGTGGATGGGAATAACGGATAACACAAGCACCCAAAAATCCGAAGGTGAGAATAAGAAGGGTTCTTATTATATAGGATTTTGAGGCGGGAAGAATATGTCAGACCTTTAGACGGAATTATGTTCAGAAGGTAAGTGGCCATTTGTAGAGCATGATGCCAAAAGTATGGAGGTATGGAGGCATGTATTAGGAGAGTTCGGACAATGTTATTTATGGAACGAATTTTGCGTTCGGCTTTTCCATTTTATGAAGATGTATGAGGACATGAAAAATGAAAATTTATCCCATGAGTAGCACAAAACTCCCGAAACTCCCTATTGTCATATTCTTTCCCATTATCACATTGAATATTTTTATTTCTCTTTCGAATTGAGTACGAATGAACGCTCTAAATTTTATGAAGACATAAAACACTTGTGATTTATTCGCAATTGGAAACGTCCACAAAAATCTAGAATAATCATCTAAAAAGAGAACATAATAACGATGACCCATTGAACTAAGAACAGGAGATGTCCACACGTCGCTATGAATAATGTCAAATGGCATAGAAGTATGAGAATTGGAGTCTACAAAGGGCAACTTAATAATTTTTTCTAATGAACAAGACTGACAAATTGGAGTACTATTTGTACCCTTACAAAAAATAAAGCTATTTTTATCTAAAGCTGATAAAATAGAAGATCCCGGATGACACAGACGAGCATGCCATATGGAAGGAGAGATGGCTGCAAAAGCTGATGGCAAGGCTGGACTCGATGGACTGAAACCGGGCATGATAGGATACAGATCCCCCTACTATCACACCTCATGAGATGACTCCCCGTCTTGAAATCCTTCACAGAGAAATCGAAAGGATCAAATTCAACAGAAACAGAATTGTCATTTGTGAATTTTCGGACAGACACTAAATTTTTAATCAATTTAGGAGCATGTAAAGTATTTTTCAAGAGGAGTGGTGGATTAGGAGGAGACAATATTTTCTGACCATACCCTAGAATTGGAATAGAACTGCCATTACCAACAATTATCCCCAGGGGTGCTCAAATGGAATAAGATGAGAGAGTACCGATTTGGACGTCATGTGAGTAGTGGCCCGGTGTCCATGTACCAATTTGGGTCGGTTGAGTCAACCCCAACGTGTGCATCGCGACCTCGATATCGATCTGAGTGGGGCCTGCGCATGATGGGCTTGCGGAGGGCGGGCCCAAGGACTCTGGCCGTCTTTGGGCTGGTCATTACCGCATTGTGGGGGCCGTTCTTTGGGCCATCGCGATGGGCCGCCAATCCGGGTATTGGGCTGCTTTGGATCGCCAGCCATGGCCACTGGCGGCTTCTTTGGAGGTGCGGGTGCCACTTCCAGGCCCCATCTTTGGGCCACGGTGGTGGTGGCCCATGTACCGAATGGGACCCACCGCCGCTTGTTGCTCACCAAACCGCCACCGTAACCACCTCGTTTGCCCAGCGTTTTTGTTATTTTTGCGATTATTCTTGCCGCCACCATTATTATGGTTTTGGCCCGAATTATTAACAAAACCCGAAGAACTAGGAGAGGATGCCACCATGACAATCGGGCTTGCTCCGAGTCGCTTTTTAGCCAAACCGGCTTCTTCCAACGCCGATGGAGCGGGCTTGATGAAAGTCGGGAAGAGGGTTGCTTTGGCGAAGGAGAGTTCCAACACCATTATAGGCCTCCAAAGCCCGGCAACCAATCGTAGAACTAGACGATTATTTGTCACCGGTGCGCCAACAACATTACGGAGTTGATCCGCCAATTCCTTTAGTTTCTTGCAATATGCGTAAACGTTGAAATACGCCCATTCAACGAGAGAGAATTCCTGCTCGAGTGTGACGATACGAGAATGTTGGTTGTCTTGGAATATGTCACGCAATCTATTCCATGCAGCCATAGCCGTGGTATCGGGCTCCATAATCGTCTGTAGAAGGTCCACTGAAATCGTGGCGTATATCCACCGAAGAACGGTAGCATCAAGTGTAATCCACACCTCAGGATCCTCCGCATGAAGGGGTCTAGCGGGAGGAATTATGTGATGAAGAACTTGATAAGAGATAGCGTGAATTTTAAACAACTCCGCCCATGTTGCATATTGAACATTTTCCATCTCAAGGACAATAGGGACACTGAGCTTGATATTGGAAACCGTGAGGGCAGGGTGAAAATTGTTCTTAGACATATTTGAAAGAACACAAAAGGAGGATAAATTTAAGAGAGGTTTTTGAGAGCGGAAGACGAGATATTTAGAGAGAAAAACCCGAGGGAGGGGGGGGGGGGGTTCTCGGCCAAAGAGGTAAAAGGAAAAAGTTTGAGAGAAGAAAACTTTTGGTTAGACCTAGTCTCTTGATACCATGAAAGAAATAATCCCCTTGATTATTTTCATTGATTGAATAGATATATATACAAGTTACAAACCTTCTCCTACCATAATTCTAACTATACAATATGGTAAGTGTATATCCTAATTATGGTAAGTGTATAACCTAATCTAGGTAACAAATATACTACAATATACACATAATATACTTTCCTTAATACTAAAGATTTGGCAACTGTTTTGACTACCAAAGAATTTGGACGTCTTTGTCTTTGGGCTTCTTTGCTCTGGGCTGCCGAGAGGCCCAGTTAGACTCTTCTTCTGGACTACATTTTAACATACATCATATGAGAGTCTCCATCCATTTAGCACATGATCAAAAGAGTTTTAGGACAAGTAATGTTACTTAAAAGATCAATATTTGTCTAAAAAGCTATAAAAAATTAAAATAAATAAAAAGACCTGATACTATTTAAACATTATAATAACACTTTAATGCATGTTGTCTTTTTAACAAGTAATGATACTTAAAGGATCAATAATTATGTCTTTTTAACAAATATTGTCCTTGGTCTATATATACCATGTGGATAATTATTGACTATACTTGAAGTCGAGCCTAAATGATTACTGTTAGCTCTTGACGACGATCGATTTATGGTATACATATCCACGATCCCTTAGATTTGTGCAATTTCGGGTTTGGGGTTGGAATTTTTTTCCCCGTTAGACTAGTGCAGATTCGGCATGCTTCACATTCCAACAATCGCATTTATTTCTTTAGTTTATCATCGATCAAAATAATCTAAAATTATCCTAAGCAGTGAGTTATTATAGAGCAAGGTGATTTATTTTCGATTTGACTTATAATTGACCCAACACACTTAGCTTTATTTCGACTGACAGACCACATGTTTTTTACAAGTCTATTAATTGACACATGATAAATTTGAAGAAAAATAAAAGCAATACCGAAACAAGCAAAATAAGTAGAAATAACACATATTTCGATCAACAAAAAAAGGCTAAAGTTTCAAGTATAGTAATAGACCAAGATGAATTTGAAAAAACAAAAATATAAAAAAACACGATCGAAACAAACAAAATAAGTAGAATTAACACATATTTCAATGAAAAAAAGATAAAAGTTCAAAAAAATCAAAAAAATCAAGAACTTTATGAACACTAGAATTTATCAAGTTTGAAATAAATAGAAACTTTTATATAGATAATATGGAATTCAAAATGCTCCGGAACTGATGTAAAATTAATTTACATGCACAAAATGACGATTGGAGAGCTTTCGAGCTCCGAGAAAAGAAAAACCGAATAGAGAAATCATAATTTTGATAGAAACGAGGAGAGAGGAAGACTTATTCATAGTTTAAGAGAAAAAAGAGTGAAGTTTTATATATTTTAATATAAGTCAAAGTCAAATGGATAAGTATAGAAATTTAAAGTTCTAAACTTTTAAAAATTATAAAATCACCCTGGACCCATATATCCGAAATCTAACTCCACAAAAATAAATCAAAAAAAATTGAATGGCCTATTGTCTAATTTAAGTTTGAGAGTGTCATGTTTGCTAAATCTTCTCGATATACTTTGCCATCTCGGGCAAACATAATTTGTAAGGGCTGGTATCGCCCCCCACCCCCGACGCGAAGCATCAACCTTGGCGCCAATTTCTGAAGTTATTTCCTTGTTTTTCTTGTTCAATCTCATCCTCAGATGCAACTAATTATACTATCCGAACCTCTTCCAACTTGTACGACAAATGTGTAAACACCCTATCGGTGACCTTCCTATCCTCGTGTGTCTTAGGATCTTGTTAATTACAGTACTAATTAAACGCAAATTTCTATAATTGTGGCTCTAGAAATTTGTTGGACTTTATATTACT
Source organism: Anisodus acutangulus (assembly GCA_029783415.1). NCBI lineage: Eukaryota > Viridiplantae > Streptophyta > Magnoliopsida > Solanales > Solanaceae > Anisodus > Anisodus acutangulus. The sequence goes on from CM056507.1 coordinate 41,620,447, forward strand.
ATTTCCATGACCACTATGTGCGGTCTTTGAACCAAATGACTAACATTTTCACCAAACCATTGTCTAAATATTTACTAAAAAATTGAAAATTTGTTTTTTTAAACATGTCACGTATGGTTATAAAATATTTTTATTAAAATTAAAGTGAGAAATATAAAGTTTGTTTTTCCTAAATTTAAAAGTCTGTCATTTGTTTTTAAACGAATTAAAAAAATGTGTATTACATACTACTAAACTACTACAAAGAAAGGAGGTACTTGTCCTCGGAGTAGAGCTGGATGTCAAATGAAGGGACCTTAAAATTCAGTTGGAGGCCTGCAGCATGTGTTCGAACCATGGTAAGAGCAATTTGCTCTCTTCTGGGTAAGACCTTGTAGATGATATCAATTGCTTTGTTCTCAAACCCTAGTCATTCAGACACATCTCGCGATTTACTGGTAATAGTACTGAGAGACCGGAACTACTATCTCCAAAAATAATTTGACGTAAGTCGGGAAGCTGGATATAAAAAAAAGGTACTTATTGTTGGAAATTTACTAAATGTGGAAATAAGTATATACCATTAATTTATGACTCGAACAACTGGGCCCGCACGTCGGAAACGTCATTTTCACACACGTGCACACGTAGTGCCAAGTATCGCAAATTTCATTAGTGAAAGAGATATTGATACGTATGTAATACGTTTGAGACATAGAATTATGGACGGTTATTGACCAAATGACAAAGTATTCCACGTTGGTAAATGAAGGAAGAAGTGTACAAAGTGTAAAATGAAATGAGTCAGAAATCACCGCGGAGCTGTGAAGGGCCGCGATGCCACACCGTCGGGGCCGCGATGCCACACCGTCGGAGCCGCGGCGCAAAATGGCTGGTCAGCTACTGGAGCCGCGACGCTGATTCACAGCGCCGCGGCGCTTCGGAGATAGAATGCTGCGACGGGAAGTGGGAAAATCTGACGTTTGGGCTGGTTTTAGAGCATTGATTCTCCCTTACTTACCACATGAATTCAGCCATTATTTGGCTGAATGTAACCCCTCAATCAAGTGCAATTACATGGCTATTGAAGGTCATTAGTTTGCTAGTTGAGGAGTCTTCTACTTACACTATAAATTGAGGCCTTTGGCTCAATTGAAACACACTACACTCAACACTTAGAAAATTCTCCAGATTTTCTGATTTCATAATCTTCATCTCTAGCAAAGTCACTATACTCAAAGTTCTTCATGAGTAACACTTGAGTATACTCAAAGCTCTTCATGAGTAACACTTGAGTTTCCTTTGCTCACTTGTTAAAATTGTTGTTGTACCTTGGGAGACTATTGCTCAACACCGTAAAAGGAAATATACGGAGCAACTTTGTCTTAAAGATAAAGTGTCATCACTCGACTCGGCAAATCACACAAGCAGTTTGTAAGGTTTTAATTTTCAATTTTATTATAATAATTTATTTATCATTTTTACTACTATAATAGTTACTTAATTTTCATTTCCTACAATAATTGTATCCAAACATTTATAAGTCGTAACACTAGATTTAGTCGTAGTAAAAGACCTTTTTTTAGAAGTACGTAAAGAAGTTAGAAAAACAAAAAAGATAGTCATGAAGTAAATATCTGTGGTACTATAAGGGCGTGTTCGATAGTCAGAACAGGGCATGGAGCTGTCATTCAAGCATAGAGAGTGGGTGAATATTGGCACTGTTTACTTCCCTTTTTATATGGCCCCCATGTTTTCTAACTTTTTCACTCTCCATCTTAACCTGCTGTATCACATTTGATTAATTTCCTTAAAAAAAACCCTATTAACCCCCCTTTTTCTGCTCTCTCTCTCTCCTCTTTAATCCAACACAATGAAAAACACATTAAGAAATATTTTCTTAATTGGACAGTCGAATGATATTTTTTTATGATCATAATTTTTTTAAATACTTTCTAAATATTTTAAACTGTTAATTATTATAACTTATAGTAGTATTTATTTAGTTTATAAATATTTAATATTATTTCAAAAAAATTAAAAAATTTATATAGCAATTCATACCGAATATTGGTTAGTTTAACCGGGGTAATCCGAATCAAAATAATCTTTTGGCACGGAGGGAGTAGATAAGAGAAGGGTTAGTTTGTTTCCCCTCTTCGGAGAAAAAACCAATCTTTCATCATTTTCAGAATACAAAGCTACCAAATCAACCAATAGGACAGTCTTCCAAGATTTTCTACTATTGCTCAAACAAAGTAACTCCGAGAAGACCACAGAACAGAAAAGAGAGAGAAAAAAGGAATCCTTTCACTCACTCTCCCATCAATCCCTTCATCAATATTATTCAACCCCATCATCAAACTATTCCTCCTTTTGCCTCTCCCAGTACTCCTATCTTGTAATTTACAAATATGGTAATCTTCTGATATTTCAATCAACAACCCTCAACATCAACTTTTTTCCCATCTTAATTTCTCTTTATATTACCATGGGTCCTCATTTGGAAAATCTCTCATCTCTTATTAAACCCTAAAAAGATCCAAAACAACAAGGGTGGCTAAAAAAAAAATAGTGTAAGAAGATGGACGGTAGCAAAATCAAGAAGTGACTGATTTACAAGAATCAAGCAGAGAAAACCATAGATCGCGCTTAAAGAGCTGAAAAACTCATATGGATTCCTTCGCCGAAGTAGAGAGTTCCAAGCATTTGGCGAATACCAATTACAGCAGCCACCTGACCAACAGCAACAATAGTAGTAATATTACATCATCATCATCGTCATCGTCATCGACTTCAAGCCGATATGAGAACCAAAAGCGCCGTGATTGGAACACTTTCGGTCAGTACCTCAAGAACCATAGGCCCCCACTCTCTCTCTCTCGTTGTAGCGGAGCTCACGTCCTCGAATTCCTTCGTTACCTCGATCAATTTGGCAAGACCAAAATTCACACCCCGATATGTCCATTTTACGGTCACCCAAATCCACCAGCACCTTGTCCATGTCCACTTCGTCAAGCTTGGGGTAGTCTCGATGCTCTTATCGGTCGTCTTAGAGCTGCTTATGAAGAAAATGGAGGAAAGCCTGAAACGAACCCTTTCGGTGCTCGTGCTGTTAGGCTTTACCTTCGTGAAGTTCGTGATTTGCAGTCAAAAGCAAGAGGAGTTAGCTATGAGAAAAAGAAACGGAAACGCCCTCCACCACCGCAACAGTTGTCTGCTCCGCCACCGCCATCATCAGGTGATCAAGCTTAAAATGAAATATGCAATTAGTCATGGATTTATTAGTTAAAAAGTTCATATTTCCTAGAGGGTCTATTCTTAATTATGTCACTACGTAGGGTTTGTTTATTAATCATAAATATTTATATGTTGTACTGTTAATTTCTCTTTGTAGTTCTACCGGCCAGTCATCATGGATCGAAAAGCATAGATTTGCGATGTACGGGTTAAGTCTAGTATTAATTAGTAAGAGTAGTAGTTGGAACTAGTAGCACTGTAGCAGGAGCATAATTCTTGTACTCGTGAAACTTGTAGTAGGAGTAATTGTGTTAATTTGGCAATTAAAAGTTAAAACGTGATAAAGGACCAACACTTTTGAATAAGTTTAATTATCATTGGTATTTAGCATTATGGAACATACTATAATGCTCTCTTGTTATGTTATCATCGTCATGATAACTTCATTTTCGTGTTTCTTGTGCTGCTTTTGATCAGTCAATGAGACTCCACATTTCTTCTGCTTCTAGTATTGCACCATGCCAAACCCTGCTGATCATTTCCCATAATTATGATATAGGGTTGTGTCAATCTCTTTTCTGAGTGAATTTGTGAGGTTATTTCTTTCAAAATTCTGTTATTTTTTTTATATAGTGAATTGTTCATTTTCGCCGTTGGTTGTAGGTTTGATTGACCAACCCACATTAAATTGTAGTATCTTTTTTTATAATTTTTCTTTTAGTATGTGATTTATTATCTTTAAAGACTTGCTTACCTAATTATTTGATCCTAACAAGTTGATCTCCATGCTGATAAACTTAGTGGGTTATAGGAGCTTAAGTGTTTGAGTGCACGTAATAGTGAAATTAATAACCTTAAGAAAGGGTAATTTTGTAACCTGTCACAACACTTGTGAAACTAGTTTGAGTTTCTATGTTGTTCTCCTTTTCTTGATTTTGCTTTTCAGTCTCCGACTTTTGCAACTTTCTTTGGTACTGTCTGAGAATTAAATGTTGGTTTTATACACGTAAGTATTCTCTGTTAACAAGTACTTCTTCCGGTGAGAGTTCTCATAGATAGTCTGAGCTAATGAAATACTTCCTTTGTTACCTAATAAGTGGTGTTTTAGGTTTTTAGTTTTATTTCAAAATAAGTGGTGTTTTAAGATTTTAAGAAGAAATTAATTTTATTTTTTCAAAATACCCTTATGTACATAATCAAGAATCATTAAGTAGTTTTTCTTTTCTAGGCATTAATTAGAGACAAGTTAGTAAAAACACTCATAATTTTCTAAGAGTGAACATTTTCTTAAGGGGTGTGCATAAACTAAAAACACCACGAACGGAAGGAGTAATAATGAAAGCGCTTAGTCCCCCGGAGCATAGCTGAATGATAAATGAGGGTAACTTAAAATTCAACTGGAGGCCTGCAGTGTGAGTGCGAACCCTGGTGGGAGCAATTTGCTCTCTTCTAGGGTAGACCTCTTGTAGGTGATATCAGCTGCTCTATTCTTAAACCTTATTCATTCATGCACATCCCGCGATTTACTGGTAGTAGTGCTGAGGGACCGGGACTACTGTCTCCAGTAGGGGTGAGCACGGGTACAGGGTATCCAGATACCCGATTGGAACCGACACTAACGGGTAGGTTCCGGGTAGATATATTATAATAACGGGTAGGGTCCGGGTAGTAAAATTAGGAACCGATCAATGTCGGGTCCGGTTCCGGTTCCGGCAAATAGAGACAGGGTACCCGGACCCGGAACCGATACCCGGAACCTATAAAATATTAAATATTTTTACTTTTTTTAGAAACATTTGGACCACTTTTAACTTTCTCCAAAATTGTTTGTTGCACGCCTGCACATTCATTTTTCCCACCCCAAGACGTAAATATTTTAGCTTTTTCACTCCTTTATTCTATAATACTCTTTGTGCCCTAAGAGAAAACACTCAAAACTCTCTCAATAACAATGGCGTTTTAGCTACACCACCGAGCTTCATCGTCGTCGTTGTTGAAGCTTTCTCTCAGGTACTTTAATCGTTGTCGTCATTGAAGCTTCACCTTTGCATCTTTCTCTCCCTTGGTTGTGTTCACGTCATTCCTAAAATGCATATGGGTTCATATCTAACTCTTCAATTTCTTTTTAATATCATATGCTTCTGTTCTATTTCATGCGATACTCGTCTTCAATTTGTATTACTTTTTTATTTGAAATGTAAATCTATTTTTAAAATTTGTGTATATTTTTGTAGTTGTGAAGATGAAATTTAGGGATTTACTAGTATAATAAAGCTTTTCTTTTGTATCGAAGAGCTTATGAACACGAAAATAAGTTTAATTCAGATATTTTCAAATTTATTTCGAAATCAACACGTTCAAATAATTGAGTGTCAAATTTGGCTTGCAATTTTAGGTTTTGGTTACAGAATTAGCTTTTATACAATGAATAAGTTTTTTAAAACTTCTTATAAGGGTACTAAAAACTCCGATTGCAGGCTAAAAAACTACATGATGAAATTATTTTAGAACTCTTTTTTATTCTCATAGGCTTAAAAAATGTTGCTTAATTTGTGTTTTTTATTTACAGGTACCCGAGAACCTACCCGGATCCTGCGGGTCCGGGTAGGTTCCGGGTAATGATTGCTACGGGTAGGTTCCGGGTAGTAAATTTAGGAACCGATCTTTTACCGGGTAGGGTCCGGGTAGTTCAAAAATATTAGGGTACCCGGACCCGCTCACCCCTAGTCTCCAGGAATAGTCTGGCGTAAGCCGAGAAGCTGGATATCAAAAAAAAAAGCTCTTATATGAATTATATTATACATCTTGTAAAATAATATTCTCCTCATCATTTCCTTCCAATGAGGTGGTAATTATACCAATATTACAAGCATGAATTAAGATAATGATAAGATAAGATAGGCTAAAATCATGCCTCCTAATCTATTCTAATTTCCCTGCCATATACATAAGATATTACACTAATTACAATAATCATAATTATTAATGAGAATATTATTAATTCTGATTCTATCACTCCCCCACAGTCGAAGCGGGAGGGAGACGGATGCTGAGACTATCCCAAAAATTTTCAAATAATATCAGCGGAAGACCTTTAGTGAAGATATCCGCAATCTGGTAGCGCGATGGGACATGTAAGACACACACTTGTCCGCAAGCCACCTTTTCACGAACAAAGTGAATATCTAGTTTGATATGTTTAGTGCGTTGATGGTTCACCAGATTTACTGAGAGATATATAGCACTAACATTATCACAGTAAACCAATGTTGCTTTCGGAACTGGACATTGAGTTCGAGGAGCAGATTCTGAAGCCAGCATGATTCAAACACCACATTGGCGACCCCTCGGTATTCTGTTTTGGCACCAGAGAGAGACAGTGTGACTTGTCGTTTTGAGGACCAAGATACCAAGTTATCGCCAAAAAAAATACCATAAACAGATGTAGAGCGTCTGGTGTCCGGACATCCACCTCAGTCTGCATCTGTGTAGGATACCAGGGTGGAAGTTGATGATGAATATAAGTGCAACCCATATTCTAGAATTCCCTGAATATATCTCACAATCCGTTTGAGTGCATGCATATTATCATCCATTGGATTATGCATGAAGATGCACACTTGCTGCACAGCATAAGAAATATCCGGCATGGTGAATGTAAGATACTGTAGGGCCCCTGCGAGGCTGCGATAAAGAGACGGATCAACAAAAGGCTTGCCAGATGATGCACTCAATTTAGATTTTTTGTCTACTGGTGTTGCGGATGGTTTGCAAGAGGACATTCCAGCGCATTCAACAATATCTGCTGCGTACTTCTTTTGGGATAAAAATAACCCACCTACATGACGTGTCACTGGTATGCCTAGAAAGTAGTGACGAGGGCCGAGATCTTTCATTGCAAATTCTGAGGCAAGTTGTGACATGATGGACTTGCGAAAAGCATCTAATGAGGCTGTTAAGATTATATCATCCACATATAACAGAAGATAAGCAATATTATTACCTTGACGGTAAATAAATAGTGAGTGATCAGAACGACTGTTATAAAATCTAATGTGTGAAACAAAGTTCGCAAACCATTTGTACCAGGCCCGGGGAGCTTATTTAAGCCCATAAAATGATTTCTTGAGTAGGCATACATGATTTGGATAGTTGGAGTCCCGATATCCCAATGGTTGATGCATGTATACCGTTTCATTTAGTTGGCCATGGAGAAAAGTTTTTTTGACATCCAACTGATAGAGTGGCTATGACTTTGAGAGAGCCAAACTGAGGACCGTCCTTATAGTTGCTGGTTTCACCACCAGACTGAATGTCTCCCCGCAATCTATACCAACCTATTGTGTCTTTCTATCACCTATAAGACGGGATTTATGCCTCTCAAAAGTACCATCAGGTTTTTTCTTGTGACTGAAAATTCACATAGATCGAATTATATTGGCATTAGAAGGATGAGGTACTAACTCCCACGTCCTATTTTTATTAAGAGCATTAAATTCATTATCCATAGTCATTTTTCAATTCGGGTCACTGAGTGCATACATAGGATTGCGAGGTAAATGTGATTTTGAGACTCGAGTGTGTAGGTTATATTTTGTATTGGGTTTGACAATGCCATGTTGACTACGGGTGACCGGACAATGGGTTGAATATTCATTTGGGCCAGTGGGTCAGATATTACTGCCTGGCAGTTGGCAGGGAGCTGGGCTCTAGCATAAGCCACTGCCAAGGACGGAAATAAAATGAGGCAGTGTGCCAGTGAGATGACGCCCAGTTCACTAGGCACTTTACGGCGGCTGGGCCATTGTTATTGTCCCTGGACTGTTTGGGGTCAAAGCAGACGGCCCAGCCCGCTGGGCAATAGTGTTCTGCAGCTGGGCCACTGTTTCGTGGTCCAAATCCCCATAATTTTGAGGGATGGACGGAACAATGGGTTTAGGATGGGATGAAAAAATGTGGGACAAATACGAGGGCAAGCCATCATCTAAAAATGCATAGGTGGAGGGTCCGGACTTGTGAGTTTTAGTAAATGGGAAATTCGTTTCATAAAAAAGGACATGCTGACTCATAATTATTTATTTGAGGAGAGGTCATAACACAGGTATCCCCGATGATTAGACGGGTATCCCAAGAAAACACAAAGTGTGGACCGGGGTTGGAATTTATTTATTGTGGTGGATGAAAAAAGAGGATAGCATAAACACTCGCATACCTGTAAATGTGAATAGGAGGGGTCCCGTAAATAGAGTATTTGAAGGGGAGCCTGATAGGACATGTTTTTATGAGGGAGTATGTTCAATAAATATGTTGCCATTTGAAGTGCATGATGCCAAAATGAGGGGGGTAATGAGGCATGAGTAAGGAAAGTTCGAACAATGTTATTGATGGTTCAGATTTTACGTTCGGCCTTCCATTTTTAGAGGAGGTGTATGGACAGGAAAGCCGAAAATTCAAGCCATAAGAGTTACAAAAATCCCAAAACTGCCTATCATCAAACTCCCTACCATTATCACATTGGATATTTTTTATTTTCCGTTCAAATTGAGTTCGGATGAATGCTCTAAATTTTAGAAATGTGGAAAAGACTTGTGATTTTTTAGACAAGGGAAATATCCACAAAAAATTTGAGTAATCATCTAATAATAGCAAGTAATATCTATGGCCTGAAGAGCTTAAAACGAGTGATGTCTAAATATCACAATGTATAATATCAAATGGCAATAATGTGCATGAATTAGATGGAGTAAATGGCAATTGGACATGTTTACCCAATGGACATGAATGATAATTATTCAAAGTACGTGTTTGAATACAAGAAATAAAATTATTTTATTTGAGGGAGGCTAAAACAGATGCCACCGGATGCCCCAAACATTCGTGCCATAATGAATGGTTGAAAGCGGCAAAAGTAGATGGTAACTTGGATCATTGAATGGGTAAAGTGATTGGATATAGCTCCCATTGACTATCACAGCTCATTAGGATTGTCCCCGTCTGAAAATCCTTCACGGAAAATCCAAAAGGGTCAAATACAGCAGACACCCAATTATCAATAGTAAACTTATGAACATATACCAAGTTCTTAATTAATTGTGGGGCATGGAGAACATTTTTTAAGGTTAGTGATGGATTGAGGGGGAGGGGGGACAATTTAGTAGACACATAACCTTGAATTGGAATAGAATGACCATTTTCGACAATTATACCATTACTTTTGCTCAAATTAAAATAGGATGAAAGGTTACCTTGAGAGGACGTCATATGAGACGGTGCATCGGAGTCCATACCAATTTGCATGTGGGTTGAGCCCAAGAGTGTGCATGGCGGACTCAATGTCGGTTGGGCTAGCCATCGTTGAACGAGCCTCCTATCACTGGTTCGGCAGTGGCCCATTACTGCCTGGACCGTGACTGTTGTTGCTGGAATATGGCTTGGGCCCAAAATTGCTTGGCCTGGTAGTGGACCGTCCATTTGGACGGTAATTGGGCCTGGTCCAGTTCCCAGTTAGGTAGGGGCACGGTGGCACAGGCCACGACCACTGCCAGGCCCACTAAGTTGGTCCGCCGCAGGGCTGCCACTGCTGTTGTACGCCAGTGTTGTTCATGTCGGAATTTTCGCCATCGGAGTTTTGGTTGCCCCATTTTTATTATTTCCGCTATTTAAACCCCGATTTTTATTACCATTTTCCTTTTTGTCCCCCGATTTTGGTGTGTGGGTTCAAAATGGATAGTACCGTCATTCATGGGGTAGCAATCATGGTGAAATTAGAGACGGTGGTGGCCTTTTTAGCGAAGCCCGCCTCTTCAAGTATAAGCATTGAACGAGCTTGATAAAACAATGGGAGAGGATTGCTTTGTCGGATGAGTGTCCCCACACGTCTATATGCGTCGGTAAGACCAACAACCATTTGTAAAACCAAGCGATTGTTGGTAACCGGCGAACCTACATTTTTAAGTTGATCCAACAAGTCTTTAAGACGTTGACAATATGCCGACACATTTGGAAAATCCGTCATATCAATGATGGAGAATTCTTGTTCTAACGTAACGGCGCGGGAATTTTTGTCGTCTTGAAAAATGTCCCGCAACCGATTCCAAGCCTCCATGGCCGTAGAATCAAGTTCCATTATTGCGTGTAACAAATCCGAATAGATTGTTGCATAAATCCAAGTTACAACTCTGGCATAAAGAGTTTCCCAGAGTTCTTTGTCATCATCGGTCTTTAACTCCTTTCCTTTATCATTCTTCGGCGGGATTATATGATGAATAATTTGGTGTGAACGACAACAAATCTTAAACAGTTCAGCCCAAGTTGCATAGTGGACATTTTTCATCTCCATGGTGATGGAAACATACGGTAAGGGCCGGATGAAAATTGTTTTTGGACTCAGACATTGTTGATTGGAAGACACAAAGTTGGACAAAAAATATGAAGAACAATAATGGTGAAGAAAGAAAAAATAGAACAAGAATTGGCTGGGTATGGGAGGGGAGTGGCCGAATGGTTGGAGGTTATTTTTTTAGTGTAGGATCTCTTCCTACTCTCTTAATACTATGTAAAATAATATTCTCCTCATTATTTTCTTCCAATGAGGTGGTAATTATACCAATATTACAAAGCATGAATTAAAGTAATGATAAGATAAGATAGGCTAAAATCATGCCTTCTAATCTATTCTAATTTCCCTACCATAAACATAAGATATTACACTAATTATAATAATCATAATTATTAATGGAAATATTATTAATTATGATTCTATCACATCTATTGATTTTACTGTCATTAAATTTTTAATGGCCAATTATATATACGTCTATTAACTTGATTGTTGCTAGTGCTGTCACTTCACTGAGGGGTTTGATGAAATTGGCAGACAATGGTGATTCCTTATGTCTTCAAAAAGCTATAGGGGTAGCTAGGTTATTAAACATGTACTTTATAAATCTCAGATTATGCTGATAAGGGAGAATGTTTGAAAGAGTTTAAGTTCTATCCTCTAACAATATATATAAAAAGTATTCAATAAGCATTCATTAACAATCTATAAAAAATGATAGGCGGCTAACTAAAATACAGTAACGGTGTAAAAAACTATTACACTACTAGCATATAACTTAAATCAATCTTAAAATACTAAATCTACAAAAAAATCGAAAAGAAAGAAGATTTACATAATTAGAACAAGATCTTACAATATATATCATACTCGCTCCGTCTCAATTTATATGAACCACTTTCTTTTTTAATTAATCTAAAAAAAATGACTCATTTTCTTATTTGATAATAATTTAACTTTAAATTTTACCTTTTACGTTTAACGAGATAATCTATAACTATACAAAAATATTTGACTTATTTTACACCATAATATTAAAAAAAATCATTTATTTCTTAAACACGGTGCGTGGTTTGCTTACAATTTATGCATGTATAGTCGTATTATGTATACTGTTGAATTGCTCTCGGAGACTTTTATCTGATTACTAGGAGTAATAGTTAAAAAGGAACGTTCGATGGACTTTATTTTCGTGAAGCAAAATCTGCTAAGACATAAAGCCATGTCCAAATTAAGAAATTTTGTTAATACACTGATGCATTGGATGTATACTTGACAAACTTTTTATACATGTCAGTTAATGAAACTAGCACTTTAACCTATAAAGGAATATTCCCAAATCCCACCACTAATCTTTTCAGATTATCATAGGATGATTTATGGGTGGTAAAATATTAGTGAAGGGACCCACTAACAATAATGTATCTTGAAAAATTTACGAAATAGCCAGACAAAATGTTCAGTTGATTGAAGGGTCAGATGATTTTTGGTGTGAGAATATAGCTGTCAGACAGTCTTTCTACTAAAGATCTTAAAAGCAACCAATTTGACTAAAGTTTATTGTTCCATTAGTCAAGTATTCCTTAATACGTTCAATTCTTTTAATTTTGCTCTTTAGCTCTTACGATGTTTTGCGGTATATTCCATGCAAATATATTTAGTCATAATTAGTCATAATTATGTATATTTTATATATAATAGATGTATATTTTAGGTATTATTTATCGTAATTGTAGCTTAGAATTATACGTGTAGTTTAGTATATGTACTATGACTTTGGAAGGAAATAATCAATGAATAATATTTCTTATATGGTATCAAAAGTCTAGGGAAAGTTCTTGAAATCCTAAATTCCTTCCTTGTGTCGTCGGCCCCCTACCTTCTCCTTTTGCTGCCGACCACCAACCTCTCCCGTTAGTTATTCAGTGGATTTATGCCACTATTTCTAGCCCCCTACCCTTGATGCAACAGTTTTTCAGTGGATTTATGCCACTATTTCTAACGATTTGCTGCATACCTTTATTGAACCTGACTCTACGGCAATGAGGCTTGGAATTGCTTATGCGACATATTTCAAGACAACAAAAATTTTCCGGATGTCACCCTTGTGCATGAATTCTCCACCATCGACATGACGAATTTTCCCAATGCATCCGCATATTGTCGATGGCTCAAGGTTTTGTCAAACTAACTTAAGAACGTCGGGGCGCCGATAACTAACAATCGGCTTGTTTTACAACTGGTTGCCGGCCTCACCGACGCATATAGTGGAGTGGGTACGCTCATCCGCCAAAGCAATCATCTTCCAATGTTTTACCAAACCCGCTCTATGCTCATTTTAGAAGAAACAGGTTTTGCCAAAAAGGCAGCCACCGTGTCGAATTTCGCCATGGTTATAATTCTTCACAATTTGAAAATTCGCCAAACCATGGCCAAAAGGGATGAACTAGAGGAGGCAAAAACCGCGGTAGTGGAAAAGGCGACAATGGCGGTAGAGGCAGCGGCCAGCAGCAACCGCCAGCTCAGTGGCAGCCGAGGGCGCAGTGGGCTGGCACCGTAGGCCTGGCAGTGGCCTTGGGCCGTGCCTCCCTGCCCCTATCCAGTCGGAAACTAAGCCAGGCCCCATTCTCGGCCAACGACCCAGCAACAACCAGCCCAGCAACCAAGAATTCTTGGACCATTGCCGAGCCAGTGGCAGCAGGCCCACTCGGCAGTGGCGACCCCGACAGATATCAAGGCCGCGATGCACACTCTTGGGCTTAATCCGCCCGACGCAAGTTGGTACATAGACACTGGTGCAATGTCTCATATGACGTCCTCACAAGGTAATCTCTCGTCCTATTTTAATTTGAGCAATAATCGTGGTATAATTGTCAAAAATGGTCATTCAATTCCAATTCGAGGTTATGGTACTACAAACTTGTCTCCCCCGAATCCACCGTTAACTTTAAAAAAATGTCTTTCACGCTCTTCAATTAATTTAAAACTTTATTTCAGTTAGAAAATTTTCGTGAAGGATTTTCAGACGGGGATGTGTCTAATGAGATGTGATAGTCGGGGCGAGCTATATCCAATCACCACAAACATATCAAGCCATGTTACCATCCACTTTTGCAGCTTTAGCTCCTTTATGGCATGAACGTTTGGGTAATCCAAGAGCGTTTGTTTTTACTTCCCTTAAACAAAATAAATTTATTTAGTGTACTAGAACTCGTTATTCTCATGTCTGACGCTCTTGTTCTCTTGTAAAACATGTTAAGTTGCCTTTTGTTGCTTCTAATTCTCATACTGTTATGCCCTTTGATATTATCCATAGTGATATTTGGACATCTCCCATTTTGAGCTCTTCGGGCCATATATATTATCCTCTTTTGTTGGATGATTACTCTAATTTTTTGTGGACGTTTTCTTTATCTAAAAAGTCAAAAGTTATTTCCATATTTCTCTCCTTTAGAGCATACATCTGCACTCAGTTTGAACGGGACATTAAAAATATTCAATGTGATAATGGTAGAGAGTTTGATAATGGGCCATTTCGGAATTTTTGCAAAACTAATGGTTTACCGGTTCGTCTCTCGTGTCCATATACATCATCTCAAAATGGAAAAGCAGAAAGAAAATGTTGAACCATTAACAACATTGTTAGAACATTACTTGCCCACGCCTCTCTACCGCCATCCTTTTGGCATCATGCATTACAAATGACAACCTATCTTCTGAACATACTTCTGAGAAAATAATTAGCCTACCATTCCCCTCTCAAAATTTTATACCTACGGGATCCAACATACTCTCATTTACGGGTTTTCGGATGTTTATGCTATCCTCTCTTTCCTTCTACTATCATCAATAAACGTCAACCCCGGTCTACTCCGTGTATTTTTTTGAGATATCCGTCAAATCATTGTGGCTACAAATGTTACGACTTATCCTCTCATAAAATCATCGTGAGTCGTCACGTAATTTTTTATGAAACAGAATTTTCTTTTGCCAAATTGTATTGTTCCGTGCCTTCTACCTATGAATTTCTTGACGATAGCATACCCCTGTATTTGATCCATCAATTGGCAATTTTTCCCGATGTCTCGGACTAATTACCGACCCAGTGGCTGACGGCCCAGCTGAGCCTCTTGCTAGCAGCCCATTACCGAGAGGCCCAATGGATGGCAGTTCGTTGGGTCTCGACCCATCTTCAGGCACGAGCACCCCAGCTACTGCTAGCCCACTATCCGACAGTCCAGTCACTGCCAAACCACTGCCAGGCAGTCCGTCCTCCACTTCTGGCCCAAATCCAATTCCGACCCAACGACCAGTCACTCATAGTCAACACGGGATTTTTAAGCCAAACAAAAAATATGGTCTTCACACCCATATTGCCAAGTCACCATTTCCTCGTAATCCTGTGTCTGTCCTTAATGACCCGAATTGAAAAATGGCTATGGATGATGAATTTAATGCTCTTATTAATAATATGATGTGGGATTTGGTGCCCCGTCCTCCTGATGTTAATGTGATTCGGTCTATGTTGGATTTTTAGTCATAAAAAAATATGATGGTACATTTTAGAGGCATAAAGCTCGTCTTGTATGTGATGGGAAGACTCAATAGGTTGGTGTAGATTGCGATGAGACTTTCAGTAACCGACAACTATCCGCAAGGGACTGCTCTTCCGAAGGCATGACCGCTTCATCAGCTTGATGTAAAAAATATCTTCCTGTATAGAGAACTCAATAAAACAGTGTACATGTATCAGCCCATGGGGTACAGAGACCCTACTTATCGTAATCATGTGTACCTGGTGAAGAAATCATTGTATGGGCTCAAACAAGCTCCTAGGACCTGGTATAAGAGGTTTGCGGATTATGTTTCACATATTGGGTTGTCTAACAACAAGTCTGATCATTTTCTATTCATATACCGTCAGGGTAATGATATCGCTTACATTCTTTGTATGTGGATGATATTATATTAACTGCCTCATCTGATGTTCTTCGCAAGTCTATCATGTTACTTCTTGGCTCTGAGTTTGCAATGAAAGATTTAGGGCCACTGAGTTACTTCTTGGGGATAATTGTGACATGTCATGCATGTGGTTTATTTTTATCCCAAAAGAAGTGTGTAAAATAGATCGTTGAACGAGCTAGCATGTCATCATGTAGGTCGTCCTCTACTCCGGTTGATACTAAACCGAAGTTGAGTGCTTCTTCCCGCAAGCCATATGCCGATCCATCACATTACCGCAGCCTTGCAGGGGTCCTACAATATCTCACTTTCACGAGGCCCGACATCTCTTATGTTGTGCAACAAGTTTGTTTATTCATGCATAACCCGATGGAGGATCACATTCATACTCTCAAACGCATTGTGCAGTATATTCAGGGCACTCTCGATCATGACTTGCATTTATATCTGTCTTCGACAATCACTCTTATTGCATACACATATGTTGTTTGGGGTGGATGTCCGGTGTATTTCTTGGTGATAATTTGGTGTCGTGGTCCTCAAAACGGCAAGCGGCCTTGTCTAGATCCAGTGTCGAAGCAGAATACCGAAGAGTTGCCAATGTGGTGTCTGAATCTTGTTGGCTACAAAATCTTCTTTTGGAGCTCCACTGTCCGATTTCGAAGGCGACATTGGTTTATTGTGATAATGTTAGTGCGATTTATCTCTCTGGAATCCGGTTCAACATCAATGCACTAAACATATTGAGCTGGATATTAACTTTGTTCGCGAAAAGATTGCTCGTGGACAAGTACGTGTCTTACATGTCCCGTCACGTTATCAGTTTGCCGATATTTTGACAAAAGGTCTTCCGATGATTTTATTTGAACACTTTCGGGACAGTCTCAGCATACGCCGACCTCCCGCTTCGACTGCGGTGGTGTGATAGAATAGACAAATATATTTAGTCATAATTATGTATATTCTGTATATGGTAGATGTATATTTTAGGTATTACTTACCGTAATTATAGCCTAAAATTATGTTTGTATTTTAATATATATACTATGACTTTGGAAGAAAATAATCAAGAAAGAGTATTTGTTACCTTCATCAATTTATCAGCTCACTTTTGGAAAATGACATGTTTGTTGGTTCTGGTATCTCTTTTTTCATCTTCTAAAGATCAAAGTTGCACAATCTTTTGAACTATTATGGCTATTTTCAGTGGCAAACTTGTTGGACGTACCAACAAATTAATTCGCATATTGATAGCTGAAAATAAAAGAAAGTCACATATAATAAAGTATAGATATACTCTTAATGATATATAAATATATATATATATATATATATATGTTAGGATTATCATATAAACTTAACTTAAAATAAATAATATCATATCATGTTAGAATATTTTTGATCCATTTTAGTTCATGCACCTGACATGTCCTGAGCTCGAAATTATAGTGTCAAACTTGTCTTTCACCTTTTTCATGCATGTCAAGTCCCCAAGCCGGATAGCCGCTAATATATGCACCAAAATTTATTACTAAGAGAATGATCCCACCTAAATTTTTCATTTGCTATTCATGATGTTATGCGCATAGTTACCTATATTTTGCATTGATAACTTTTGAGAGAATTGAGAAGGATGGGTATATATAAATACGATAATCATGTTCGATAAATTAAATATATCATCCAAAATACATGGATTTACTTGGAATATGTATGAAGAAATTGATTAATGTGTGAATACATGTACTACACAAGTATTTGGAAAAAAGACCAGCTACATGTTACAAAAAGTTAAAAAAAAACTACTTATCCACTTGTCTTGAAGAAAGAAAATGATTAATTAAGAGTGTTCATCCATCTCGAATTTTCATCGTATCAATATGATTCCTCATAGCATGACATTGATTAATTTCTACTTCGCTTCTGGTATTTTATGTTCCCTTTGTTTCATTTATGTGCACTATTTCTTTCTTAATCCTATCAATGGTAACATATAAGTAATCTTTTCACAATTGACTGTTCATAGAGTTATTAGATTTTGCGTATAACTTTCACCTCTTTTGGAAACTTATCAATGATACAATTGTAAAGGAAGAGTCCTCCTTACTACATAGCAAGTCTAGGCATATAATTACTCTTTAGGGATGAACTCTTTGTCCTTCTTGTGTCTCGAAGGAAGCTTGGAGAAAAATCCACCTCAATGTAATCTATTTTGTTTTGATATATGCTGGTTGGGTTCCAGCTTAAATCTTGGCGAATGTCTGCACGTGAGAGTCGTATTGAGAATATAATTAAATAAATAAATATATTTTAATTAAAAAAATAAGTTATTAAATAAGATAATCACGTACTTAAACAATAGTAATTATGAATAGCCTTGGAAGATATTAGTGTTTTTTCGGGTAGCTGACGGAGGAACATCCTTAAACTCATCCTGCATATATATAACTGTTCATATTTGGTTAAAAAAACAGTAGGACAAGACAACGCTCCCATGTTCCATCGAAATGATGAACGATAGCTAGCAGTAGGCTCCACTATGCTTGTACAGTAGTACCAATTAAGAACTTTAATTTTGTTTTTTTACATAACTAGGAGTATTAAATTAAGCCAAATGTAATGTTTATACTTTTTAGGCACGTACAACCTGAAAACACGAACCGAAGTTTCAATGTTTACATGGAAGTTAGATGTTTCCATGACTAGTGACCACGTGCAGGGATTCTCCTTAGGTTTTTTTAACTTAGGGTGTGTTTGAGATTTTCTTAATTATTTGTTGGTGTTCTATTAATTAATTAGTAAAGAAAATATTATTCCAAAAACATGAAGTAATATCTAATCTAGGTAAATATTATGAGGGACGTGGGTATGGAGGGTAGAGGTGTGGGGGTGTTGGAGGTGAGGTTATGGGGATGGGGTGTCGTGGAGGAAGGGGAGGGGTGGAATGCCACTTATGAAACTTGTTTTTCATATTTTTACTAAGAAATTCATTTTTCTTATTTTAAAAAAAATTATTTTCTTAAATATATATATATATATATATATATATATGTAATTTTGGTGGGCGGCTATACAGGGTAAATCTCATAAGATAAATCATATATATGTGTGTGTATGTATATGTATGTATGTATATATCATATACATGACTAGTATATATATATATATTCTATTAATTATAATTATTTTTGGCGAGCAGTCAAATATATAACTTTTTTTATATCACAAATTTCAAAAATCTTTAATTCGTTCTTAATTTTCATATTCAATCAAACACCATCCTATAATTTCAAGGGAAGAAGTAGTATAATTGAAGTTTTCTATATATGAGGCTATATTGGATGACATCCTTACTTCAAGGAAAGAACCGAAATATCAATGCGACCAAATTGGATAGTAATCTTTCTTTAAAAACGGAAGAAAGTGAAAGACTTAACATAATTAGTATAAGTTGGGAATTTGTTTGAGTTAATTCGTAGTACTTCGTTTTCTTTTCATTTTGTTATTATTCTTGCACGTGTGAATCTAAGTGACTAGTCAATGGATAACTGTAATACCCGTCCTTAAATTCATGTCTACCGCAATATTTAATGGACTTGCAAAAGTTTCTCCCTCCGGGTTTTACTTGTCTTTTATATTAAAGATAGTTATTCATTTTTATTGGTTCAATTTAAAAAATTAAGTTATCACTTCATATCTATTTTACCATTTTTATTAATTATTGTATTGGAAAGTTCAAGAAATTCTTAGTGATTGCATAATTTTTAAAGTATATTTTGTTGATTTCAATTATTAAGTTACTTAGTAATAATTAGGAATAATATAATAAAATTATCATTCTATTTTGACTCCTTAATAGACATGTTAAATTAATAAATGACAAATAAAAATGGACGGAGGAACCATAAGGAAGGAAAAAAAGAAGTCATACGTTCTCTCTGAGTATGTGCAATAAGATGCATGGAGTTATTGTGTCTTGACAAATATGACAATATATTGATCTAGAACAAGATGGTGCTTACCCAAATTTGTCAATTTCCTTTATGATTCGTAAGATTCCTATCTAAATTATTATAATATTTCTCCATATGACACATTAAGGAGATGGAAAAGACCTGCAAGGAAAAAGTGGTCTCATATTTACATCACCAATTTACACAAACAGCATAATGGAGCAAAAAGCTTTTATCCACAGTAAATTTTGCACCACTTTTTATTTTATTTTTATATTCAGCATTTCGGCTTACGCCAGACTATTTCTGGAGATAAATTTTTATATTTACATCACCAATTTACACAAACAGCATAAGTTCATCTCCTTTGCCATCCAGCTATGCCCCGAGGACTTTTGCACCACTTTTCTTTACAAACTTAGCACTGCACCCCTCAAGAAATAATTAATTTCATATATTAATATCTTCATATATTCTGTAATTATTATTCTAGTGTAATTATGTAAAGTAGAGATCCTTCTCCAAGTATGTTTAGAGATCCTTCTCCAAATATGTTTTGTAATTGTAAACATTTATATATATTGCGTTAATGAGAAGCCTCCAACCAAGGAGAATTACACTATTCTACGTTGTATCAAAAGTCAAACCCTACCCCTCCCTTCTCTCTAAAGCCCCTCACTTTTCTTTGAAATTCTTCTTCAGGTGGATTTGCAATTCTTCTTCATAAATTAAATAAATTTCTCTTTCAAAGATACATCACAGAGGTGCAACTCTCTCAAAGATGACAACTTTATACTAGTACTACCATTAGAGGGTAATTCAATGTTAAATCCATTCAAATTCAACACATTCAATGCTTTGGCATCAAAGATTACCTCATGCAACTTACATAGTTCCCTTTTTTCCTTGATTAATAATTTTGCTTATTCCCAGGAGATCATCCCAGTTCTCCGAAAGCTCCTTGTACACCTTACGAAGAGTAACCTCAGTGAGTCCAGTCATCTTACATATTTCATCTTGTGTCTTCAACATCTCACTCACCGGTGGTTAGACCAATTCAGTATTCTTGCTCTGACAGGGAAATCAATTTCCCCGCTACAATTTGATTTATTCCTGCAATGTCACCTTTCTCTCTCCAATCAACGGATTGCGGAAACTTTTCGTTGCCCTGAAAAGCGTATCACTCGCTTTTATGGTTCTTCAACAACCTCGTCTTTCTATCTACCCTACTATCCACGAACATGGCATGATATTCCTCGTTGTAGCCCAGCATCCTGTGCCCACCTCCAGGCCCACCAGCATCATGCCCACTTCTCTACGGCAACAGTAGGCCTACGGTCCCATGACCACTGCCGAACTGAGTCAGACTTACATCACTATGAATCTCCAGCAGCCCAACGATGCATGGTACGTGGATACATGCGCCACATCCTACCTCACTCGCAACTCTGGTAATCTCTCTCACCTATCTAATTTGAATAATCCTCAATTTATTTTGTTCGGCAATGTCAATCTCATTCCAGTTCAAGGCTACATCACCACTCAAACACAACCACCTCACCCACCCTTTACCCTAAAAAATGTCTTATATGCTCCTAACATCATTAAGAACTTAATCTCCGTTAGAAAATTTGCTAGTGACAATTCCGTATCTATTGAGTTTGACCCTTTTGGTTTTTCTGTGAAAGACCTACGTATGGGGATAACTCTTACGAGATGTAATGGTGTGGGGGATCTATATCATTTCTCATCCAATTCTTCCGCAAGTGTCAATCCACCTACCTCCCTAGCTGCAATCTCTCCATCAATTTGGCACAGTAGACTTGGACACCCGTGAGCATCAGTTTTTAACTTTCTTAGAAGTCACAATTTAATTCAATGTAATAAAGAGAAATTTACCCAAAATTGCTATTCTTGTCCTCTAGGAAAGCATGTTAGACTTCCATTTGCGTCATCTTCAAGTGTTACTTTTTCTCCTTTTGACATCATTCATGTGAATTTATGGACATCTCCCATTACTAGCAAACTGGGTCATAAATATTATTTGGTATTATTAGATGACTTGTCTCACTTTCTTTGGGTCTATCCGCTCAAATATAAGTCTCAATTTTACTCCACGTTTCTTGAATTTCGAACATATGTTAAAACACAGTTTCAAAAGGCCATAAAATCGTTCAATATGACAATGGTCGTGAGTTTAAAAATTTCCCTTTCATAAAATTTGTGTAGATAATGGCATGGTGTTTCGATTCTCGTGCCCCCATACCTCACCTCAAAATGGTAAAGCCAAAAAAAATACTCCGTACCATTAATAATATGATTTGTATAATGCTCTTTCATGCCTCTCTTCCCCTACCTTTTGGGTATACCCGTTAAAAATGATAGAATACCTTCTTAATATATTACCTACCCCGTACCCTTCAAAATAAAACTCTTACCAAAATTATATTCCGTCGGATCCCTTCATATGATGACCTTCACATTTTCGGTTGTCTATGCTACCCAAATCTTGCCTCCACGGCCCCTCACAAATTAGCACCTCGCATCTCTCCTTGCGTCTTCTTAGGTTTCTCGTCGAACCATAGGAGGTAATTACACAATGATTTGTCTACACATAAAATCATAGTCTCTCGACATGTCATATTCGAGGAAATTGTTTTACCTGTTTGCAAACGTCCAACAACTTCAAGTCACTAATTACGACTTTCTTAATGACCCGGACACCTCTTCTGCGAAATGCCATACATAGTGCTAATATTCCGACTGTTCCGTCATGGTTCCCCCCATCCTCCGCTATCCCGTCACTGCCCCAAGTCCCGTCAAATACCACCCCACCTACTGCTCCAGTCACGGCCTCTCTGTCTCCGTTGAACAGTCCCCTGCCTCATTGCCCCACCCCCTGCCGATATCCCAGCAGCACTCGTCAACTACCCTCTGCCCCCAACGGCCCTACAACCCCCGCCATCCCCACTGCCCCCACTTTCCGTTAGCCCAAAAGTCCCACTTTCTGCCCACCATATGGAAACTCATGCTCAGCACTGGATTTTCAAACCAAAATTCCACTTTAACCTATCTACTCAGACCATCTCACCTATACCTAATACCCCAAAATTAGCCAAGCTTGACCCGAATTGAAATGCGGCCATGCGTGAGGAATTTAATGCGCTCACTACACATCGCACTTGGGATCTTGTCCCGAGATCAGATGGGGTAAATGTAATTCATTGCATGTGGCTATATCATCACAAATTCAGAGATAGTGGGGAGCTAAAATGCGATAAGACGTGACTTGTGACTAATGGCACGGGGCAATAAGAGGGAGTTGATTGTAGTGAGACATTCAGTCCAGTGGTTAAACCAGCCACCATTCGCATTGTTTTGAGCATAGCTATGGGAAAGAATTGGCCAATTCATCAACTTGATGTGAAAAATGTGTTCTTACATGGGGATTTGAATGAAACCGTATACATGCATCAACCACTTGGATTTGTGCATCCTTCGACTCCTCACTATGTCTGTCGACTTCAAAAGTCACTCTATGGCTTGAAACAAGCCCCCAGGGCTTGGTATGACCATTTTGCCACTTACATCTTACAGATTAGGTTCATGTGCAGCAAAAATGATAACTCATTTTTTATTTTTCATCGAGGTAATGACACTACATACCTTTTGCTCTACGTCGATGATATTGTCCTGACTGCCTGCTTTGATGTGCTAAAATTGAGATCATTACCACGCTCAAATCCGAATTTGCCATGACAGACTTGGGTAAGCCGAGTCATTTCTTGGGATTTTTGTGACTAGATCCGAGAATGAAATATTCCTATGTAAGCATAAGTATGTCGAAAAGATTGTTTATAGGGATAAAATGGAAAACTGTAAAATCATTCCCACTCCAGTCGACTCAAAGTTGAAGCTTAGCGCGGATGACAGGGATCCTGTGCTTGATCCTTCTCTTTATAGGAGTCTCGCTGGTGCACTTCAATATCTTACTTTCACTAGGCCCTATATTGCCTATGCGGTTCAACATGTATGTTTGTTCATGCATCATCCCAGAGAGCCTCACTTCATAACCCTTAAACATATCATTTGGTATGTTAAGGGTACTCTTGACTATGGATTGCATCTTAATCCACCTGCACCGACCAGATTGATATCATATACGGACACAAATTGGGGCGGCTGTCCAGATACACGTCGATCTACTTTCGGCTATTGTGTATTTTTTTGTGATAACCTTATCTCAAGGTCTGCAAACCGACAAGCCACGTTTTCCCGTTCAAGTGGAGAAGCAGAATATAGAGGCGTTGAAAACGTTGTTGCCGAAATTTGTTGGCTTAGAAACCTCCTTCTAGAGCTTCATTGTCCCTTATGTAAGACATCTCTTGTCTACCGTGATAGCATATCTGCTGTTTACTTGTCTCATAACCCGGTTAAACATCAACGCATCAAATTTATTGAAATGGATATTCATTTTGTTCGTGAGAAGGTTGTCATTGACCATGTTCGGGTGTTACATGTTCGCTCTTCCTATCAGTACGCAAATATATTCACTAAAGGACTTCCTCGACAGCTGTTCCATGACTTCAAATCCAGTATCAGCGTCCGGCCTCCTCCCACTCCGACTGAGGGGGTGTGATAGAGAATATTGTTGGAAATTTACTAATGTGGAATTAAGTATATCCCATTATTTATGAATCGAATAATTGGGGCCCCGCACGTCAGAAACGTCGTTTCCACACACGTGCAAACGTAGTGCCAAGTATCATAAATTTTATTAGTGAAAGAGATATTGGTACATAAGTGAAACATTTGAGACATAGAATGATGGACGGTTATTGGCCAAATGACAAGTATTCCACGTTGGTAAACGAATGAAGAAGTGTAAGATGAAACGAGCCGAAAATCACCGTGGAGCCGCGAAGGGCCGCGGCGCAGCCACGTCGGAGCCGAGGTGCATGAGCGTCGCGACGCTAATTCGCAGAGCCGCGGTGCTACGGAGGCAGAATGCTGCGACGGGAAGATGGAAAGTTCTGACTTTTGGGCTGGTTTTGGAGCATTGAATCTCCATTATTTGGCACATGAATTCAGCCATTATTTGGCTGAATGTAACCCCTCAATAAGTGTCATTACATAGCTATTGAAGTCCATTAGTTGGCTAGTTGAGGGGTCATCTCATTACACTATAAATTGAGGCATTTGGCTCAATTGTTCAACACTAAGAAAACACTTACAAAATTTTTTGAAATCTTCTTCTTCATCTCTAGCAAGTTTACTATACTCAAAGTTCTTCAAGAGTAACACTTGAGTTTATTTGCTCTTTTGTTAAGTTGTTGTTGTATCTTGGGGGACTATTACCCAATAGCATAAAAGGATATATACGGGGAAATCTTGTCTTAAAGACAGAGTGCCATCACTCGACTCAGCAAATCACAAGGAGTTTGTAACGTTCTTGATTCTAGTTTATTGTAATATTTAGTTCATCCTTTCTAGTAATTTGTAATATTTTCTTACCTCCCGTTTCCTGCAATTGTTGTAACCCACAATTTTAAGACAAGATTGTTGTAAGTGTTTAGAAAGATGACTGGAAGAGAACTACTCACCTCTGATTATGCTGATGTTATTACTCAAGGCATCCCCTCTGCCTTCTCCACTGCTGCTCAAGGCACACCTAATCCCTTCACCACTGCTCAAGGCTCATCCAATGTCTTTTCGATTGCTCAAGGGAACGTTACTGTTCCTACACCCTCTGGTTTCCACAATGAACGCCCAGAAAAATTCATGGGCTCCAACTTCAAGAGATGGCAGCAGAAGATGTTGTTTTATCTGACTGTTATGAGAATGACTCATTTCCTAACAGAAGATCCTCCACAAGCTGGAGATGAAGTGGACCCTCAGCCTAATGAAACGACTGGAGTTGGCCAAGGTATCCATGTCGTCAATGGCATAAAGATGATTCTTGATGCTTGGAGTCATAGTGACTTCATGTGTAAGAACTTTATTCTGAACTGTCTGTCAGACCCACTATACACGGTGTATTGCGCCGTAGGCACCGCTAAAGAGTTATGGGAAAAGCTGTAGAAAAAGTACAACGCACAAGATGCTGGTACTAAGAAATTCATCAATGGGAAATTCCTGAAATTTCAAATGGTGGATAGCAAAACTGTGATGTCCCAAGTCCAGGAATTCCAAATGATTTTACATCACCTGTATTTAAAAGGTATGACACCAAATGAGCAGTTTTTTATTGCATCACTGATTGAAAAGTTACCTCTCTCGTGGAATGAGTTACTTAAAACTCAAGACAAAGGAAATGACCTTTGAAGAACTTGTTATCAAACTCCAGATTCTCGAAGATAATAAGAAGGCCTTGCCTAGGGGAAAACAACTCGCTGAGGAAAAGGCAAATCTGGCTGAGGCCAAAGGGAACCCAAGCAAGAAATGCAAGTTCCAGAAAGACAGCAAGACCCAAGCGGCGGAGAAGTTCAAGGGAAACTGTCACCACTGTGGGAAACCTGGTCACATGATCAAGGATTGCCGCAAGCTCAAGACTGAGCAACAAAAGAAGGCCAAGGCACATGCTAACGTCGTCAAAGACAAACTTCTTGATGACATGATTGAAGAGTTCTCGGCGGTGGTGTTTGAAGCAAACCTTGTTGAGAATTTCATGCAATGGTGGATGGACATGGGTGCTACCAGACACATATGTTCCAATAGAGATTCCTTCTCCACTTATACACCAGTTACAAATTAAAAGTTGTTCATAGGTAACAACGCTTCCTCTGACGTGCTGGGGGTATGAAAGGTAGTCCTGAAGATGACTTCTGGAAAGGAGCTCACTCTGAAGAAGGTGATGCATGTCCTTGAGATTAGGAGAAATTTAATTTCAGGTCATTTATTGGTTAATGCTGGTTTTAGGCTAGTATTTGAGTCCAATAAGTTTGTAATCACCAAGAATAGAACTTTTGTGGGAAAAAGCTTCGTTTGTGAAGGCCTCTTCAAAGTTAACGCCATGTCTGTAATACGTGCAAGCAATAATATTAAAGTTTCTTCTTACTTGCTTGAGTCCTCTAATTTATGGCATCATAGATTAGGACATGTTAACTACAAGGCCATCCAAAGGTTGGTTAAGTTGGAGTTGTTGTCGTCTATCGATGTAAATCCTCAACATAAGTGTGAGGTGTGCGTAGAGGCAAAACTCACAAAGCTTCCTTTTCGATCCATCGAAAGGAATACCGCTCCTCTAGAACTTATTCACACAGATATATGTGATTTGAAGTTTGCACAAACTAGGGGAGGGAACAAGTACTTTGTGACATTTATTGATGATAGCACAAGGTATTGTTACCTTTACTTATTGAAAGTAAAGATGAAGCCTTTGAAGTGTTCCGACGTTACAAAGCAGAAGTTGAAAACCAACTTAGCATGCAGATTAAATCCATTCGTAGCGATAGATGAAGATAATATGTAGCGCCATTTGAGGAATATTATGCCGAATCAGGCATTGTTCATCAAACGATGGCTCCATACTCATCTCAGTCGAACGGTGTTGCAGAACGCAAGAACCGCATATTGAAGGAACTGATGAATGCCTTGCTCATCAATTTCGGTCTTCCCCAAAACATGTGGGGAGAAGCCGTCCTTACCGCTAATACAATTCTTAACAGAGTTTCACATAAGGGTAAGAACAAAACTCCATATGAATCATGAAAGGGAAGGAAACCCACCTACAAATATTTAAAGGTGTGGGGTTGTTTGGCAAAGGTCGAAGTGCCCAAGTCAAAGCATGTCAAGATTGGGCCTAAGACTGTAGATTACATTTTCATCGGATATGCAAATAATAGTAGTGCTTATCGTTTCTTAGTGCATAAGTCAGCTATTCCAGATATCCACGGGGGTACAGTCATGGAATCAAGGAATGCTCAATTCTTTGAGGATACTTTTCCTAGAAAGGAAAAAGACATAACCTCTCGCAAACGAAGTTATGAACAAAGCTCTCAGGAACCAGGAGTCAATGAATGCCGGGATCTAGATAGTTCAGATCTAGTGGACTTCGAAGTGGCTGAATATCCGAAAACTAGTGTTCCAGATTCTAAGAACTTGGAAACTCCAGAGATGGAAACAAGGCGAAGTAAAAGGGCTAGGAAGGATAAATCCTTCGGTCCTGACTTTGTAGCTTATATGGTTGTTGACGAACCAAGGACAATTGTTGAAACATTGTCAATTCCAGAGGCACCACTCTGAAAAGAAGCTATTGAGAGTGAAATAGACTCCATCCTGCATAACTATACTTAGGAGTTGGTTGATCTTCCTCCGAGAAATAAACCGTTATGTAGTAAATGGATACTCAAATGGAAGTATAAAGCAGATGGGTCTATAGATAAATACAAGGTCAGGTTGGTAGTCAAGGGCTATCGGTAGAAGGAAGGCCTTGACTATTTTGACGCGTACTCCCAGTCTCTAGGATGATGTCCATACGAGTATTCATTGTGATTGCAGCGTTGCATGGCCTTGAGATATATCAAATGGATGTCAAGACAGCCTTCCTAAATGGTGATTTGGAAGAAGAAATTTATATGGAACAACCCGAGGGGTATGTGGTTCCAGGGCAAGAGAAGAAAGTCTGTCGACTGGTTAAATCTCTGTACGGGCTGAAACAAGGCCCGAAACAATGGCACGAAAAATTTAATAGTACTCTACTATCAAAGGGTTTCTCCATTAATTAGTGTGACAAATGTGTCTACACGAAAGGTAACTCTGACTCGTTCATCACGATATGCTTGTACGTAGACGACATGTTGATCATAGGGAGCAGTCCTAGCTTGATCCTAGAGACTAAGAACATGTTGAAACAATGCTTAGACATGAAGGATATAGGTATCACAGATGTCATCTTAGGGATAAAGATCTCTAAGACGTCTGACGGACTGGTCTTATCTCAGTCTAACTACATCGAGGATGTGTTGAGAAAGTTCAAGATGTTTGACAGTTTGCCTATGAAGTCACCACTGGATAGAAATCAAAAGCTTGATAAAAATCGTGGTGCACTCGTATGCCAGGAGCAATATGCATATGTGATTGGGAGTTTGATGTACATAACAAACTGCACTCGACCTGATATTGCTTACGCAGTCAACAAGTTGTCTAGGTTTACTCGTAATCCGAGTAATGATCATTGGACGGCGTTAAATCGGGTACTACGATACCTGAAATACACGCTAACTTATAGGTTGTATTATTCGAGATATCCAATTGTACTAGAGAGGTACGGTGATGTAAACTGGATATCTGATATAGAGAACACCAAGTCCACAAGTGGGTATGTATTTACAATTGGTGGTGGGGCTGTGTCTTGAAAATCCTCTAAGCAAACTTGCATCGCCCGATCCACGATGTAATCAGAGTTTATCACTTTAGACAAAGCAGGAGAAGAAGCTGAGTGACTTTACCACTTTTTAAAGGATGTCCCTTATTGGGATAAACCTGTACCTTCTGTAATGATCCACTGCGACAGTCAGTCGGCTTTAGGAAGGGCACATAATTCTATGTATAACGGCAAGTCTCGTCATATTCGACAGAGACATAAGACCGTTAGGCAGCTGATCACCACATGTATAATATCCATTGATTACATAAAATCAAAGGATAACATAGCGGACCCACTGACAAAGGGCTTACCCAAGGATCAGATGTTCTACCTGTCTAGGGGAATGAGATTAAAACCCAAGCTATAAGGACCAATATGGTGGTAACCCAACCTTACTGGCTGGAGATCCCAGGAATTAGGTTCAATGGGAAAAGTAAGCTTTAAAGGTTCAGTTGAGCGCTTCAGTGGAAACTTGAGCACTTCGGTGGAAGCTTGAGCACTTCGTATAGTGATTTCTTTAAAGAAACATCAATCCAAAGTTGTTCACACGATAGAAGTTAAGTGCTATCTGCAGTGTGAGTAAAGGTTAGGTTTCCAAAACCTTTAATGATCTTCAACGGTTGATGTTAGGTTTGGAGAAACTTTTAATAGTTCCTAACACTTGTAAAGTGGGGTATAGCAAGATACCTTATAGGAGACCACCTATTTAAGTGCAAGGACAATCCGCCTCAAATGAACACACTTAAGAATCCAAGAAGTGTCCACGGCCACAACGGACAAAACATTATGAAGAACAGAGAAGGGGAAGTTTTTGTGTTAGTACCGTTGACTTGGCCTACACTAAACACTGACGGTTCAAGACATCATGTTCACCGCTCAGTAAGTAAGTCCGATGGTATTCAACTATGGAAGGTTCAATGCTAAAGTTACCTCTCCCGATGCAACATCAGTCCGCTGAAAGATTGCTGGAAAAAGCACCATGTGAGTGCGCCAAATTCTCTTTCAAGAGGGGATTGTTGGAAATTTACTTATGTGGAATTAAGTATATCCCATTATTTATGACTCAAACAATTGGGGTCCCGCACGTCGGAAACGTCGTTTCCACACACGTGCAAACGTAGTACCAAGTATCGCATATTTCATTAGTGAAAGAGATATTGGTACGTAAGTTAAACGATTGAGACATAGAATGATGGACGGTTATTGGCCAAATGAAAAGTATTCCACGTTGGTAAACGAAGGAAGAAGTGTAAGATGAAACGAGTCGAAAATTGCCGCGGAGCCGCCAAGGGCCGCGACGCAGCCCCATCGGAGCCGAGGCGCCTGAGCGCCGCGGCGCTAATTGGGTGTTCAGCCACTGGAGCCGTGGCGGTAATTCGCAGAGCCGCGGCGCTTCGGAGGCAGAATGCTGCGACGGGAAGATGAAAAGTTCTGATTTTTGGGCTAGTTTTGGAGCATTGAATCTCCATTATTTGGCACATGAATTCAGCCATTATTTGGCTGAATGTAACCCCTCAATAAGTGTCATTATATGGCTATTGAAGGCCATTAGTTGGCTAGTTGAGGGGTTATCTCATTACACTATAAATTGAGGCATTTGGCTCAATTGTTCAACACTAAGAAAACACTTACAAAATTTTCTGAAATCTTCTTCTTCCTCTCTAGCAAGTTTACTATACTCAAAGTTCTTCAAGAGTAACACTTGAGTTTCTTTGCTCATTTGTTAAGTTGTCGTTGTATCTTGGGAGACTATTGCCCGAGAACATAAAAGGATATATACGGGGCAATCTTGTCTTAAGGACAGAGTGCCATCACTCGACTCAGCAAATCACAAGGAGTTTGTAACGTTCTTGATTTCAGTTTATTGTAATCTTTAGTTTATCCTTTCTACCAATTTATAATATTTACTTACTTCCCGTTTCCTGCAATTGTTGTAACCCACAAATATATTAATATTCTTCATATATTCTGTAATTATTATTCTAGTGTAATTATGTAAAGTAGAGATTATTCTCCAATTAGATTTAGAAATCCTTCGCCAAATAGGTTTTGTAATTATAAATACATATATATACTGCATTAATAAGAAACTTCCAATCAAGAAGAATTATACTATTCTACCGGACGTTTGTCCCTTAATTTATACAAGTCATTGTCCTGCTTGCTTGTGTATTGAAAGCGTGGGTTCTGAATACCTACTCCCTGAATATTTATGGCACATGTACGTGTCTTAAATTTATAATCAGCGCGGATAGGAGATTTTATTTATTTTTATATATATATATATATATATATATATATATATATACAGTTATTATTTGTGTAAAAAATATAGGATTCGATTAAATTCGTAGAACTAAGTTTACACCGCTGCTACCTACGACAACATTCAGTCTTGGATTATTTGAACTTGGGAAAAGGTTCAAAATCTTCCCTAAATTATGTGAAATTATCCACTATTGCACTTAGTTAATAATTGGGATCAAAATTGTCCCTAGTGTTACCAAACGAGCATATGTTCTCCCATTAACGAAAAATGATTAGCACCACATATCACTTGATATTAAGCGCTAAGAAGGGCATAAATGATCATTTCACATAATTAAGGGTATATTTGGATTTTTCCCAAGAAAAAACGATAGAAAGATACATTAACTTATAACTTATTCTTTTAGGTACATTGAAAATAAATAAATAAACTTCTTAATATTTTTCTATAAGCTACTTGCTTTAAGTCCGCGGGGAGGATAAAATCCATCTCTTTGATTGCATTGCCCTAGATATGTAAATTCGCTTCATGTTTGTGGCCTTCGTTGGCCAAAAAATTCACAAATTGATTTGCCACCCTCCAGATGTGTATGATAGATGATTTGTTCATTGTCAATATATATTATCCAATAATAGCCCTAACAGGATAACATTGTATGTCCTTGTTTTCTGGTCAAAATAATTCTAACCAAAAACACAATTAGAGATTTATATTTTTAGGGTTTAAAGACAAGTAAGTTGTATACGATCCAGAGATCCTCTTTAGTAAGTTCGGTGTCACGAGTTCGATTATCAGTATATAAAGTGAAAGGCTAAATGCTAACAAGAATAGACAAGTAAAATGAATAAATAAGTTGAATTCGGAAGCAATAGTGTGAAGAAAATGAACAAGAGCTTCGTAGGGTATATTGGTTGAGAGAAATTTGAGTTACAAGTGTAGTCTTAGAGAGAATACAATGTGTCTTCCTTCTCTTCTAAGTCTTTCATATATAAGACAAAAATAGACTATTATGCCCTTCTAAAGTTATGACAATGTAAGCGTATTGACGTCATAGTACCCACGCGCGCCACGACGCTCTGATCTAGGAGGGCTAATGTGATAGGAGTTGTTGGGAGTGGAAGACAACTGTGCTAAGGCTCCGGGACCATCAAGCTTCTCGAATACGCTAACTCTTCCAGAGGCGTTTCTATCAAATACAGACAGTGTCCTACTTTTCAGTACCTTTGAACTCATAGGACTGGGAAGTGGAAGAATCCTTCAACCGTCAGTTTTTGCTTTTGACACGATGTTTCTTGAAACTGATGCATTAATTCAACCGACTATTTTTCCTTCGAATGCCAACTCTTCACAATAAATGCTCTGTTGCACGTGTATCGTCCACTTTACACGTGCCACAGATCTATCAATATCTTCCCTCGGGAGGGGGTACCATAATGATAATTTGATTTCCTTCCTTTTGAATCAAATGTTATCCCTTCTCTTGCCTGCTACACATTACCTCTTGTATAAGGGCTCTCTTCTTTTCTCTGATCTTCCAACGCTCTACTCTTTTAAACTTTCAGAAAAAGAACGTCATCCCTTTACCTTTCTTTGTTAAATCTTCCCATCATGTCATCGAATTCTTCAGTCGTTAGCGGCGCCACTACCAAGGCTCGAAGCCTTGCTTGTGGTGATTCTGATGTTCATATTCATTAGGTTCCCATCATAGATTGTCTGTCATCGTCTAGTAAGACATCAAGAAAAATGAAATCACCAGCGTCTTCCTCCAATCTACAGGATAATGTTTATCTCCCCAGCAATTGGTCTTTCTTTGAAATATCCCATAAAGCGCCCGACTTTCACCAAGTTCGAGCAGTCTTGGTCGTCTAGCAAATACAAATCTTCTATTAGTACTCGTTATTTGAGCCGGGTGCAGGTAGATTGCGGCTGGACCGATATAGAGGTGTTCTTTCATGGAGAATAAAGAATATTACTTCCTATTGGTAGGGATACTCCTTTGTGTATATGTATCCTTTTTTTACTGAGGCTGGGCAAACTTAACGATCCCGTGATTCTGGAATTTTTCCAGAACTACAATGTATGCCTGGCACAGATCAGTCCAACCGTATGGAGGACGGCGGTATACATCTGAAACCTTGCTTCTCAAGTGGGGGAGAACTTTACCCTCACTCATTTAATTCATCTCTATTCTCCCAAAATTTTCAGAGCGGGGGTTATTTAATTGTCCCACCGCGGTCAAAATGCACGAATTACTAGCATCGATAACGACTCTAATTGCGGGTGGATGGAGAGATACGTCATTGTCATGACTAGGGACCTGGTCAAGCCACCGGAGGCTCCTATCCTTGTGCGATGGAATTTTAACCGTAAGTATTTCATTTACGCCTGCCCTTCTTGTTTTATATTCCTAGATTTCGAATGATGTCTCTGAATTTCACCCTTCTTCTTATGTCAGCCATAGCTTAGAAACCTGTTATGGTGTCGAGTCTAGCCTGATAGGTCCAAAGATTTTGGACTACGTGCCTTCTTCCCTTCGTATGTGGCATGAGATTGCGTTAAAGCAAAATTGGAAAGGGAATAATCATGGTCTCCTGAATGGAGCATCGATACGGGCCATTGTGGAGGTTTCTAAAGATTCAGATGCAGCTTTGTAGCAAATTAAACAAATTGCATCTCAACTAGGCTGGAACCTAGAGGCTATTACTTCGACCGGATTCAAAAGGGTGGTGTTTTCTTTCTCCCCTCCCCCGGCTAAAAAATCTAGACTGAGTGTCAATGAGAGGGACAACTAGGGACCAATCCCTGCAAGTTCAGTCATCTCTCTTGTGGCCATAAACTTAGCATCTCATGCCAGCGAAGAAGAAGAGGATCCCAACCCGAAACTTATCCGTCAAAGGGTTGAGAGATTTAAAGTTATTACCACTGATATATTTCGAAAGATGGAGTTATCAGATAATATGAACTTATATGCCCCTTTCTCTCTTACTTCTGCTCGAGTTTGAGGTGTGAATTCAGGCCCTGTACCCGTCCCTTTTGTTCTATAGCCATCATGGGTCGTTCCTGCTTCCTCTTCTTAGAGACGAGCTCACATGTCGCAGTGTCCCGTGCACAGGAGGCAAACTGAGGGTCCCAGCACCGACGTGCATTATGAAGGCTCTCAAATCTCCCGCAGATCATGGCTAGTAGACACTTTTCAAGCCACCATTCGCAATCTTACGATCCATTGATAGGTCACCTTCTCTGCTTCTCAAGAATGTAACCTTCTTTCGTAGCCGGTAGGAGTTGCCAGCTACTTGCGGCCTTTGGAAAGTGAGAGGATAAAGAGAAGATGAGGAATATTTCTGGTGACTTCTTGCTCAATGTTGGTGCTCACACGGCTATCCAGGTATGCAATCATCTTTCTTTTTAGTTAGTTCTTTTACGCCGCTTTCACCTCATGACCTCTTATTTTTTGAACTGTCCTTCTTCTCAAGCAAGCCTCTTTACCATGAAGGGTTTTTAATGGAAGCTAGCCAAAAAGAGGGAGAGGATGCTGGAGTATCAGAAGCTGCAAGAATAACTCCCGACTCAAGAAAGCCAACTAATTTTGGCAGAATATTTGAAGGCGAAGTTGGCCCAATTGGAGCAGGATAGGAACATTTATAGTGAGGAAGTTGGTAAGTTCCATAAGAAGCTTTTGGATCTTCAGTAGAGGTGGGCCGATCACCAAGAGCATTTTGCCAATATGGTCCCGAGAAAAACAGACATGGCAAAATAGATTTGAGTCATGGATATTGAACTCGAGGCTTGTCAGAAATACAAAGCTTCTGTAGAGAGGGCTTTGAGGACCTTAGAGAGAAGGTCTGAGAATTTGTCAACTCGGTATGATAGACAGGTTCAGCTCAACAAGGACCTTATTAAAAGCAACACTTTCCTCCGTAAGACTATGCAGAAGGTCCATATGTCCAATAGAAGAGAAGATAGGCTCATTACATTCATAAAAAAAGATATGAGAATCTACCTTCGGATGTAATTGTTCAGTAGTTAAAAATGGATCTTACATTCGAGAAAACTCACGCGGTATATTAGGACCGACGACAGGCTTTCCAGAAGGTTTTAGAGGGATATATTAATGTTGATGCTGCCCTGACCACTGCTTTGAAGGTGGAATAGATGGCCCATAAAGCTCCGCCTGTGCGTGCCCCATCCGTGGACGTTGTTCAATCTTCTGACAGTGAATGTTGGTCTCACGAGGGCGAAAATGACGTCTTGACCGGGTGCGATAAGTATTCTTTCGAGGTCTCCGTGACTGAAAGTGGGAGTGGGAAAGGTATCATAGAGGAGACTCATCCCAAGAACCCTTACAAAGCTCTGGAATCAAGAAAAGATTATGCGGAGGTGACCCTCCCAAAAGACCCACCGGCCAATTCAGCTCCGGGGATATGTGCCACTGCTGGAACCTCTGAAGCTCCCATTGTTGATGGTTGATTTCAGTACTCCATGTGTGGTGTTTTTCAATGTTTCAGATATATTTGCTTGTTTTTGGAAGACGTTTTGTTTTGTTGCGAATATTGCCCATGTTTTCGGGCCTTTTTAATGAATTCCTTTATGTGATCTCGTGTTGTTTATCTCCTGAGTTATGGAGTCATGTGCTAACTCATCTAAGTCTCGTGTGGGAGGTATTTAGTCATTTCTTGTCACTCTGGTTATGTTGATATTCTTTGTGGTCGGGTGTAGAAATTACCCGATCCTTTGAAGTGGAGCAGTTCAACCATAGGTGTCTTTTCACCCAAGGGAACCCTCATCGGGACTATGCTCTATGGTGAATTCGAAAGTTTGTGTTTAAGTTTCACGATTGCATTTCTATTTCATTGCAATATGTGCGGGATTCCGAGCAATCGCTTCTCTCAATTCAGGAATGTTACTTTCGGTCGTGTATTTTATGATTGAGAAATTAAATCACATTTCATAATAAAAAGAGGGGCTCCCTTTTTTCGGTGCCAATGAGGAGGACGTCTCGACCTCATCTTATATTGGTATAAGTTTATATTTCCTTCACGCTCTGAAGCCTATAGATCATGTCATGTGTTCGTGGTGGATATTATCGGGTCTAGGAGGACGCATTCCTACCAACAACTTTAGAGTGTAGGAAGCATAAAGCAAGCCTATTTTCGGTGTGTAGACCCGAGTACATGTATGTTTTTGACAAAATTTAGAAAATACAAAAAAGGCGAAGGCCTCTAGTCCCTTTAGCTAGGGGCAAATATTTTTCTCTTGCGTGTGCATTGCCAATGAGGGTTCTACTGAGTAATACGCTTTACAGTTTTTGCCTCAGTAAAAACCTCGCCAGCAAAAACCCTTTCCAGAAAAAAGTCGATCAAGGAAAAGAGTGCAACATATATTTCTGGTCTTTACTAAGCTTCCCCCATGATACATGACTTATCCAGACTGTCCCAGTCTTAACACCAGTCTTAGTCCTGCGATCGAAAATAAAAGACTACGAAAAACAAAAAGAAAAGAGGATGAGCCTATACTTTTATTTTTCAAGGTCGTATTGTGAGAGTAAAATCATCCGTGAATTCTGGTAGGCTTGGCGTCTGTATTGCTAGGCGAGGTTGGTATGTCAGATCATACTCACTTATCTAGATTGACCATTTGGATAGCAGACTTGTAAGATTCTCTCATTGCAGTAGGGCTTGCAGCGGGGCACCTGTTACGACTGTTATTGGATGGCATTAGAAGTATGATCGGAGCTTGCGTGTAGCCGTAATGAGGGTCAGGGCCAACTTTTCTGCATTCGGGTATTGTGATTCCGTCTCAGTTAATGTCCTACTTGCGTAATAAATAGGGAGTTGCGCTCCCCATTCTTCTTGTACTAGTGTGATGCTTATTGACACAAATGAGATAGTCACGTAGGTGAGCTGTCTTTCTATTTTCTCAAGTTTGGCCATTACGTCAAGGCTAGCCTAGTAAACCTTGAGGTCATGCAAGCTTTGTCAACATTCCTGCATCCATTGGAAGCGATGATATTTTTTATGAGTTTAAAAAACTCATGGCACCGGTCTGTCGATCGTGATATGAATCTTCCCAATGCCGCAACCTTTATTATCAGTCTTTGCACCATCTTGACATTATTTAATGCATCCGACATCTCTTAGATATCCTTAACTTTATCGGGGTTCATCTCGATGCCGCGACTTGAGATGAGGAAACCCAAGAACTTTTCGGACCTGACTCCTAAAGTGCATTTCTTCAGAGTTAGCTTCATGTCATGGCGATGCAAGACGTCGAAGGTCTCGGCTAAGGAGGCCAGATGGGTTCCCATTTCTTGGGATTTGACCAATATGTCATCGATGTAAACTTCCATGGTATGGCCGATTCGTTTTTCAAACATTTGATTCACTAATCTCTGGTAAGTTGCCCCTGTATTTTTAAGATCAAAAGACATTACATTGTAACAAAAATTACCATGATTAGTGATGAAAGAAGTTTTTTCCTGATCTTCCGGGTGCAGGCTGATTTGATTATACCCGGAGTATGTATCCAGGAAACTGAGCGGTTCATGTCCGGTTGTGGCATCAAATCGTCTGATCAATATGCGGCAAAGGAAACGAATCCTAAGGGAATGCCTAATTCAAATCCTTAAAGTCCACACACATTTTGAATTTGTTATGTTTTTTGGGGATCACCACCATGTTAGCCAGCCACTCAGGGTCCTCAACCCTATATTAAGTAGGCGTATCACCGCTTTATTTACAAATTGATCCTTGATGGCTGATATCGACCGCTTTCTTTATCTCACCGGGGTATGATTCGGATCAGCGCTCAGTCGGTGAATAGCTATCTCTGGGGGGGATCCCTATTATGTTAAGGTGAGACCAAGCAAAGTAGTCTAAATTAGCCTTTAAATAACATAAAAATTCACTCCTGATCCCTGGCGAAAGCTCCAAGCCCATGTATACCTTCTTTTCGCATTTTCCAACTCCTCGGTGGTTGAGTCTGCGGGGTCCTTGTCCGCTGGCATTATAAATATCTTCGGGATGACTGCATTCGAGTTCTCATCTTCCGTAAGCTGTTCTTTCCTTTCTCCCAGCATATTATTTGAGCCCGACGCCTATAATTGCTATTTATTCGCTTTTTGTTCGTGGGGGATCGTTACTGCTATTGCATCCTCTGACCAGGAACATCTATTGCTTCATCTGATTTCTCTGATCTCCCAAGGTGTAGGAACCTTGACTTTCTGGTGATAAGTTGAAGGGATTTCCTGCACTGCGTGAAACCATGGTCGTCCCAATATTATGTTGTATGTCATGTCTCCGGATATGGCGTCGAAGGTCGTAACTTGCTTCATGTCATCGGCATGAACCGTCAATTCAACTTCTCCCCTTGTCAGCTCGCTGGATATTTTGAAGCCTGCAAGCACCTTTGTTATGGGGGGGGGGGGTGATTGACCTATCTATTTGCATCTCTTCCAGGACCTGCATGTGAATGATGTTTGCCGAACTTCATAGATCAACCAAAACACGTTTAATAAAAGATTTATTAATTTTCAAAGATATTACTAGGGCCTCGGTGAAGAGATGTCGTTGCTAGAGAATGTGATATCCTGATTCTCCACGGGTTTCTGTCTATGGCTTGTGGTTGTGACAAAAATCTTCGTCACTAGAATTAGTTACGAACTTCGTCGCTAATCCGTCGCTAAATTGCTCGTTTTTAACATTACTTTTTGATAATCATCACTAATCAGTCATTAAATAGAATTAGCGATGAATTTTATGATTTAGCTACAGAATGTGTCCAACATTAATTCGTATTTTTTTAGTAGTGTATATAACCCTCAGTATTATCTTAACTAACATTTTTACCACATTACACTTTTTACATGTGACTTTAATGCTAACATGAGCCTACCACCAATAATATGCAAAATCGTAGTATCGGTATGATAGCTTAGAAGTTAGATATAATTCTAGTACTATACAATATATTCATGCAACTTCAACCAATATTTGTGCAAACTTGACCGTAGACACGATCAGTTGCTAGAATTATATATAGCAACCTGGCATTCAATTACTTTGGGACCCCTCATCTTGAAGGTGTGGATGACGTTTTATTCAGCACTTCTAATCATAGAATAGCTGATCAAAGGAGTGGTTGCCAATGAAATTTGGTCAAAATGATAAATTTAATGAAACTACGGACACCAATTTGCATCCTGCAAAGATCACATCGTCTGGGAAGGAAATTGATTACATGTCCCATTTCATTTCAAGATTACAATATATATATATAAATATACAAAAATCAATCTAGACTAAGAATATGCTAATCATCTTAATTATATAAATCAATCTAGGCTAAGAATATGCTAATCATCCTAATTACATAATATTTGATTTGATTACATTGATATGATGAAGATAATTTAGATGTGAAGAAGATAATTATGGATTATGTCCATAATTATCTTAACAGTCTCCCGCAGTCTTAGTGGGAGGTTCTCGTATGCTTAGATTGTCCCTGAAATCATCAAACAGTACGCGCGGAAGACCTTTCGTGAAAATATCTCCAATCTGATAATGAGACGGTACATGGAGAACATGGACTTGTCCACGTGCAATGTTTTTACGGACAAACAAGATATCAATTTCTATGTGTTTTGTGCGTTGATGTTGGACAGGGTTACCTGATAAGTATATCACACTCACATTATCACAATAAATCACGGTTGATTTTTCGATCGGACAATGAAGTTATAAAAGAAGATTACGGAGCCAACATGATCCAGAGACCACATTAGCTAGCCCTCGATATTCTGCTTCAACACTCGACAGAGATAGTTTCAGCTGACGTTTCGACGACCATGAAATGAGGTTGTCTCCTAAAAACACACAATAACCAGAAGTGGAACGCCGTGTCTCTGAGCAGCCACCCCAATTAACATCTGTATAAGATGTGAGGCTAGAAATGGTGGACTTATACAGATGCAAACCAAAATCAAAAGTATCCTTAAAATACCAAATAATTCATTTAAGAGCCCCCATATGCTCTTCTTTCGAATCATGAATATGTAAACAAACCTGTTGAACTGCATAAGAGATATCAGGTCTCGTGAAGGTGAGATAATGCAATGCCCCTGCTAAGTTGCGGTAATGTGTTAGGTCACTGTATGGAGTACCTATACAATTACTCAATTTTGCCTTTGTATCAATCGGCGTATGTGACGGTTTGCACGAGGACATTTCGGCTTTGTCAATGATCTCCTTGGCGTATTTCTTTTGACAGGGAAACAAACCACCTGCATATTGAGTTACAACAATGTCCAAAAAAATAGTTTAAAATGCCCAAATCAGTCATAGCAAATTCTGAAGCAAGGAAGGTCATAATAGAATGTGGAGTGACTCAGATGACGCTGTGAGAATGATGTCATCCACATAGAGAAGAATATATTCTATGTCATGTCCCTTCTAGTAAATGAACAAAGAATGATTGGACTTGCTGTGTGAGAACCCAGTATGGATACGAACCCTACAAATTTGTTATACCACGCCCTGGGGGCTTGTTTCAAATCATATAATGATTTTTCAACAAGAAAACATAA
Source organism: Anisodus acutangulus (assembly GCA_029783415.1). NCBI lineage: Eukaryota > Viridiplantae > Streptophyta > Magnoliopsida > Solanales > Solanaceae > Anisodus > Anisodus acutangulus. Next base: position 41,661,139 of record CM056507.1, read on the forward strand.
TCCAGATGAGTAGGATCTCGGAAGCCCAAAGGCTGGTGCATGTAAACTGTTTCTTGTAGGTGACTATGTAAAAAACATTCTTGACGTCCAATTGATGGATGGACCATGATTTGGACAGAGCTAGACTAAGAACAGTCCTGATAGTTGCTAGTTTAACTACTGGACTGAATGTTTCACCGCAATCCACACCAACCTGCTGAGACATGCCATCACCAACAATACGAGCTTTGTGTCTCGCAAAAGAGACATCAAAATTCTTTTTATGATAAAAAAACCACATAGAATGTGTTATGTTCACATTAGATGGACGGGGCACTAACTCCCACGTCTTATTTTTAATAAGAACATCAATTTCGTCTAACATGACACCTTTCCAATTCGGGTCTGATAGGGCCACTTTGGGATTTTTTAGAAGTAGTGATGGTCGGACCAAAGATGTTAGGTTAAAATGGCGCTTGGGCCAAAAAATTCCGTACATGGCACGGGTTTGAATTGTCCGAGGTGGGACCGAGTTAGATGGCTGGGGTAGTGGGCTTTCAGATTATGAACTAGGCCGAGAGTGGTTATATTATGGGTTGGTGGAGCTGGGCCAGGTGGACTAGTTGGGGAATTGGATGAGGGAGCAGTGAACTCCCTTATTTGTGCCTGCCAGTCACGAGAAATAGACTGGGCCGAGGTCGAAGAGGAGGAAGCAGTGGGATCCACGGCTCGGACTGGCCCAGTCCCATTTTGTTGTTGGGCTGGTGCATTTTGGGCTGGTCCAGCCGAGGCAGTATTGGGTTGGGCATGTAGATGGTGATTTAAAATTGGATGTATCCCAACATCCAAAAATTCGTATGAAGGCATGGACGCCACGTGAGATTTAGCAAACGGAAATGTATACTCATAAAAAACAACATGAAGAGAGATGATAATTTTCTCATTAGACATATCATAACACTTATATCCCCTATGATTTTGTGGGTATCCTAAAAAACACAAGGAGAGGAACATGTTTGAAGTTTGATTATGGTTGTGGACGAAAATAAGGGATAACATAAACACTCGAAAACCCTCAAATGTGTATAGGAAGGAATACGATGGTATAACATTTGTGTGGGTGATAGGCTTGAGAGTAGCTTGCTAGGAAGAATGTTTAAAAGATATGTGGCCATTTGAAGAGAATGATGCCAAAAAGACGGTGGTGTGGACGAATGCACAAGAAGTGTACGAATTAGATTGTTGATTGTTCGAATTTTTCTTTCAGTTTTCCAATTTTGAGGAGAAGTATGTGGACATGAAAGACGCAAGTACATTCCATTTTGGTGACAAAATTCCTTAAATTGGTCATTTATGAATTCCCTCCCATTGTCACATTGAAAACATTTAATGGATTTCTCAAATTGAATTTTGATAAAAAAAACTAAATTGTTTAAAAACGGTGAAGACCTACGATTTCTGTCCTATGAGAAATGTCCACAGAAAGTTCGAATAATCATCCAAAATAAGCATATAATACTTATGACATGCCGAACTTAAAGTCGGGGCTGTCCACAAATCATAATGTATGAGATCAAATGGCATAAGAGTATTAGAAGCAGATAACAAAAAAGGAAGTTTAACATGCTTCTCAAAAACACAAGCTTGGAAAACATGAGAGTCCATAAGTTTATTACAATCAACAAATTTATTATTTCTAAGAAAATTGAACACTGGTGCTCCCGGGTGTCACAACCGGTTATGCCATAAAAAGGAGAAATAACTGCAAAGGTTGATGAATTGGTGACTTGGTTGTTGGTAATGGCGGTGATAGGATACAACTCCCCAGTGCTATTACATCTCATTAGTGGCATCCCCGTCTGAAAATCCTTCACAGAAAATCCAAATGGATCAAAATTAACAGAAATATTATTGTCAGTTGTAAAACGACGTACATATATCAAGTTTTTCATTAGTTTTGGTGCATGTAGGATGTTTTTCAAATGTAAAGATGGGTGAGGATGGGGATATTTAATTGACCAATACCACGAATTGAAAATTCTTGTCCACTGCCAATAACAATATTTTTATTACTGCTCATATTAAAATAAGACGAGAGAGTACCTTGAGATGTTGTCCTGTGTGACGTTTCTCCCATGTCCATGTACCACGAATCATTGGGAACACTTATATTCATGTTTTTCATGACCTGTTTAGTATTTGTTGGAGCATAACTTGCGGAAAATGGTCCATGGGCTGCAAAAGCTTGCTGCAAACGAGATCTGAGAACCCTGGGCTATCTAGAAGCGGGAGGAGGTTGGGCTCACTGAGCCGTGAGGTACGGGCAGGGAGGAGCAACTCACTGTTGTGGCTGATGGTAGGTATTGCCCTCATTGCCCACCGGCTTGCTGCCAGTGTGGTCGGTTTTGTCCATGTTGGCTGCGGTTGTTGCTGCCACCCCTACCCCATCCCTTTCAACAATTATTTTTTTCTTTGTTATTGTTACGATTTTGATCTCTTTTTGACCCATTATTTTGTCGATTCGAACCACTACCGGAACCAGAATTTTGAGTGCCAAAATCATCGTTATAAGTGTTGGTGGAAATAAGAGCGGTGCATGCATTAGTTGACGCCCCATCGCCTATTTTTGTTTCTGGGTTTCTTTAAGAATTAATCTCGAATGAGCCTCATAGAATAGTGGTAAAGGATTGCTTTGTTGAATGAACGTAACAACACCATCAAATTATTCATTCAATCTCGCAATCAATTGGAGAACTAACCTTTGATTTGTCACCGGCGCACCAACATTTAAAAGTTGATCGGCAAGCATTTTCAACTCTTGACAATATGCGCGGACATTTGAAAATCATCCAATTTTACCTTGGTGAATTGGTTTTCAAGATATACCGCCCGAGATATTTTATTATCTTGAAAAATATTTTGTAAACCCTCCCAAGGTTATTGAGCCGTAGAGTCCGATTTTAAAATGGTGTGCAAAAGGTCATTTGGGATTGTGCCGTAAATCAATTGAAGGACTATAGCATCTAAGCGAGACCATACATTTTTGTCAACAACGATGGTCTCCGATAAAGACTTGAGAGGAATAATATGGTCTATTACTTCGTATGCTCGGCAATGGATTTTGAACAACTCTGCCCAAGAAGAGTATTGCCCTTTTTCCATCTCAAGAGTAATTGGAAAAAAGTTCTTGACGTTGTTAACGGCATGAGTGAGATGAAATATTTGTTTGTCGGTCATTATTACCCAAGAAAATTCAAGAAAATGGGAGGAGAAAGTGATTAGACGAAGGGAGATAGAGAGCCCTAATTATGGTTTGTTTGGGAGAAACCGAAAAAAATAGGGGAGGAGGGTAGTATTTCGGCTAGGGTTAGGGTTTATAGAAAACCCTAGTTAGGGTTTTGGGTGGAGGCCAAAAAATAGGTGGTTTTTGGCTAGGCTTGAGGCCAAAGGTGGGTGGGGGGTGGGGGGGAGGGGGTTTAGGGCAAAAAAAATGTGGCTCTTGATACAATGAAGGAAATTGATTCCATGTCCCATTTCATTCCAAGATTACAATATATATACAAATATATAAAAATCAATCTAGGCTAAGAATATGATAATCATCCTAATTACATAAATCAGTCTACGCTAAGAATATGATAATCATCATAATTACATAATATTTGATTTGATTACATTGATATGATGGAGATAATTTGGATGTAATGAAAATAATTATGGATTATGTCCACAATTATATAACAGTCTATTTAATGTTGTGAGATGAGACACGTTGAACTATGTTAAGGCTGGACTTCTTTAGTTATACACTAAGAGTATAAATAATTTATGGGAAACCAAGAAGTTTAATTTGCAACTAATTAGAACATTAAAACGAAGGATTTCAAAGTTTTACCAGCACTCCATAATTGATCTAACAGTTGTATCGACTCACAAAAAATTAATTCATTGGAGCAACATGAACAGTGGTGATTAGTATAACAGACTCCAGATTATTTGCAACTAAGGCGCTATTATAAAATGGGATGAAAATAATGTATTAATTAAGCGTGTTTAAAAGTAAAAATTTATGTGAGATATTTTGAATTTTATTTTATGTGACATTGTTGCTATAGTCAAATAATTATTTTTGACAACAGACCCTTGTGGTCCGGTCATTTTTCGGATCTTGCGTATAGTAAGAACTTAGTGCATCGGCCTGCATTTTTGAATTTTATGATCTAAAATAAATCAAAAATATTTATATAATTATAGATTATATCATTAAGCGTAAAAAATAAAATTTAAAATTAAATTGTTATCAAATCGTAACGGAGGGAGTAAATTTTTAGTATAAACATCAACTTTAAGTAAGTTTTCTTTTAGCAAAATTCCTTGGACAAGAGCACATAGGCTTTTGCATTCTACAGTCAACTCAATGGGATGTTAGATTTGACTACTTAATGGGACCTACGAGTTGGGCCAACTCCATATATGTTGGGATGGGAATAGTAAACCAAACCGGATAATAACCTTGCGTTTGGCCATAGCTTTAGTTGAAATTTTAAAACTTATTTTTTGAAATTGTGTTAAAAAATAATTGTAAGAACTTAAAGTTGTATTTGAATATATATTTTGCATAGAAAAAATTTAAAATTTTGTGAATGAAAGTGAAATTTTAAAAGAAATTACTTTTCCCTTCAAATGGGTTGGTCTTTAATTTTTCCCTTTAAAATTAAATTTATCACTAATGGGACATAAGTTCTTTAAGGGAACGAGACATAACTTATGAAATATTATGATGCGAATATATAAATTTATGTCTCGCAAAAAAAATTATTTTCCTTATAGGAAAAAAATTAAAAACCAGCACGGAGGGGCAAAAGTGCTAATGACCCAAAATTTTACCCGAAAATTGGCTCAGATCAGTTTTTAGAACTTTTTTTTTTTTTAAAATAAAAATTAAATACTGATCAAATTTCATAAACAAACAATGTTTTTAATCTTATTCAAAAAATTCTACGTCCAAAATCTATTGCCAAACAGGAGCTAAACTTTTGGATAATGGGGGGGGGGGGGGGGCCTTTTTGATATTTGGGTTTTGGTGCGATCCAATCCAATGTACCATATTTAGGGTCTAAGACTCTAAAACCCGAGGCCCCACGGCTATGTGGAGCCTACAAACAAAACCCATTGTCTCGTCCACATCAAAACTAGGCAAAGCCCACGTTCATTCCAAACCCCACTGTCAAATTGCAAACACACTGAAATTCGTGGGTCCCCCCCCCCCCCCCCCTGTTCCTTCCACTTTGAACGGCGATTTTTAGGTTGTACTATTTTTTTTATATCTAGCTTCCCGCTTACGTCAGACTATTTATGAAGATAGTAATTTCAGTCCATCAGCAATATTATCAGTAAATCGTGGAATATGCATAAATGACCATTAGAGTGAGGGTAAAAAATTTATATGACACAGTTCATATTTCAGGAGTCAAACAGTTTAATTTTGACCGTGAATTCAGACACTGAATATTCAAACTTTTTGAAATAAAATTTTCATATTTGAAAACTATGTAACTAGTATTATAAGTCACAATTATTGATAATTATAAGATATATAAAAAAATTACGGTCAAAGAAAGACTTGTTTGAATCTCGAAATCTTAAAGGTGCCACATAAAGTGGGACAGAGCTAGTACAATCTTAAAATTTTAATTCCCATACTACATTCATACATCACTATAACAGTCATCATCTGAATTTAAACTTGCAACCTCAAGGTGAATTTTGAACCTCATAAACTACTAAACCAACATTTTCTCTTGTGTTCAAGGTATTCAAAATCTATATATGTACATAATAAAAAAAATACCCTATATATACGATGTAATATTTTGCAGAAGATGCTCGGGTGAACACCCTCGGCGTGCTCTAGATCCGCCCAGATTATGTTATATGTTCTCTATAACAATAATTCACTATAGCAAACAACGAATATCAAGACAAACGTCGTCGTTATAATAAAAACTACAAAACAGGACCACATTGAATGTACAATTAAAATTTTTTGGGCCTTAGCAACAAACTTGGTTCTTATCGGTTTAAATAAGAGTCAGTAGTATTAGTCTTTCAATAACGAACGTAGTAGCAGTAGTAGTACCACTAATACACCATATAACGTAAGAGCAATTCCTATTTGTGTGCTATTGATTGAGATTGTCGAGATCCTCATTGTCTAAAACAAACAATGACAGGGTCAGAAAATTATTTTTTAGGGTTTGTAAAGGTTTAAATTACTGGTTCGGTTTTGGGAATGGGAAGGAATAGGAGATAACTATAGCTACTAGTTTGTTAAAAGTCTAATTCATCCAATGTACTAGTTTGACCACATTGATTTGAATTTATTTAATTTTAATCCTGTTTCAAGGATATATATCATTTGCTGCAGCAATCTATGCAATCTAATGGAGGAATCAATAATGTTGAGCTTCGATTAGGAGGAGAATGACAAAAATAAGAAATAAAATATTGATCTATCGTCGGTTATAATTGGAGATGGTTATACAAAGACAAATGTTTTAAGCTTCAATCACTAAGAAAAATCTTTGGCAAAAAATTATTCCAATAAATACTTAGGATTGTACCGTTAGACCTCTCTATGACAACATCCTTATATAACAATACCTTAATATAACTTTCTCGGAAGTGATTTTTAATGTTATATTTTACATCTGTATAACAACTTTTTATCTGTAACAGCAACAAACATCTTTATAACAGTACATTCTTTGTAAAATTACCCCTCTATAACATTTATATTCTCTTTTGATTATATAATAATTAACTATCTTTATAGAAATAAAATCTCTAAGATTACCAATAATAAGTTTAGAGATTTTTCGATCAAATAATACTTTGATACTTTAATACACTATTTATGACAAAAAAATATTATATTCATATATTTCCATGATTAAAAGATTTTCCTTCTTTATACAACGTGTGATTAAACTTCTGATTTGACATCTTTTGTACTAAATATTATTTAAATGTCAAATTATTTTGTAGGTGAATAATAGTCCGTCATTACCAAAAAAATTCAGAACCAAAATATTATAGAAAGGTTTAACTGTACGTAGACCAAAAAAAGAGAATACTGAGCTACCTTTTAAATCATCGGTTATAACCGGAGATGGCTATACAATGTCAAGTGGTTTGAGCTTCAATTACTAAATCTAATCTTTGATTAAAGAAATATCCCAATATACTTTGACACCGTATGACAAGTTGGCTCACTAAATAGCATAAAACAACTCATGTTTATGAAATTAGCACTAGATAACCCATATATACCTACTTTTTAGTCTACAGAGTTTGTTCATAATCGGAGAAATCATCCTTTAAGATAGTTTTAAAATTTCAATTTCCCCCTCTTCTTAAGATTTTATGCAATTAACCTCCCTAAATCTCTCAAATTTTTCTGTCATTATATCAAAGACTCTCTCTTCAACCAACCACTTCTAATCGATGGCAAACAAGAAAAATGCAGTAAGAATGTTTTCTGAGTTTATGATGTTGGTATTTCTATGGTACTTTATAAAGCAGTACGGGAAGTAATAACTATTACAAATGTTCGAAAGGATAAATAAATGGTCAATCTTCAAAACTGCCGCATGTGTGTTGTGTCTTGAATCTTGATCATCTTGCAAAGCCAATGTTGAGAACTGCCGCAAGTTTGTTGTGCCTTGAATCTTGATAACCTGAAATCAAGAAACAACTAAATCTGGATGGTTACAACGTTGTGTGTTGAGTCGAGGATAACCCTCTATCCTTAAGACAAGATTGCCCCGTATATATGCTTTTACGTTAGCGGGCAATAGTTTCCCAAGATAAAACAACACTTTAATCTCAACACTACAAAGCCAATAGGTTGAGCCTGGCGAAGAAAACAAATATGACTCGACTTGCTGAAGATATGGAATAGGAAGGAAGAGTTTCTCAATACTCTTCTCTTTTGTCTCTGTGTATATAGTGTGTCTCTGTAGTGTATATCTTGTGTATACGTGAGGGTTTGGTCACTGTTTTTCAGTCGATTTTGCACTGTAATTTCGCTGAATTTCACTGACTGGTTTGTGCTAATTGGTGGCTGTTTTTCGCCTTTGTTTTGTCTTTGAAAACAATCAGTTTTTCTGTGTCTTTTTCTTGCTGATTTGTGCCTGTTTTCTGGTCGTTTTTCATCTATTTTCTGCCAGTTTTTCATCTACTTTCTGCTACTGAATTGAGCCAAAGAAGGCTCAATATATAGCAAGGAGAAGGGGCTATCTAACTGCCAAAACATGGCTGTTAATGGCCATTAGGAGGGCATTAAAACAGCCAAGTAATGGCTGTTAATGGCCATTGAAAGAGGCTGTTCACTGCCCAAGTAATGGGCAGTTAATGGAGGAATTAATCAGCCAAATAATGGCTGGTTAGTGCTCCAAAACGCAGTCCAACAGTAGACAGAAAAAGTCTCCAGAAATTCTGTACATATGAAAGAATTCTGGTCCAAACTGTACATATGAAACTTCAGGGATCAAACTGTACATCTGGCAGAGTTCTCTGGTCCAAAAAGATAATATTAGACAGCCCCACGCCCCACAGCCGTGAACCCGGAACCGGACGGGACGGGCGGGCGGCGGCGGCGCGCGTGTGGGCTTAGCCTTGAACCCAAGCACATCTAAGTCTTCCCTCCTTTAAACACATGGGATACCCCTTGGGGTCCCAAACCCTTTACCAATTTGAGACTTATATAGAGAGCAATTCTTCCTATTCCCACCGATGTGGTAGATTTGTCCCACACCACATTTCCATGTCTCAAACACCTTACTTCGTGGACCAATATCTCTTTCATTTCTCAACGAAATTAGACGATTCTTGGCCCTACGGTCATCTACTCACTTCGTAGATCATGCATGTGTAAAGAGACGAGGTCTCCAACATACGGAACACTAGTGTTTAATTCATCAAAGATGGGTGGACACATCTCCCCGCCAAAGGCTAATTTCCAACATATGATTCATAGATTCTACATACTATCATTAATTAATTATGAAATTATGTAATTTTCTTTTGTCATTTCCATTTTTCACACGACAAAATTTTGGATGGCACCAGAAAAAAATCAATGATTATTTTTAAATCTTTATTTATGCTGTTGTAGTTTGTAAAAAGCTCCATTTTAATTATTGCGATTGGTACTTGAGTATGTGTATGATGTGCGTAAAAATACAAGTTATTGCATTAAATTTTAGTTTACGGTCCCCATGGATATAGAAAAAATTTGAGATCTTTGTGCTTTATAGATGTGTAATCAAGCCAACCAATTCATTCTTAATAGGTAATATTAGTTTTGTTGGAAATTTAACGAAGGAACTGGAATATCAATTTTGGAGGTGTTTGGAGGCGATTTAGGTGAATTCGAGTTGATTTTCAGATTGAAAACTCAAGAGACGACTCCATCTATGTATTTTTCATTGTATCTCGTTTATATCCCCATGTATATAAATGTACTCCTTCCGTTTCAAAAAGATTATCTTATTTTCTTTTTTAGTTAGTTTAAAAAAGTGTCTCTTTTCTTTTTTGATAATTCTTTCATTCTAACTTTCCACGTAACATGTTTAAGACCACAAGATTAAAAATCATTTTTGTACATTCAACACATCTTTAATTTAAAACCACAAGATTGAAAAATCTTCTCTACTTTCTTAAACTTTGTGTCAAGTCAAAACGAGACAATCTTTTTTAAACGGAGGAAGTATATCAAAATGTCTATTCCTTTATCTCCTATATATATATATATACACACACAATTTCATGGATATACACACACATCCATGAAATTGTGTGTGTAATATATATGATATACACATTTTCTAGGTGTGATTTTTTACTTGAAACAATCTTCCTCAAACTTTGTATATAGCTTTATCCAGATATTTTCAACCAATTTCAGCCACACGATCAATCTAGAAGAAGCGGGAGAAGGGGAAGGTAGAAATTCGGGTTTTCCGTTTTTTCTCTTGATATTTGCTTCTGATCTGAGATGAAAATTGTTGTGTTAGTTTTTGAAAGGAGATATATTATATATATAAGCGTTAAATCAGGCGGAGAATCTTCATCATCTCCTATTATCTAGTTGGCTATACAATGGGAAATGTTTTGGACTTTAGTTGCTAAATCTACTTTTTAGCAAAAAATATGCCAATATCGATTGAAAGCTATATATAGATTGCGATATGGCAGAATGACGTATAAATACACAATAAGAAAAGTATTTATGGAATGTGACAAAACTTTTTAATTTACAAATCATAGCAATAGATTTTTTACAAAATATATACGAAATGTTAGCTCAATTTTTTAAATTTTTTTAAAAGAATTATTTATTTTATTTTATTCGTTCAAGGCTTTAAAAAATTGCTCAAAATTTTGTGTATGAAAACTATATGAAATGTGTATATCTCACTCAAAGCTTAAAAAATTCGCTCAGAATTTTGTGTATGAAATGTGTATATATGGTTCAAGGCTTAACAATTTCGTTTAAAAAATTGTGTATGAAATGGTATGGAATATGTATATCTCGCTCAAGGCTAGCATTCCACTCGCATTTTTTGTGTATAAAGTTCATGTTAGATTTGTGGAAAATTAATACATCTACAACAACATTGTATACAACTTTCTTATAATATTTAATGCCTAAAAAATCGCTCAAAGTTTTGTGTATGAAAAATGAATTAAATGTGTATATCTCGCTTAAGGCTTAAAAAGTTTGCTCAAAATTTGTGTATGAAAATTTCTTTTCATATAGTTTTTATACACAAAAAAATGACTCAAGCCTTGAGCGAAAAAAATACTAAAAAAGAGAATTAATTTTAAAAAAAAAAAAGAAATTTGAAAAAAACTCATTTTAAAAAAATTTAAAAATTCATTTATTTTTTAAAAAAAGCATGAAAATGAAGATCCGTTATATTTTGTAAATTTTTTTGTTAGGTTTTGTAAATAAAGAAAAGTATCATTATTTATATTAAAAGGTCTTAAGTAGGTAGCCCATGCCATTTTCCCTTTCAATATCCCTAAATGTATTACTCCAGAGGTAGCTCATTGTGGCCCAACGTATTAAATTTGCTTAAGCCTGATAATTAGAAGGGTCATGGGCCCAAATGTCCTTATTTTAGGCTGGTCTTTAATTTTTGCTCAATCACATCTAAATATTTTAATTTTTGACCTTAAGTACTTTAAGTCAATAATATTATATCGAAAGTGTCCCTCCATATCACGTAGCTTAGGGTTCTTCTTCTCCAATCTTATCCTTCTCTTCTCCCTCAAATTTCAAACTCAGAAATTCCAAATATCAACAACGGTAGATTTTAAAAATCAGCTACATAAAGGCAGAGGAAGAGGATACAATGGTCGATAAGTCATTGTAGCAAACCGTTGTCTTCAAATCTCACTGCGGATTAAGATACCGATTTGCTCTTTACTCCAGTAATCCATCAACCTCAAATTTCACTGCGGATCAGGCATCCTTGAAGACAGAGAGAGAAGAAGAAGGAGATGTACTTCCCATTGAGAAAATATGCTATCAAAGTGTAGGATAAGGTCTTCTTTGCTGATATTTTTGATGTTGGATCAAAATTATTTATGGAACTTATTAGCAATACAATTTTTGTTTTGCTTTGTTTCATTTGACGCTCTTGACATTTGATACATGACTAATCTGTTGGGAATATGACTATTATGTTGATTGCCAAAAAAAACTTAGTTCAAACCATGTTATTAATGATCGTACTATAGTATGGCTCGTGCACCATTTGTTATTAGTTGGTATTGTTTCGAGAATAAAACTGAAAAGAGTTAAAATTTGATACTCAACTAAAGAGTAATGAAAAGATGATGTTAACTTGAAACAAATATTATTCGGGCAAGCTTATATAGAACTTATGTCTGACATAATTCTGTAGAAATTAAGTTAACAAACATAAGTTGTGTAGTAACTATTTTGCAAGGTAGTGTTTCATAGAAACTATGCCTATACGGGCAAAGTTACATAGATCCTATGTCTTGTCCGACATAATTTTGTAGAAATTAAGTTAATAGACATAAGTTGTGTAGTTACTAATTCGCAAAGCAATGTTTCATATAAACTATATCTATTCAGGCAAAGTTACATAGAATTTATGCCTTGTTCGGCATAGTTCTGTAGAAATTAAATTAACGACCATAAGTTGTGTAGTAGCTATTTCGTAATGCAAAGTTTCATAGAAACTATGACTATTTGGGCAAAGTTACATAGAACATATGCCTTGTCCGGCATAGTTCTGTAGAAATTACGTTAACATGCATAAGTTATGTAGTAACTATTTCTCAAGGCAAGATTTCATAGAAATTATCCGTATTCGAACAAAGTTGCATAAAACTTATGTCTTGTCCAACATAATTCTGTAGAAATTAAGTTAACAAGCATAAGTTGTGTAGTAACTATTTCGCAAGGCAAGATTTCATAAAAATTATGTCTATTCGGGCAAAGTTACATAGAACCTATGCCTTATTCGATATAGTTATGTAGAAATTAAGTTAATAGAAATAAATTGTGTAGTAACTATTTCGCAAGACAAGGTTTCATAGAAACTATGTCTATTTGAGCAAAGTTACATAGAACATATGTCTTGTTCGGTATAGTTCTATAGAAATTAAGTTAACATGCAAAAGTTGTGTAGTAATTACTTCGCAAAACAAGGTTACATAGAAACTATGCCTATTCGGACAAAGTTATATAAAACCTATGCCTTGTACGACATAGTTCTATAGAAATTAAGTGAACATGCATAAGTTGTGTAGTAATTATTTTACAAGGTAAAGTTTCATAGAAACTATGCCTATTCGGGCAAAGTTACATAAAACTTATGCTTTGTCCAACATAATTTTATAGAAATTAAGTTAACATGCATAAATTGTATAGTAATTATTTCGATGATGATAGACTTAGTTGGTTATTGAGCCTGACCTTCCTTTAATGCACATTTAGAGTCAAGTTGAAAAAATGCAAGTTGCTCCTATGAACAAAGAAATGTACATATCCAACTTTGAAAAGTTGACAGGATTAAAATGATTCACATCTCAAATAATTACCATTAACTTTTTTTTAATCTAAAAATTCAGTTAGTTTTGCCTTGAGGGAAAAAAATTCATTATATATACTTACAAGTTCTGTTCAATAGGGCAAATTTAACTTGATTATTATTTAATTTATTTTTTTATATATAAAAACTCAACTAGTTTTGCCTCGAGAAAAAACTTCTCAATATATAAACTTACAAGTTTTTTTCAATAAGACAAACTTAGCTTGATAATTATTTAATTTATTTTTTTATATAGAGACTCAACTAGTTTTGCCTCGAGGATGGTTAACTATGCCTATTCAGGCAAAGTTACATAGAACCTATGTCTTGTTCGACACAGTTCTGTAGAAATTACGTTAACAGATATAAGTTGTGTAGTAACTATTTCGCAAGGCAATGTTTCATAGAAACTATACCTATTCAGGCAAAGTTACATAGAACCTATGCCTTATCCGGCATAGTTATGTAGAAATTAAGTTAATAGGCATAAGTTGTGTAGTAACTATTTCGCAAGACAAGGTTTCACATAAACTATGTCTATTTGGGCAAAGTTACATAGACCTTATGCCTTGTCCGACATAGTTCTGTAGAAATTAAGTTAACATGCATAAGTTGTGTAGTAACTATTTCGCAAGAGGTTTCATAGAAACTATGTCTATGTGGGCAAAGTTACATAGAACTTATGCCTTGTCCGACATAGTTCTGTAGAAATTAAGTTAACAGGAATAAGTTGTGTAGTAATTATTTCGTAAGGCAAGGTTTTATTGAAACTATGCCTATTCAGGCAAAATTATATAGAACCTATGCCTTGTCCGGCATAGTTTTGTGGAAATTATGTTAACAAATATAAGTTGTGTAATAACAATTTCGCACGGTAAGGTTTCATAGAAATTATGCCTATTCGGGCAAAGTTGCATAGAACTTATGCTTTGTCCGACATAGTTCTGTAGAAATTAAGTTAACATGCATAAGTTGTGTAGTAACTATTTTGCAAGGCAAGGTTTCGTAGAAACTATGCCTATTCGGGCAAAGTTGCATAGAACTTGTGACTTGTCCGACATAGTGTTGGAAATTTGCCTTTGTCGGGGAGGTGCGTCCACCCATATTTAATGAATTAAACACTAGTGTTCCGCATGTTTGAGGCTTTTTCTCTTCGCACATGCATGATCTACGAAGTGAGTAGATGACCGTAGGGCCAGGAATCGTCAAATTTCGTTGAGAAATGAAAGAGATATTGGTCCACGAAGTAAGGTGTTTGAGGCATGGAAATATGGTGTGGGACAAATCTACCACATCGGTGGGAATAGAAAGAATTGCTCTCTATATAAGTTTCTAATGTGGTAAAGGGTTTGGGACCCCAAGGGGTATCCCATGTGTTTAAAGGAGGGAGGACCTAGATGTGCTTGGGTTCAAGGCTAAGCCTACACGCGCGCCGCCCGCTCGTCCGGTCCGGTCACGGGTCACGGGAGTTATTGCACTTCAATTTTAGACCCCAAATTGCTTAATATTTACAGTTTGGTCCCTAGAGTTTCTGAAAAGTTGATTTTGGGATGACGGAAGGCAGAAAATTTTCTGCCTACCGTTTGGACTATTTTTGGAGCATTAACCAGCTATTACTTGGTTGTTAACTACTCCATTAACAGCCCTCCTTCAAGGCCATGAACAGCCACACTAATGGCATTAAACCTGCCATTTACAGCCCTCATAATTGCCATTAACAGTCATGTTTTGGGCAGTTGAACAACCCTCCTCCATGCTATATATTGATGCCTCCTTTGGCTCAATTCGTGACTGAAAAATAGAACAGACAGACACAGAAATATAACATATACAACACGAAAATAGTGCACTTTCAGCGAACTAAAACACTGCCAAACAGTGACGAAAAACAGTGAAGAAAGGCACTCATATACACAACAGAGACACATTATATACACAGAGACAAAATAGAAGAGAAGATAGAAATGCTTCCTTCCTTTTTCATATCTTCAGCAAGTCGATTCATATTTGTTTTCTTTGTCAGACTCAACCTATTGGCTTTGTAGCGTTAAGATTAAAGTGTTGTTTTATCTTGTGAGACTATTGCCCGCTAACGTAAAAGCATATATATGGGGCAATCTTGTCTTAAGGATAGAGGGCAATCACTCGACTCAACACACAACGTTGTAACCATCCAGATTTAGTTGTTTCTTGATTTCAGGTTATCAAGATTCAAGACACAACAAGCTTGCGGCAGCTTTGAAGATTGGCCTATTTGTTTAACAAGATTCAATTTCTGAATATTGAATATTTGTTTATCCTTTCGAACACTTATAATAGTTATTTACTTTCCGTACTGCTTTATAAAGTACAATAGAGTACGAAGACATAGTTCTGTAGAAATTAAGTTAACAAGCATAAGTTGTGTAGTAACTGTTTCACAAGACAATGTTTCATTGAAACTATGCATATTCGGGCAAAGTTACATAGAACATATTCCTTGTTAGGCATAGTCTTGTAGAAATTAAGTTAATAGGAATAAATGTGTAGTAGCTATTCGCAAGACAATGTTTCATAGAAATTATGTCTATTCGGGCAAAGTTACATAGAACGTATGCGTTGTCTAACATATTTATGTAGAAGTTAAGTTAACATGCATAAGTTGCGTAATAACTATTTCGCAAGACAAGGTTTCATAAAAACTATACATAGTGGGGCAAAGTTATATAGAATCTATGCCTTGTCCGGCATAGTTTTGTAGAAATTAAGTTAACATGTATAAGTTGTGTAGTAATTATTTCGCAAGGCAAGACTTTATGGAAACTATGCATATAGGGGCAAAGTTACATAGAACCTATGCCTTGTCCGATATAGTTCTGTAGAAATTAAGTTAACAAGCATAAGTTGTGTAGTAATTTTTTAGCAAGGGAAGATTTCATAGAAACTATGTCTATTCGGGCAAAGTTACAAAGAACATATGCCTTGTCCGACATAATTCTGTAAAAATTAAGTTAACAGAATTATATTTCTCCGTACCGAAGACACCCTATCTATCTAAAATATATTCCAAAAATTTTAATTACCAAACATGTGAAAATTCCTCCATATCGAACACAAGAGAAACGAAAAATCAATGTTTTCAGCCGTACCAAGCGGTAAATTACTTGCATCCCAAATTATGAAAAATACTGAAAGATAGTAAGAAGATATACGGAAAGAGAGAGGCAAGGAACGGTATGAAATCCAAATGACAACAGCAACACAAAAGATTTTTCAAAGAAAAAGGTGATTTAAGTATTTATGTACACAGAAAAATGAAATGTACAAAATATGTTTAGAGAATCATATTTTTCTCTAATCTTTAGCTGCAACATTTTTTGGTTTTTTAGCTCTGTCTCCCATTTTTGGTGGGGTCCTTGAGAAAACATACAGGAATTAATAAAATTAACTCTCGCATTTTATTAGGTATTTGCACCATTCTTGCGCTTCGCAGTCAATGGCTTTTTTCCACTGGAGTTATTGCACTTCCAAGCAACCACGATCCGCTGTTAAAAAAGCACGAACAAATGCAAAGACGAAATTTAGAAGCCAGAAGAAAACACTGAAGGTAATAAAAACTCGGTACTGCAACCCTTTATGTGAGACATGCAAAGATACTCGAATTTCTAATACAATGGTGTACCACACAAAAACTTATTATCTGTTCTAATCTTTGATTATGTAGATATGACCACCTAAGTCCAACAACATCGAACATCATGTTCTGTTTATGTAACACAGCAAGCTTAAAGGAGAACGCTAAGCCACAATTACTGTGAATTCCTTTTGATAATTAACTAATTGCACGACCAGGTCGAAGAGCCCTGAGGGATTCTCTAACACAAAATATGCACACACCGATGATCTGAAATGTAGGAGAAAGTGGAGTTAAAATCTCTCATCAAGGCAATGCATTATCATGTGAAAAAGATACTTGAATCTAACTTACAAAAACAAGAATTTAGATTAAAAGGTTCAATGCAACTGACAAAGTTATAGAGTGAACTGATAAAACTTTCCTCCTCGTTATATTGATAATTGTGAAAGACCCTGTAATAAATGGTTGTTTGTAAATTTGAACTTCGGTAGAGACAAATCTGGAAGACAAGTCATTCACAAGTAATTGTAGTGTCAAAGCTGCTAAGGCATATGGCGAATGCTTGGAATGCTGTAAACATGTCCATTCCTACTTTGTCGAACTGCAAAATATCTTTCTCGTGTTCTGATCCAGCCACCACACCATTCTCTGGAGAAGCCACCAACTGAAAGTTCTTCATGGAGGCGACAGTTACCCGATCATGAAAGTTCAAACACCAGCATTGGAGATGCTCATACCATCTGGGAGCCTTATATGTCAGAACCAGTGAACCTTCTCTTTGAGTTTCTATAGGCTCAGACAAAGATCGACTTGATTTGGATCGAAGAAATCGAATTGGAAGAGGGGAAGAATCACTATTGCCCATTGGAAAATCAACCTGTGGGGAAGCTATACCTCCAGGTAACTGCAAATGTAACCATCCTTTTATTATGTGTGCTTTGTAAAATTTGAAGTTGCTTCAATCTTATATCCAAAAGGGTGTTCATATATACCTTCTATATATGAAGGGATCAGTCTGGGAGCGCTAGACATAGCCACCTGATATAGCTGCAGATCCAACCTTTTTATTTACACCATAATGGTTGTATCCTAACATCGGAAAGATAGAATCCGCGAAATCATCAGCTGAAGCATTTTTAAAGCGGAAAGGACCTTCGTACATGCTCCACCCATAGTTTCCCCCTTTCGTGATGATGTCAACTTCATAGTGATCCTGCACGATTAGAAATTTCAAATAATTGTCAGAAGCTCAGCCTCAAGATATCCGGTAGCATGTTACGGAGATCTGTTGAAAAAGATCTTAACAAACTGATATGTTATAGCTAGATTGTCTTTGAACCTGACCAACATCCGCACAGATAGAGTAAGAAGGCCTTTCTGAATCAAAGCTACAATGCCAAGGGTTTTTCAGTCCAAGCGCCTAAATCTCAAGCTTCAAATCTTTATCTTGTGAATAAGGATTATCTCGAGGAACCGAATTGTTACCCCAACATCCAAGGTCTGATATTTTTTCTTGACTTGATGAAAAATCACCTAGTGTCTCATGACATAACTCAAGAAAGTGCAAGGAAGGCAATTTGCCTATTAATTTTAGTGCCAATTTATTGTAAAAAAATTAAAATGCTCACTTGGTATGTTATTAATATCAATCCTCATAATTTTTTCGAGCAAGGATTTCTTATTTTGAGCAAAATCGAAGAATGCATCCATCACACAATGCATTCTTCTTGGCCCCTGCTAGTTGTATAACATGATTTATCTATCATTAGTAATTATTACTAGAAGAAGAAAATTCCATGCATCAAGAAAATCTTTTATCCATAGTGCAAAGAGAGTAGTTATTTTGTTTAGCAGCAAAGCCTCACCTGTGTACATTCAACTCGTATGAAATATGAGCAACTTCATAGTTTCCAGCAGGAACTCTAGGATTCATTTGTTTTGAGCCCACAAGCCTAGTGTAACGGCTCTTCACCAATTTGACTCCAGCGTAAGATAGAATAGAATCGTGTATGGTAAACTTGGTTCGATCTAGCCAAAAAGAAAAAAGACTCCTCAAACACCGTCTAAGATTTATCACTCACCCTATCAGTAATAAGCAAGCCATACCTTAATTTGCCGGTACACGTGCTACCTCTCTTTGAAGCATGATGCTTGTTCAGCGTAAATAAGCACCGTACACTCACTTTTGAGTTGAGCTTTATTGATCTGTGTTGCGATACTCTTTTTTATCAGGTGATGGCTGTTTATACAGATCAGGTCTCCTAGGAATCCCAATTAAACGAATCGAATAAGCAGACAGAGAACAACGGAAAACAAATTCAACAATCGCCTGATGCAAGAGGCAACAAAGGGAGAAGAATAAAAAATGAAGGTAACACAGAAAAAGAAGAAACACAGAGCGGAGAGAAGAGGAGAGAAAAGAAAGTGATTATAAACAGACTCAGGCGGCAACTCTTTTGAGATATGAAGCTTCTTTTACTCTGTACGAAGCGTATTCTGCTCCTTCACGGTATCTCAATGAAAAATATGTACTTCAATATTCTGTAGAGTTCTATGTAAGTTGTGCCGCACAAGGCATATCTTTACAGAAACAAGACAATTACTACCTAAAAGCATAACATAGACTTTGCCCCACATGCAAAACTGTTGGGATTAAATGATAGATTGAATGGGAAATGGAGGGAGTTCCCTCTTGCTCTATAAAATAATCATTTGTCCCACATCGGTAGTGGAAAGAAAAGTGGGAGTTGTCCCACATCGGTAGTGGAAAGAAAAGTTCTTCTACTTATAAGTAGAATTACTCCTTCTTGTCAGTAAAAGGGTTGAGGGGGCAAGGACCCCTCGCGCCGTCATCGTCGCTCGCTCGGCTCGGCTTCGGCTTCGGATTCGGATTCGGATTTGGATTTGGATTTGGATTTGGTCAAATGATCTGATTGATTGATAATCTTTTTGGACCAAATTTTCTTTAATTTTTAATTATTTAATTAATTATTATTTAATTAAATTAATTAACTTATCCAATCCTACCCGTTAGTGACCCTGACCCGCGACCCGGCCGGATCCGCTTCTGACCCGCGACCCGGTTTCTTTCCCACATTTAAATTTCCCACCAGTTTTAGTGATTGTTCAGAAGGGTTGCAAACCTTCAGAAACAGTACTTCCATGGCTATAAATTCATTTGATTCTTCAGAATTTTGATTACTAATTTTCTGAACTACAAAATCTTCTTCTTCTTCTGCACGAATCAATTCTGTGTGATATACTACTGTTGAGTGGTTCGCCGCTACCAGAGTTTGGAGTACTACTTTTCTGGTAAGATAATCGTTCTATCCTGGGAGGTGATATTCCATCAACCTCGAGTACTGTGAGGGGAATAATTTCCTTAAGGACACACTTTGAACTAAGTGGGCTCGATTATATTCTGGAAAAATTATTCTTATTTTTTCAACACTGATTTTGTTTATTTTCAGTGTTTATTATTTACTGGTTTTTTTTTTTGGAATACAGATTACTAACAAAAACTTCTTTACAATAAAACAAAAAATATGAACTTTCTCCAAAAAAAATCATGGTTTCTCAGCTCACTTGAGAAATCTGCAATTCAAAATTTAAAATCTCACTTAATTTGCATTTGAATTTCAATATTTTAACACTTATATACAGATTTCAAACTGAAAAAAAAATCTTGTGGAATTTGAGGTGAATTCGCGATTTTTCTTCTTTTTTCCTCCAAATAGGTATTGATTTCGATATTTGTCCGGACCTTTTCTAATTTCAGCTAATTCTCAAAATAGCTGAAGCCTGAATGTAAAATTTGTCTGAAATTGTCAAATCACAACAAAATCCATTCAAATATGCAACGATTTCAATTTTTATGTAATAATTCATTCAAATAGCAGAAACAAAAGCAACAATTCATTTACTCAGTCTGTTTGGAGATTTAAAGCAGATATAATAGTAAAAACAATAAAGGAGAAAAAGTATGTCAAACCACTGCAATCACAAAATGGATGAAATCATAGAGGTGGAGAGATTTTAAAGCTTGAATTGATGGAGAACAACTTACTGTTAGCTTCGATATTCCACTCAAATCGCTAAACAAAATCGCAGAAAATGGATGTTAATATGGAGAAAAGGAGAAGAACGGCGCGTCGATATTGCATTGAAATTGCTGAGCAGAAACACAGAGAATGAGTGCAAAAATGGAGAAAAGAGAAGAATCTTAGGGCTTTTTGGTAGAGTGAAAAACAACATCAAACGCGGTTGACGATCAAGGAAAAATAAAGTTGTCTTTACGTCGAGGGTATTTTGGTCAGAAAAGATTCAACAAATGAAAGGAAGGCCAAAAGTTAAAGATCAACCCATTTGAAGGCCAAACCGTGCAATATTTTGATAATTTCTCAAGGGCCCATGGACTGGGTTACTTCCAGGCCCATTTTGATAAAAAAATATAAATAGTAGTGTTTTTACATGTAAAAAATCATGAAGTTTTCCAGCGTTTCAATGAGAATCTGTTTCCTGTAAACCTTTTCCCAATAAACTAGACTTGTCCATCAGGTTGGGGACCCGCTCAGCCCAGCCCGACCCGACCAGAAAAAATCAGGGCTAGGATCAGCTTATATTTTACTCGTGAGCCACCTGACCTGATCAGGGTCAGGGTCGGGCTAGGGTCAGAATGTTTTATCAGCCCGGCCCGGCCCGACCCCGACCCGCGTGTTTTTTTAATATAATTTATATTATTTTTTATTTTATGAATATTTATTTTTTAAAAAAAATATAAACTTTGGATTAAATTTATTACCTTCCGTCGAACTGGCCATACTCCAACTCTATGACTGCTTCTACTACTACTACTACTGTACTACTACATAAGTTCATCTAAAGTAAAATTAAGAATCTTCATTTACCAGCTCAACTTGATTATTTAGTCCATTTTGGTGTAAATTTTAATGATTTCATACTTCTGTTTGTTGTAATTTTTAATTGGTGACAAATTATATTGGATAACGGATTGGGTAGAATTATAATTTTTGTTTTGTAGAGCGGTCAGGGTCGACCTGTGACCCATAGGGTCCCCGAAGGGTTAGGACCAGGATCGGAAAAAAATAGGGTCAGGGTCGGGCCAGTATCGGGCAAGCAGAAAAAAAAGTCACTTGACCCGGCCCGACCCGAGCTTTAGACAGGTCTACAATAAACTGGTTTGATAGCAATGAGGTAAGAAAATCATATTTTATAACATAAATGTCTACTAAATATTGGTGAAAAACCCTCTGTTTATAGTAGTGCACTAGCACCATAAGCAAAATAAAAGATAGTTGCATATTAATCTTAACATAATTCAATTTTGATAATCAAGAAATTTTGACAGTGTTGACTTTCAATACTACTAATGTAACCTCATCATCAATATTGAAGATGATCTCATTTTTGTTATCAGAAAACTAAGAAAGATGTTGCCCAAACGCATTTGTTTTTCGGTGAAAATGAATTTAATTAGAAAATCAATTAGATATTTGTTTTAGCAGAGTTTAAAGATAAATGGGTTGTATCCGATCCGAGAAACTCTTTTATAAGTCCGGTTAAACTGATAAATAGTGAGTACGCTTAATAAGTAATATAAGATAAAAGCAAACAATGATTCAAGAAAATATATGTAAAAATAATGGATATTCTTCTGTATATTGCATAGAGAAAAAATGGGAGCTAGAGTTACAAAGTGTGAGCACGATGACCTTCCTTTCGTCCCTCCTAAGCTACCCATATATAAGCAAAAGTTGGATTTTTCAAACTTTAAAGTACGGATGACGTGCCCTCTCTGCCGCTCTAAAGTCCGTGTATGATGCGGCACCCTAATCGAGACTAATAGATGTGACCCAGATTGGTGGGAGTGGAAGCCAGCGGTAGAGATCCTCCGAAACCTCCGAACATCCGGTTACACGACCTCCCCCATGCAAGCTCTTCATCCAATACAGATAGTGCCCCACTTTCCGGGATCTAAATCTCTTGAGCCCGGGAAGTGGAAGAGTTCCCCGCCCATATCCTATCTTATCTTCCCAATCGAGTCATTTTGTAATCTTCATGCGTATGAACAATAGATTCACATTCTCTGCACGCCTCATCCCCTCATTTAATGTTATGACTCCCCTATCAGGCACTCCTCTACATGTGTCTTGTCCTCGTCCAATCTCTTATCTTGATTGTTGGGCTCCGTAATGATGACAATGTTCCATTTCTTTTATGCGAAGTTTCCCCCCTTTTTTCTTTTGCACACACATATACCCCGCTACATTAGTTGAAGCTCCGCTAACGTTTCCTCAAACATTATGACTCTATCTTTTTCTTCTTAACTCCCGAAAAATTCTCTGTTGCTTTTCGGCTTTCATAACAAACTCTCTTCATGTCTTCTGACTCATCCGTTGTCGGCGGTGCCATCACCAGGATACAAGCCACTACATATAGTGATTCTGTAATTATTGCAGACCCGTCGGGTCATTTTTAGCTAAAGACCTTTATTTAACTACATTGTCCTCTCCGTACTCTGTGTGGGGTTGTGATGTGCAGGGATGGGTGACACAGATCCCGAGGTTCATTTATTTAATTTTTGGATGAAAAAACCAAAGTAGAAATCTTAGAGTTGATCAGTTTGACTCAAATTTGACTTTTGAGTATATGGGTTCATTTCTGGGTTCCATCGCTTCTAGTAGTTTTGAAGGGTTATTTATGACTTAGTTGAGTCATTGGTTTGCTTTCTAAGGCAATTAGATGTACTTTGCAGCATTATTTATGAAATTATGATATCTAGATATTTTGGACGATTCTTTAGAAAAGTATTTCTTAGTTCGGTTATATGTGAAATCTGAGGGCGCGAGCGAGTTTGTAGCACTATTTACCTTGAGGTAGCATGTTTAGTTTGCATATGGGGGTCAAGGGAGCGAGTTTGTAACAAACGAAAAATGTACATTTATCTTTGTGACCAAAAAAGGAACAAAAAGTAGCAGCTTCGGATAGTACGGAATGAGCTTCTTGTACCTGATGCGGAGTTCTGGATGTGCTCATAAGTGTAATATATTTTTCGTTTGTTGCCTTATTAAAAACCTTGGCGGTAAAAACCCTATCAAAAGAAAAACTTGGTCAATGAAAACAGTGCAACACATATTTTTTTATTCATGTCTGCTTCTAGTGGGGCAGATTCTCCATTCAGCCAGACCCAGTCCCCATCCTATGAACAGAGTGTTAAAAGAAAAAATAGAAAAATATAAATCAATGATTCGTACCTGTACCCCTCAAGGTCGTATAGCGGCAGTGAAGTCGTCTGAAAACTCCGGTAGGCCTTGTGTGCGTATTGTCGAGCAAAGTTAATACATTAAGTCAAATTCACTTATTTCCATGACCATTTTGATAACCAGCTCGTAAGGCTTTCACTCTACAGAGACGCTTGTAATGAGGTGGTCGTGACCACCGTCACACCGGATATGGACCGAATACAGGAACAATTTTTGAACGACTGTGATGAGGGCCAAAACCAGCTTTTCTGATCTCGGGTATCGGGATTCCGCCCCTATCAGTGTTTTGCTGGTGTAGTAGATGAGGTTGCCCTTCTCCTTCCTACCGTAGCAACGCGATGCTAACTGAAACAACTGATATCATCATGTAAACGAGCATGGGCTCTCTTTCGTTTGGTTTTGCCATTACATGAGGGCTTGTTAAATATTCTTTAAGATCTTACAGGCTTCAGTGGCATTCTTGAATCCATCTGAACCTATTATCCTTCTTCATTAAATTAAAAAACTCATATCACCGGTTTGAAGACCGATACACGAATCTTTCCAGGGAAGCGACTTTCTCTGTCAACCCTCTTCACCATTTTTGCATTGCCTAATACGTCCAGCATTTTCGGAATAGCCCTGTCTTTGTCGGGATTCATCTCGATACCTCGACTGGAAATAAAAAAATCCAGGAACTTACCCGACTTGACCCCGAAGGTGTATTTCTCCAGGTTTGGCTTCATACTCTATCGTCGAAGGACGTCAAAGGTTTGTTGAAAAGAGGATAGATGAGTTTCTACCTCTCGGGACTTGGCTAGCATGTCATCTATGTAGACTTTCATAGACTTGTCGATCTGCCCTTCGAACATTTTGTTCACTAACCTTTAGTAGGCCGCCCCTACATTTTTAGACCAAAATACATTGCGTTATAACAGAAATTACCGTGTTTGGTCATGAATGAAGCCTTTTCGTGATCCTCCGGGTGCAGACTAATCTTGTTATAACCAGAATATGTATCCAAGAAGCTGATTAGCTCGTGTCTTGTTGTGGCCTCAATCTTTTGATCAATATGTGGTAATGGGAAGGAGTCTTTAGGATATGCTTCATTCAAATCCTTGAAATCCACGCACATCTTGAATTTGTTGAGCTTTTTTTGGACCACTACCATGTTGGCCAACCAATCCAGATTTTCCACTCTCTGCATTGACCCTATGTGGAGCAAACATGTTACTTCTTCCTTGACAAATTGGTCCCTAATAGGGGATATCAGTCGTCTATTTTATTTTACCAGAGGGGATTAAGATCAGAGCTGAACTTGTGTACATCCAGCTCTAGCAGGGATCATTGTTATGTCTAGGTGAAACTAAGCAAAGCAATCAGAGTTGGTTTTTAAAGAATTTAGAAATGCATTCCTAAGCTTGGGTGAAAGTCCTAAGCCTAGGTGTACCTTCTTTTTGGGATATTTTTTGAAAAACGCCATGCTTCTGATACAACTCTCTCTGTAAGTTTCTCATTCTGCCCTATGGACCAGTCGTGCTAGTTCGGCATCTGTGATTGCTATTTATGAAGCTTGCCCCTTCGAGACCCTGCAGACAAGGCTTCCCTCTCTCAAGTTGCGCTTTGGTCTGCCTGATCTCCCCGACCCCCTAAGGAGTAGGGAATTTAACCTTTTGATGAAATGTGGAGGGGATCGCTCACATTGAGTGTATCCATGACCTTCCCGATATCACATTGTAAGTCATGTGCTGGATATAACCTCGAAAGCAGTTGCTCTATGTCGTCGGCATGGAGCGGCAACTCAATATCTATCTAGGATAACTCATTTGACATGTTGAATCCTATCGGCACCTTGGTTACCGAGATGATCAATCTGTCCGCCCCCATTTCTTTTAGTTTATGTATTTGGACAATATTTGTTGAACTTCATGGATTAATTACCACACACTTATTAAAAGATTTTTTTAATTTGAATAGATATTACCAGGGCATCATTGTGAGGCGGGGTAAGGCCTGTGCAATCGTCACTAGAGAAGGAAATATCTCTGCTTTCTTCGGTCTCTTGGATACAACTTGTAGTTATGATAGAGATTTTTCACTTCCTGAGCGATGTGTACGTGATCTTGTTTACCATCACTCCCCCGAAGATCATGTTAATAGTGTGGATAAGTTATGGTGTTTTATTTTATTTCTGTCTGGGGCTTCGGCTCAGGTTGATCTTTGCTCAGTCACTAATGTATTATTTTAAGTGTCCTACTCGCAGTAGCTGGGCCTCTTCAATCCTTAAATTTGCACAATCCTCTGTGGTACGCCTATGCGTGCTACGGTACTGGCACCAAAACCCGATATTTCTCATATTCGGATTTGTTCGCATTTCTTCTGGGACATTAGAATTTGCTTCCTTTATTGTTTTTATCACTACAACTAGCTCCACCGCATTTATATTAAAATTGTGTTCTGACAATTTTAAGGGTCCAGTTCCCTTTGACGCCGATCCTTCAGAACATGGGGCGCCCCTCCTGATGAGGCTCTGATTGTTTCTTTTGTTCCCCGACTTACTTATTGACCTTTTTGTAGGGCGGATATCCACCACTATCGGTAACGCTGCTCATTAATCCTCCTCAATACGCCTTTTGGCCGTGTATCTAAGATTTATTTCATTCCACATTTTAGTTGGGAATTCCTTCAGGCTTTTCTTTAATTTCCTAGATGCATTTGAACTGCTTGGATTTTGACCATCTGCAAAAGCAGTTGCGGCCCAATCTTCCGTAATAATCGTTAACAACATTCTCTCCCACTGGAATCTATCCACAAACCCCCTCAACAACTCATCTCCCCCACTGCTTTATGGTGAACATGTCTTGCTTGTGCGTTTCGACCGTTCGGGCTCATGCGTGAGCCTTCACAAAAGCATCTGCAAGAGTAGCAAAAAAGTCAATAGAATTTTTAAGCAAATGGGTATACAAAGAGAGTGTTCCCTTTATGAGTGTCGATTGAATTACTTCAGCATGACTGAGAAGATCTCATGCTGCTTCAGATCGTGTCGGGTGATGACTGCTTTGAAGGTTGTTATGTGTTCTTCCGAGTTCGTGGTCTCATCATACTTAGGTATGTCGGGCATTTTGAACTTCCTTGAGGTAGGGATATGGGCTGAACTATCCGGATAAGGCAGTATTTACTGGCTCCTGAGCCTTTCACTATGGGTGGTGCTCCCGGTATCTGTTCATCCACTCATTCATTTCCCTCTCTACCCTGAGGAGCCCCTCAGTGAATGCGTCCATCTGTTCTTTTGCACCACCGGCCTCTCTTTTGCCAGGTTCTGATTTGACGCTGGAGTCCCAGCTCTTGAATGGTTGACTATAATGGCTACAACCCTCTCCATGTGCTGCAACATTTTGCTCTGCACCTTGAGTCTTGCTACGACCACATCATTTGTCAGGGAACCTCCTTCTTTGGTAAGTCTTTATCTTCTCGTCCGAGATTTGGCCTAACCCTTTCTTTCAAGTATGCGCCTCTAAGGCCGTTCTGTTTCCTCAGCTCTCAACACGCCTCCGCTCTGCTCCTCGCTAGGTTGTCTTCTTGGCGTCTCGCCTCTGCCTCTCCTTTTCTCCTACACGAATTCTTCATTATGCTCCGACACTGGTATCTCTACCAGGTCCGCTATGCCTCGTGTGTTAACTAGTACACGAGTGTTCTCGAGTCCATGTGATTCATGAGTGTTGTTGCTTGACCCTAACATGCTTAGTTAAGTACTGTGATTATACTTGGTTTTTAAAGGAGATCTGCTACGAATCAGGACAAAACCACAGTTGTCTATCCCCACAGACGATGCCAAACTATTTTCTGGTGAAAATGGATCTAACCAGAAAATCAATTAGAGATTTGTTTTTTCAGGGTTTTGAAGATTTTGGACTTCAGCACTAGTCTTCGAAGAAGAAATCAAACCAGAAATGGCTAAGCTTCCATTGATGAAAAGCAGAGAAAACAGAGATAGTGTACTTCCCGAGAAAGAAGAATTTTCATATATGTGTGTTATCCTTGCAATGCTTTACAAATGCTATATATATACACACTACAATTCATCAAAAAATATCTATTAATTATACAACTAACTCTTCAACAAACTAATCAACTAACTAACTAACTCAACTCTTTATAACAAACATAACAAACTCAATAATAGTACTATCATGCACTCATCCTCATGGTACCTTTGTGCACTTCTCTATTACTTTCACACACACCCTCAAGATATGAGATATAAAGATATTCTTTATTCCTAACTTAGATATTAGATGATCATGATGGATGCTGTTGAGGGCTTTGGTGAGCAAATCTGTAGGCTGGTCAACAGACGGCAGATAAGCAACATGAGTGAGACCTTCTTGGATTCTTTCCCTTATAAAATGGCAATCTATGTCAATTTGTTTGGTTCATTCATGAAAAACAGGATTGGCAGCAATCTGAAGTGCAGATTTGCTGTCACTGAAAACAGAAATTGGTAACTGAACTAGTATGCCTAGTTCCTTGTACAAATAAGTAAGTCAAACTACTTCTACAACTGAAGTTGACATGGCTCTATACTCAGCCGTTGCTGAGCTCCTTGAAACTGTAACTTGCTTTTTAGACTTTCAGGATACAGGTGAAGGCCCAAACATTATCAGATAACCAGAAATAGATCTCTTGCTATTAACACAAGACCCCCAGTATGCATCACAAAACACCTGAAGTTGGAAACTACTAGAACTAGACATGAGGATACCTGACCCTGGTGCCTATTTGATGTATCTAACTAGCCTCATCACAGCATCCATGTGTGAAGTTTTAGGAGCTTGCATGAATTGACTCAAGCATTGCACAACAAATATGATATCAGGTATGATATTTGTGAGATATAGTAATCTTCCAAGCAACCTCCTATAAATGCTAGGATCTGGCAATGGCAAGTCATGTGTAGGAGTGGATGCTGCATTATCAGAAAGAGACTAAGAAGCAACATATTGATCAAACTCCACTGTAGTGAACTTCTGGTGCATTTCCATGGGTGAGGAGGCACCCTTAGCACATGCTACGCCCATATCAAATATAAGTTCCAAAGCATATTTTCTTTGGTGCATAAGAATACCTTGAGAATTTTTTGCAAACTCTATTCCAAGAAAATAACTAAGCTCTCATAGATCTTTAATCTTGAATGCTGACTGAATTATTTCTTTAGTGTTCTGAATAAGAGTTGAGTCATTACCAGTAATAAGTAAATCACCAACATATACAAGTACCACAACTATGTTATCCCCTTTCTATTTAGTAAACAAAGAATAATCCATTTGGTTTTAAACAAAACCAGATGAAGTCAATGCTGAGGTGTGTTTAATGTTCCACTTCCTTGAAGTATGTTTTAAGCCATATAGGGACTTTAACAATCTACAAACTTGTTTCTGTCCTCCAGCAGTATTAAAACCATTCGGTAGTGTCATATACACTTCTTCATAAAGATCTCCTTGCAGGAAAGCATTGTATACATTCATATGATGAATTGTCCACTGTCTAGAAGCTGCAATGGATATGACTGATCTCACAGTGGTCATTTTGACCACAGGTGAGAAGGCTTATTGATAATCAAGACCCTCATTTTGGTTGTATCCTTTGGCTACTAGTCTATCTTTGAACCTTTCCACTTCTCCTAATGCTTTTTATTTTATTTTGTACACCCACCTACATCCAATGGCCTTTTTTCCCTTTTAGAAGATGTACTACTTCCCATGTCTTATTATCCTTTAGTTCCTGAATCTTAGCCTTCGTTGCTTCAATCCATCTTTTGTCTGTTGCAGCCTCTGAATAACTATATGGTTTAGTGTCAACAGACACATGTGCCATAAAATTTTGATATATAGATGATAGTCCTGTGTAGTCTATTCTTTCAGATATGGAATACAGACAATTACTATAACCATGTTTAGTGATATAATCTTTGTGCCATATGGGAGGTCTATTGGTTCTTGTAGATCTTCTAATATTTGTTTCAGATGGTATTATTCCATCCAGCAACTCTACAGTGTGTTGTTCTGGATTATCTATTACAGCAATAACACTCTCAGTGTCTATATTTGCACATGTATCTTACATTATTAGATTTCTACACACAACTTCTATGTTCTGTGAACAAACTAGATCATCAAAGCAAAAATGCTCATGTGATCTCATAAAACCATGCCTGTCATATGTGTCATTTTTTAAAGGAAAAATAGTCTCCATGAACACTACATCCCTGCTCATGAAAATTATTCTATTTTTCATATCATAAAGTTTTTATCATTTCTATGCAGAACCATATCTAAGGACAATTCTCACACCTCTAAGACTAAACTTATCATGTCTAGTTTAGGCAGTAGCCAAACACAAACAACCTATCACTCTTAGATGAGAAAGTGATGGCATTTTATTGTATAACATCTCATAAGGTGACTTGTTCCCTATAACTGAAGAAAGTATTCTATTCATTACATATACAACATCCTTAACACAGAAACCCCAAAACCTGTCTGGCAAGTTAGCCTGAATCTTTATGGCTCTAGTTGTTTCAAGTATATGTCTGTGTTTCCTTTCCACAACACCATTTTGTTGTGGTGTATGTGGATAGGAACTCTCATGTACAACACCACGCAGTTGAAATAACTCCTTACAATTGTGATTAAAGAATGCTGTCCCATTGTCTGATCTCACTCATTTTATTTTCATATCAAATTTATTATGAACTTCAGTAAAGAAATTTTTAAGCAGCGTGACCACATCTGATTTCGATCTCATTAAAAAATCCAAGTACATCTGGAGTAGTCATCTACAATAGTCAGAAAGTACCCCATTCTATTATATTTTTCAACTTAGTAAGATCCCCATACATCCATATGTAACAATTGAAATGGTTTTGTCCTTCTACTGGTACTGATAGGAAATGGTACTCTAGTTTGTCTAGCTAAAGGACACACTTCACAGTTACTTAAAATAAAAGAATTATCATTCTTGAAACATGGAATCTTCTTCAGGACCTTCATAGGCACATGACACAACCTGTGATGCCATATGACGGCATCAACATGCTTAGTTGTTGTCAAGCACTTAGTCACCTCTCCTGCCTTATTCTGTGTGTCCAGACATAGTATATACAATCATTCTTCCTAATTACCAATCTCCTTCACCTTCTCAGATGAGAGATCTTGAAACACACAACATTCAGGGAAAAATGTAACACTGCAATTCAGTTCTCTTGTCACCTTAGAAACAGACATGAGATTAAACTTGAATGTTGGTACACACAAGACATTCTTAATAACATCACCTCCTCCTAAATGATAGTCATTAATATATGGGATTTTAGTTGAATCTCTTGTGGGCAATTACACATTTCCTGTATTTTCTATCAGATTTTTATTCTGTAAGTATTTTTGATTACCAATCATGTGATTGGTTGCACCTGTATCCATAATACATTTTAACATTGATTTTATATTAAGATCAGATAAACCTACCATGTTTGCACTAGCACTAGTCTCTCCAACTGCAGCTTTGTTGTTAAGTATGCTGAGAAGTTGTTGATGTTGGATGAGTGTAAATTGACCAGCTGTCATATATGTGCCTTGATGATGCTGATATGAGTTGTATCCTGGAACAAAGTGTGGTCCATGTGGCTGATTGTGGGACTATGAGTTTGGCATCGACATTGTTCCATGCTGCTATTGTGTCTTCCCAAACTGCATATTCTGCATATGATAGTGATTTTGGACTTCACCTCCCTGTCCAGTATCTTCAAATGGCAAACTTCCTCTTGTCACTACATTTTCCTTAACTTTTCCTTTAAAATTCTCAGGATATCCATTTAGTTTGTAACAATCCTCTTGTAGGTGTGCAGTTTTGTGACAGAAATCATATTTCATCAGCTTAAAATAGTCCATTCTCAAGTGTCCTTTGGCATGGTAAAAATCACACACTACATTAGGGTTATATAGTTTCTTTTGCCTTGGACCTCCACTTCCATTGCTTGTTGTAAACATGGCTGATGACTCCATTGTATCCTGCATCATCCTTTGGCTCTCCTCCTGGTTGATCATTGCATAAACCTGATTTAGGTTTGGTATCTGTTGCATCATTATCACTTGACTTCTAGCTTGACTATAACTGTCATTAAGTTCCATAAAAATTTGTAGCATTCTCTGATATTGCAAATGATCTACAAATTCTTTCGACTTAGGACAACAAGATGGTAGTGGT
Organism: Anisodus acutangulus; assembly: GCA_029783415.1. Taxonomy (NCBI): domain Eukaryota; kingdom Viridiplantae; phylum Streptophyta; class Magnoliopsida; order Solanales; family Solanaceae; genus Anisodus; species Anisodus acutangulus. Next base: position 41,693,394 of record CM056507.1, read on the forward strand.
ATAATGGAATCATATTCATCCCAAAGGTCCTTAAGCTTAGAGTAGTACATAGACACATATAGTGTTCCCTGTCTCAATGTGACTATCTCCTTATGCAACTGAAATGTCCTCGAACTGTTTATTTTATCAAACCTATCATTCAGATCCTCCCATATCATATAAGAATCTGAATTAAACAATATTCCAGTCAGTAAGTTTTTGCTCACATTCCCCATTAGTCATGATACTACAATGACATTACACATATCCCAAAGCCTAGCTAATTCACCAGTGAATGTTTCTCTCTTCACTGTACCATCTATGAATCCTATTTTATTCTTTCCTAATAGGTCCAATTTCATCGCCCTACTCCATAAAGTGTAATTATCCATTCCAGTTAGCATTATTCCAACCGACAACGAACCTGGTGCATCAGATGGAAAAATATACAAATGATGGTTGTAATCGATGTTCATCGTTGTTGTCGCAGCTACATTGGTTATATCTTCTCAATTTGCTCCCATTGTTGTCGAATTTGTGATTTTTCAGACTTCAATTGCAAATATAATAACAGTATGTCTTCAAATGCGATTTGATTCAAGTTTTCGATGTTCGATTTCTTCGATTGTAGACATAGATCCGTCGAATCCCTCACTGCATGTAACTGAATTTCCCTCGATCTATGTCAGACGGTCGCTCTGATGCCGTGTTAGACTTCTGCACTGGTCTTGGAAGAAGAAGTCAAACCAGAAATGGCTAAGCTGTCATTGATGAAAAGCAGAGAAAACAGAGACAGTGTACTGCCCGAGAAAGAAGAACTTTCATATATGTGTGTTATCCTTACAATGCTTTACAAATGCTATATATATATATACACACTACAATTCATCCAAAAATATCTATTAATTATACAACAAACTCTTCAACAAACAAACCAACCCAACTACCTAACTCAACTCTTTATAACAAACATAACAAACTCAATAATAGTACTATCATGCACTCCTCCTCATGGTACCTTTGTGCACCTCTCTATTACTTTCACAGAAGATAAGGGGGTTGTATCCGATCTGGAAAACTCCTTTACGAGTCCGGTTAAACTGATAAATAGTGAGTACGGCTAGTAAGTAATGTAATGTAAAAACAAGCAATGATTCAAGAAAATATATGTAAAATCAATGGATGTTCTTTTGTATAATCCTTAGAGTAAAAAAGAGTTAGGGTTACAAAGGGTGAGCAAGATGTCATTCCTTCCCTTCTAAGCTACACATATATAAGACAAAGTTAGACTTTTAAACCCTAAAGTACTGGTGACCTGACCTCTCTGCCACTCCAACATTCGTGTATGCTGCGGCTCCTTAATCGAGACTGACAGATATGACCCAGGTTGATGAGAGTGAAAGCCAACTGTAAAGATCCTCCGAATCCTCCAAATCCTCCGAACATCCGGTTACGTGAGCTCCCCGGGGCACGCTCTTCACCAAATACAACATTCAAATGATTAGATTTGGAGTTGAAATTAAAGAGGCAGAATCTGAAACAAGGGGAAAATGAAAAAAAAAAATACCACTAGTAGAATGTTATAATTTGGAGACAAATTCATGACCTAAAATATTAAAGTAGAAGCGAGTTTCCTTGCTTTAATGAGATTCGACCAATAAAAAACAATTCACCTATACAAGCACGTACAATCGAACTTTCTGGCTAGGGAGTTCAACATAACAATGGCCAAGGTGGTAACTAAGCTTTAATTTTGGTAATATAATTTCATTCCATCATGAGCATTTTCTTTCATTTCATATGCCCTGATAAGAATATGGGATTTTTACACTCTATGATAATTAAGGAAAACTAATTACCCGTTTTAGCCAAGTTTTAATTTTTTACCGATTTAGAACTTTCTACATCAGCAATTATAGAATTCCAGGACAGTTGCAATTACCAACTTTTTATGTGAATATTAGTATAAAATTTGAGCTCTTTATAAAATCTTGAGGTGGAGAGAAATAGACATATTGTTGGCAAAGAAACCAAAACATCACAAAGCTGAAATAGATATTCAATCTATATGAATTTGGATGTGTAGACAAACTCGAAGCATAAACTAATGGTAGCAACAAATATAATAAGTAGAAAAACAAATATGGCAAAGGGAACAATATCAATCCCAAGAGACACCAACAATTGTGTGGAAAATCTCTTTCTAAGCGAAGAAGCAAAACCACGAGTCTCAGATCCATAAAAAAAATTCCACTATAACAAAAGGGAGTGAAGAATTTAACAATATCACGAAAAAGATTAGTTGGAAAATCAAATTTTATCCGCTCTCTAAAAATATGGTTGCTTATCGCTCCCTTCTTTGGTTATGTCTGAAAATATCGAAATAAAATGACCACGGTTTTAGGTTCACTTAATCTTGTTAGATATATGTGTTTCTTTTCAGTACTCAAGACTTTTTATTTTGAAATCAAACCTAAAATTAGTTCTTTTAAAAGTGTTTTTAAAAAAGGTGTGCTTCGATCGTGTCTCCGGAATACAATTGAATGTAGATATCATGAATGTGAGGTGCATGATACCAGGCCGAAAAACCCGGGCAACCCTTCCTCTATGTGCCAATCGCTAGCGCATCCAGTGCCTCGACGCCCAGCTCAAATGGAGAAATATAAATGAGCCAGGAAAAAAGGTTTTGGTACAAAATGAATTTTAATCCATGTAGAAGGGAAAAACCAAAAAATCTAATAAGAGCACGAAACAAATATATTCTCGCTGTTTCCGGTTAGGGGGAGGGGAACAAGAAGAATATTACTGAAAGAGAATAATCCCCTGATTATTTTCATTAATGTCAAAGGTATATATACATGATATACAATATTTAATTATGATAATTAAATCTACCTTTTACTAATACAAGACTACTACCTTTTCCTAATACAAGACTACTACCATAATTATAAATGTACAAGAACTCTAATATTGTAAGGAGTGATACACGACATATACACATAATATACACACGTATATTCTTTCACACCTCCGCAGTCATAGTGGGCGGTTGTCGTACGATAAGACTGTCCCTAAAATCTTCAAACAGAACTAAGGAAAGACCCTTATTAAAGATGTCAGCAATTTGGTACCGTGAAGGGACATGCAAGACACGTACTTGTCCACGAGCTACCTTTTTGCGAACAAAGTGAATATCCATCCCGATATGCTTAGTGCGTTGATGTTGGATTGGATTTTCAGAGAGATAGACCGCACTAACATTATCACAGTAAACCAACGTAGCTTTCTGAATATGAAAGTGAAGCTCTAATAGGAGGTTACGCAGCCAACATCACTCAGACACCAAATTGGCTACCCCTCGATACTCGGCCTCTGCAATGGATCGCGATAAAGTAGTCTGTCATTTAGCAGACCAAGAGACCAAGTTATCACCAAGAAATAGACAATAACTAGATGTCGAGTGTCTGGTATTTGGACATCCACCCCAATCAGCATTTGTATAAAACATGAGAGTAGATAGGAGGATAAATGCAAATCATAATCAAGAGTGCCCTGAATGTACCGCACAATGTATTTGAGAGCATGCATGTGTTATTCCCTCGGATCATGTATAAATAAACACACCTGCTGCATTGCATAAGTAATATCGGGTGTCGTAAATGTAAGATACTGAAGAGCCCCCGCAAGACTACGATAGTGAGAGGGATCTTCGTAGGGTGTGCTAGAATTAGTACTCAACTTCAGTTTGGTGTCAACCGGAGTACGAGATGAATTACAGGATGACATGTCAGCCCTCTCAATAATCTCAGCAACATACTTTCTCTGGATAAAAATAGACCACCTGCATGACGAGTTACAACTATACCCAAAAAACAACTCAAAGGCCCCAAGTCTTTTATAACAAATTCGGAACTGAGAAGAGATATGATAGACTTGCACAGTATATCAGAAGAGGCAATTAATATAATATCATCCACATATAACAGAATGTATGCCAGAGAAGTACCACGACGATAGATGAATATAGATGATCAGACCTGCAGTGAGAAAATCCAATAGTAGACACATAATCTTCAAACTTTTTATACCAGGCCCGAGGGGCTTGTTTTAGCCCATATAAGGACTTCTTCAGCAAACAGACATGGTTAGGATGATCAGGGTCCCAGAAACCCAAGGGCTGATGTATGTATACCGTTTCCTTGAGATCACCATATAAGAATGCATTCTTTATGTCCAGCTGATGAATGGGCCAGGCTTTGGAGAGAGACAGACTGAGAACAGTGCAAATAGTTGCTTTTTTGACAACCGAACTAAATGTCTCACCACAATCTACGCCAATCTGTTGAGTTTTGCCATCACCTACGAGACGGGTTTTATGCCTCTCAAAACAACCATCAGATTTTTTCTTATGAGTAAAAATCTACATAGAATGAATCACACTAACACCAGGTGGACGGGGCACCAAGTCCCACATTTTATTTTCAATAAGAGCATTATATTCATCATCCATGGCCATTTTCCAATTCAGGTCACGAGGGGCAGACACAAGATTATATGGTAGAGATGATTTAGTGACATTAGAATTGAGATTAAAATGACAGTTTGATTTAAAAATACCCCGTTGGCTACGAGTAACAGAACTTTGACTCGAAATAGAAGTGGGCTGGACCTGGGTCGGTGTGGTGATGTCAGAATTGGATCGGTTTGGGAGGAACAAACTCGGGTTGGGAGGTGGGCTAGCAGACAGTGGGCCTGCTGGCTGAGATACTGGACCGAGAGAGAGAATGGATGGGCTAACAGGCAGTGGGCTTGCTGGCTGTGAAACTAGATCTAGATGTGGGATATTTGGGCCAGCCCGGACCAAATTGTGGACCACATACGGTGAGAGCCTATCATCCAAAAATTATAGAAATTAGACACGAAATTATGTAACTTAGCAAACAGAAATTGGGTTCATCAAAAATTACATGGAGACTAATGATGATTTTATTAGAGGATAAATCATAACACTTATAACCACGATGATTAGACGGATTGCCTAAAAATACACAAGCGGTAGAGCGGACTTGTAATTTGTTTATTGTAGTGGAGAAAAAAAGAGGATAGCATAAACACCCAAACACCTTAAGATGAGAATATGACGAATCTTTGTGATAAAGAATTTTGAGTGGAGATTGGTATGCTAATCCTTTGCGAGGGAGTATGTTAAGAAGGTAAGTGGCCATTTGTAATGCATGATGCCAAAATGAAGGTGGTAATGAAGCATGGGCTAGTAATGTTCGAATAATATTATTAATGGTGCATATTTTCACTCGGCTTTCCCATTTTGTGAGGATGTATGTGGACAAGAAAACCGGAAATATATACCATTAATGTTACAAAATTCTCTAAAGGGCCCATTACCATATTCTCTTTCATTATCACATTGAATGTTTTTAATTTCCCGTTCAAATTGGGTATGGATAAACACTTTAAATGATAGGAATGTGGAATAAACTTGAGATTTTTTAGATAATGAAAAAGTCCACAAACAATTAGAATAATCATCCAAAAATAACACATAAGAACGGTGGCTCAAAGAGCTCAAAACGGGAGATATCCAAAAATAAAAAAATAATAATATCAACTGGCAACATCGTACAAGAATTGAAGGCAACAAACGGTAATTTAACATGTTTTCCAAGCAGACAAGAAGGACAGACATTAGTACTACGCATACTATTACACTCAATAATTCATTATTCTTAAGAGAGGAAATAACAGATGCTCCCGGATGACCCAAACGTTCATGCCATAAGAAAGGTTCTAAAGTGGCAAACATTGACGGTGTGGCTGGATTAGTGGTGATGGGATATAGCTCACCCCGACTATTACATCTCATTAGAGATATTTTCGTCTTGAAATCCTTCACAGAAAATCCAAAAGGCTCAAAGTCAACAAAAACTCAGTTATCAGTTGTAAATTTCCGAACATACACCAATTTTTTAATTAATTGAAGAGCATGAAGGATATTTTTCAAGACTAAATGTGGGTTCGGGGGAGATAAATTTGTGTGATCATAACCACGAATTAGAATTGAATTGAATTACCATTACCAATAATAATACACGATTTGTGCTCAAATTGAAATAAGATGAGAGATTACTTGGCGCGAATGTTATATAAGAAGTGGCATCGGTGTCCATGTATCAATTTGCATCAGGGGAATTTAATCCCTGTGTGTGCATCGCTGCCTCGATATCTGTGGGACTCGGGGCTATTGTTGGGCCTGTAGCAGCGAAGGCCTGTTGTGGCCGAGGCTCAAACAGGCCAGGCTGCTACCAGGGCCCATTCTGTCGAGCCCCTGGTTGCTGAAATCCACTGGGCCTGGCCCAAAAATTTGATGGAACGCCTGTTGGACCTGGATATGGTGGACTGGGCCACTGCCGACTGGCCCAACCCCACGACCACTGTGCATTGGCCCAAGGCTGCGGCCCAGTCTGCTGGCCACTGCCATCCGTCCTCCGCCACTGCCACCCCCGCCGTCGCCGCAGCTACCGCCATTGACACCGTAGTAGCCACAGTTTTTTCCACAATTTTTCTGATTTTGGCACTTTTTGCCGCCACCATTGGTACGATTTTATTCTGAATTTTCCAAAAAAGAGTGAGTGTCATCGGTGTTGCGTGACGTAGCCACCATCATGGTAGAATTAGCTCCGATTGCCGCCTTTTTAGCCAATCCAGCTTCTTCTAAGGTGAGCATGGAACGTGCTTGGTAGAACGACGGGAGAGAATTTCTTTGACGTAGAAGAGTTCCAACGCCATTATACACCTCGGAGAGGCCTGCAACCATCTGAAGAACCAGACGATCATTAGTGACGGGCGCGCCAACGTTCTTGAGTTGATCCGACAACTCCTTGAGCCTTTGACAATAGGCGGAGGCATTCAGAAAATCCTCCATGTTTATGTGGGAGAATTCATGCTCAAGGGTCACGACACGGGAATTTTTGTTATCTTGGAATAAATCACGCAACCTATTCCAAGCTTCCATTGCCGTGGCGTCGGGTTCAATAATAGTCTGCAAGAGGTCCGTAGAGATGGTGGAATAAATCCATTGGAGCACCGTAACATCAAGAGTTGCCCACAACTCTATTTCATCATCGGTGCTAGGCATCTTCTCCTTTCCTTTTTACGGTTCGACGATGTGATGAAGGAATCTATTAGACCGTGCGTAAATTTTAAATAGTTCTGCCCACGTCGCGTATTGGACGTTTTTCATCTCAAGAACAATAGGGATGTTGTTCTTGATATTGGAGACTACAAGGGCAGGATGAAAGGTGTTATTTGTGGTAGACATGAGGAAAGAATAAGTGGAGAATTAGGGTTTCAGAATTTTTTTTTGAAGGGAGGGGTAGGTACGGCCAACGGCCGAAGGGAGAGTAGGACGGCGGAAGCAAAAATTTGTGGAGAAGGAAAAGCTTACCCTAGACTGATGATTCTCATTAATGTCAAAGGTATATATACGTGATATATAATATTTAATTATGGTAATTAAATCTATCTTTTTCTAATACAAGACTACTACATTTTTCTAATACAAGACTGTTACCATAATTACACATGTACAAGAATTCTAATATTGTAAGGAGTGATACACGGCCTATACACATAATATACACACGTATATTCTGTCAATTACTATTTGCCAATTTACACAAAAGTCAAAGTAATATACAAATAATTATCAACGATAGATACATCTGAGTTTGATCAATCTATCTATACATATCTATATATCTAGTGTGGAGAAAATAAAAAAAAAAGAAACAAAAAAAATCATCCTATCAAACATACAAGAATCTTATCCCACAAGCAAACACTAAGGCATCTACACAAATTCAACACATTTGTCTTCGTCTTTAATCTATTTGTAGTTTCCTACTAACAATAATAATCAATCACCAATAATCACTAATTAACATATTAAATAAAAACCAAACTGTTTTCATCATCAAATCTCATATCCCCAATGCTCGAATGCACCCCGCCATCTTGTAAATTTGGATCTTCAAAATTCATGTCCATCATGAATCCATACTCATCGTCCTCAACCATTTGATCATTTTGTGGAGGTTTGTTCATTTCTTGAGACATTAATTGAAGATAGCTACTTTGGTTGTGGTCCGGTTCCAATAAATCAAACAACTTTTGGCTTTGATTGCCAGAAGGGCGCTGGGAGAAGGCGGCCGCTGCCATTAGGCGTGGGCCGCCGTAAGACAACGCAATATGTGACTGTTCCATATTGGGAGGAGAATTGACACCAACCTCGTACGTGTTGTTATTGTTATTCTCAGCTTTAGCTTTGTGAAATACTCGACATAACACCCAATCTTCCTGTTCAATCATCATAGACGTGTGACACAAATTTAGTAATGTCGTTAGATATTTTATACACTGTATACCAAAACGGTTTTAGAAATTACTCATATGTAGCTAAAATCTAGCTAGCAGCCATTCTTTTTGCCCTTCACCTTTATTGTTCCTCCCATTCAGCTAGGAGGTTTCTATGAAGTTTCTTTTCCATAAGCATTTGTCACGTGAAAATTGTTACAATCTTGATGTGTCTATGTGTCCCTATGTACTAAAGATAAAAATATCTTTGTTGTTTTATCATTAAATAATATTACGTGTGGCAGAATCTTTTCAAATCTTAATCAAATCATATAGAGTTCTGATTTTTCAACAACATTAAGATTCGTTTCATTGAAAGTAAATAAAAAGAAAATAGAATACCCTTAATGTAAAGAGAAGTGTATGTGTCTACACTAACACTAATATTGAAAAATAGGACGTACAACTTATTGGTAGATTAACTATATTCACCGATAGTGAAAATAAACTTTTATGTTATTAGATCAACTAAAAAATAACTAGAGATAACCTTTCATAAAAAATGAAATTTATAATTTTGAAAGAAAAGGCGACTCATCTGTTATAACAAATAATGCATGAAACCTGATAATGCAAAATTTCCTTATGATGCTGGTGACGGTTAAATTCGAGAGAATTATGTATATTGTGCACGACAAAGAAATTTTATTTACCTTAGGGGGTATATGTGGATTTTCCAGGCGGAATTCATGCATGATCCATCCAGTTTTAATTCCATTAGGAGCTCTATTCATGTAGAAAACTAGAGTTTTTCTCATCCCTACGATGGTACGAGTTCGAGGATCCAATACCGTCCGATCTTTGCCTGTGGCTTTCCAATAACCCGAAGTTGTGGCCCGATTGGTCCGAAAACCAGTAGCGTATTTCCTATCTCGAAAGCTGAAGAAGTACCATTCACTTGAGTTGAGCTTTGCCACCTCTAAATTGTCAAAAATAAACATTAATCAGTATAAAATATGATATATTCGTTAATTATATTAATTTGTACTACGAAATATGATGGAGAATGGAAGATTCAGATACACGTACAAGGAGGAGACTAGATTGATACATAATAATTATATCGGTCCAAATTAAGGTAAGAGGTGCAGACGACAACTAAAAGCATAATTCAGGATGACATTAACGTAATTGTGTGTCCCAAATCCCAATTTATGTGAAGAAGTTCGAAATAGGAGAGTTAAAACACTTAATTTCAATTATGAATTCGGGTATTGATTCTTCAAATAGTTTTAAAATATATCCTTAATACGGCCTCATGTGTGAACCTAATTCTTTTATCATAGGCCGAGCATGTGAAAATCTTTTGGATAATGGGGGCAGTGAGATTCACATTTGTCTGCTCTCATCTAAAAGTTTAAGTTGTTATAGAAAATAAACTTTTTATTTACTTAACTATTTTCTCATCATCAACATAGCTAATGATTCGAAATACTTAATGAAAAACATTTGAAAAAAATTATAATCAAATAAAAAAATTATTTAACTCCCCAAATAGTAACACCTTCACATAAATTTAGACTAAGAGAATATTTTAATTGTTGTGAGACCCCATCATCACAGGCTTGTAAGACAATTGCATTAGCTAAAGTGACGCAGCAAGTTGGGTATTAGTCACAATAGATTCTCTAGGCATGTTTCCTCTTTAGATAAACCTTTTGAGAAAGTTCATATGAAAGAATGGAAAAACAATTTTAACTTTTTCTTCACAATAGTCGAATTACTTGGACATTGGTGGGCAATACAACATCACTTTCGTCATGTCCCACCTAATAACATTTTAACAACTAAAATTAGGAGTAATAGTAACTAAATTAGGCTTTCTAATATATACAATTATTTCGTTTTTTAACCAACAAAATCCACACTAGTCATCACAATAATTTTTCAAAACATTTCATACATCTACTTATACGTGATGGTTCGTTGTTTCTATATATATCAATAAACTATACGTGCAAGAGAAAATTAATGAGATATATATGATGAAATAATATTATGGGAAGTAAGGTGGCCAAATGAAATGTCTCAATGGAACTATGGAAGTAGACCCCTCCTTTGGACTATTCATTCACATCCTTCTCTTTCAATTCTCTTACTCTTCTTCTCTCATTTTCTCACACACATGGCCAAAAGAGTATATTAGTCCATTAATTTTAGTGTGTGTCTTAATTCGACATAGCACAAAATTTAAGAATACAGAAAAGAAATTTTTTTCTTCTTATAGTCATAAACTATAAAGGTGTATGACATATCAAAAATATTATTTAAATTTTGAGGTCTTAAAAATGTCATATTATTCCTATATGAGTATCATAAGCAAAGATGAAGTCATACATGATTTCAATCTTATGGAATCTAAATTTTAATTTTATCAAGTTAATAAGTTATAAATTAATGATTTGCACATGTTCAATGGGTTCTTAAGACAAATACATTGAACCTGTAACCAACACTCTATCTCCAAACTCTGATCATAAGGTTAAAATAAACATATAGAAATTAGAAACTTATATATATATATAAAGACATGTGAAACGCATACAAACGTAACAAGAAGAGAATTTATGTTTTTCTCTCCTAAAATAAATTTCATGATTTTGAAACAAATTATAAGTTGCTCAAATACTTGAGATAATCGACATGCATGAGATATATATCAGGGCATACTACTCCCTCCTGTCTCAATTAATGTGTTATATATATATATATATATATCATGCATGTTGAGACTTGAGCAACTTATAATTTATTTCAAAATCATGAAATTTATTTTAGGAGGGAAAAACATAAATTCTCTTCTTGTTACGTTTGTATGCGTTTCACATGTCTTTCAAAAGAATTTTCAAAGAAACGTCCGTATCGCTCTACAGTGGTGTAATTTGTCTCAGACAAACATATACTCCTTATCGTTCCCTACCTGAAACTTTTCTAGAAAGAAAACAATTATCATGCGTCACAATTGTATTTCATAAGCTTCATATATAAAGATCGGAATAAGTGACATTTGATTTATTTATCATGATGAAGCGTTTTCTGAACTCCCCAAGTGTATTTTGGTTGAAGTATTTTAAACAAGTAATACTGTCAACTTTTGTTAAAGATAAAAAGAAGTCTGACTCCCCCAAGTGTAATAGTACTAAATTATTTTATTCCTCAGATAAAAAATACTAATTAGAACGTGAATTTCCTTTCTGATATTGAAAACTATCTAAAGATCTATATAAGAAAATAGAAAAAAGTTTGAAAGAAAAGAAAAAAAGTTATGAAAAAGTTATTTAGCAATTTATTAAAGGAGCCGGTGCACTAAGCTCCCGTTATGCGCGGGATCCAGGGAAGGACCGGACCACAAGGGTCTATTGTACGCAGTCTTACCTCATATTTCTGCAAGATGATGTTTCCATGGCTTGAACTCATGACCTCCTGGTAGGGGTGACAAAATTAGCCCAAACCCAAATGACCCGCCCAACCCGTCCAAGGTTTCATGGGTTTGGGAAAGAGTGATTTTGATGATGGGTTGTTTGGGCTAGCCCAAGTTGACTCATCATAAATCAGCAGCCCAAATGAACTCATGATGATGCTCAAACTTGACCTACGAAAATACTCAATCTTAACAATTAGAGCTCCACTCTAGATTAAGATTTTTGTTTATAATAATTATTTTTTAAAATCCTTTATTATTTCAGAACAATAAAAATACACCAACGCACCCCAACCACCCACCACACATCCATTCACCCTACTCCCTACCCCCTCCCCTACACCAACCCCCACCCAAGCACTGAACCACCCTCACATATCCGCCTCTACCTCGCCTACTCCACCCCACCCTACCTCCCTACCACCCCTACCCACATCTACCCCATCTACCCCCACCTCCCGCCTCTACCCCCACCCCACTTTCCCTACCCCATTCCCAAATTTCAATTTCATATTTTTTTACTTTTATAGACAATTTATAAAAAATATGATTTTTTTTTCTTAACTCCCCCTGCTCTACCCACACCTACCCCCCCTCCACCACCCACTCCTTTGCCCTACCCCCCCCCCAAAATTCTATTTCATATTTTTTTTACTTTTATAAAAAATATGAAACTTTTTCTTACCTACCGCCCTAACCCCCACCCCCACCGCATCCTCAAATTTCTATTTCATATTCTTTGTTACTTTTATAAAATAATTATTAAAAATATAAAAAAAAATTCTTACCCCCACCTCATGCCCTACCCATCCTCAAATTTTTATTTCATATTCTTTTTACTTTTATAAAAAAAATTATAAAAAAAAAATTACTCTTTCACTCCAAATTGTAGGCAAAATGGTTCAATTGTCTTTTATTATTTCACAACTCTGATTTTTGCTTATTTTGATCTTCGTACAAAGATTTCTTTGAATTTTTAGTCATTATGTCCCCACCTTGTATTTTACTCTTTCACTCCAAATGCAGGCAAAATGGTTCAATTGTTTTGTTGTTCTCGAGATCCCCCTCACCCCCAACCCCCAATACTCTCTCACTCCAAATGTAGGCAAATGATTATATTGTTCTGTTGTTTACGACAATCCTCCCCCCCCCCTCCCTCTCCCTCTCCCTCTCCCTCTCCCTCTCCCTCTCACACTACTCCCGAAGTTTTTATTTTGTATATTTATTTTATTTATATATAAAATTTTATTAAAAATGAGGAATTTTTCATACCTCATCACCCACCTCCACCTCCACCCCACCCACTACCCTACCCCCCGCCCTCCCACTCCCAAATTTTTTATTTTATGTATTTATTTTACTTTTATAAACTTTTTATAAAAAATGAGAAACTTTTGCTTACTCGATCCCCACCTCCCACCCGAAGTTTTTACTTTATATATTTATTTTACTTATACAATTTTTTTTATAAAAAATGAGAAACTTTTCTTACCCCCCCACTACCCCTGCCCTCCCACCCATTATTTTATATTTTTATTTTTCTCTTTATAAAAGTAAAAAAAATTCTTTAAAATATTATTCTTATTTTTAAAATAAAGATATGGAAAAATCAAATATCATAAAAAATAAAATAACATTATAGAAGGTAAGTTTGAAATTTTGTAAAAGTAATGGGTCAAGTTTGGCAAGTTGAGTTATGACCTATCATTTAGCCCATCTTAGCCGATGTAAGCTTTGGGCAAATTGAGCATTGGTCATCTATTGATTCAGCTCATCTTGACCCGCCCAACTTCAGCCCAAACGGCTCATCTGTCACCCCTACCTTCTGGTCACATGGCATCAACTTTACCAGTTACTGCAAGGCTCATTTCAAAGGAGGCGTATATAAAAATGAGCTATTTCTTAGTATAATTTATATGAGTGTGTTTAATTAGACAAAACTTTAAAAAAATTATTGAACTTTATGCTCGCAATGAGATTTTTGTTACTATAAAAATATGTCATAAAAATAAAAAAATATATAAAATCAAATTACTTCTAAATATACAAATATATCATTTGAAATAGTGCATATAATTAAATGGAGCAAAAGAATTTTTGTTAAAACATCTTTTCTTCTCTATCCACTATCTTGGTGAGAAATCTCCTAGTTTAAAGCTAAATTTCCGCATATTCTAAATGTGAACCAAATCCATTAAAACCTGAATTGATGTTAGTTTACTCCACAAAGCAACCATCATTTTCTTTTAAACTTATCTCTAATAGTACTCAATTCAGGAGACAACATCAAAGAATAACTAAAAAGGCCTAAAGACTCTGAAATATATATTTAGAAAAGACAAAAAAGTTGCAGATTCAGTTTCATAATCTTATTAGAGTATAGTTTAGCATTAGCTTCCCATGAAAAAAAAAAGTATAAAGAAATCAGGAAAAACGTCCGTTAAAGCCACTTTTTTTGCAACTTTTTCATCTAATCATGAACTACACTATTTTGTGTAGTGATGATCAGTTTTCCATCTCTAAATTTCTTTTTCGTTTGTAAATAACACATAAACAGAAAAAATAGGTATCATTGGAAACAAAGATAAGAATGAAAAGGTCGGAATGAATTGACGGAGCAAAAATTCTTACTAAGGGAAGTCAAAATATAAATTAATATATATAAACTATGAGTTAGAAGTATTTTTACTTTCGTTTGAGCGGATCACCACTACTGAGGACCCCCTCTTAGATGGGAAGGAGGGCGAGGGCGTAGCACACCCGTAGAAAATTCACTTTCTTTTTTATGTTACGATCACATAAAAACATAAACCTTTGGTACATATGTAAAAGATACTTTTCAACCGAGCTACACAATATAATTTTCTGCCAAAATTCACCAGAGTATTTCATAGAAAGAGAAGAAGAAAAAGGAGTAATTAGAGATAGAGATAAGGAAACTATGAAGAAGAAGACTTACCAGGAAGTTGCCATGGTTCACAAGTATGGAGATCAATTTCCACTAAAGTTCCTTTAAGAACATCTTCATTTGCAATTTTCTTGAAGAGATAATGGCAAACTAATTCTTCATCACTTGGATAAAATTTAAATCCAGGAGGAAGTGTAGCTCCAATGTCTCTTAAATCCATTTGGGGAGTGGTTTTGTTTTGTATTAAAATAATATAATTTTCTGTGGGTTTTGGAAAGAAGAATATTGAAGCTAAAGGAATAACTTTGTTCTAAAATCTAAGGGAGCATTTAATTTCTTTTGTTTGATAATATATTAATACAGAGAAGGAAAAGGTATGTGTATTTATATATAGATAGAGGGAGGTTGACAAATGCCCTTTGCCACTTGGAATTTGTTACATTATTCTAGCACCTTATTATGCTTGTGAAGTTCGTTATTGTTATTTGTTGGGACCTTCTATGAAAACCAAAGCCACAAGAAATCTACCTTTGTGGGCGTAATAATAAGTGAAGGAATTAAATTAATAAAAACCTAATGGAAACTATTAAGAGGAGTACTATACACTATTACTAAGTCGGTCCAAAGCATATTATTTAGGGGAGAACCTCCAAAATACTCCTTTTACCAAATTTATAGACATTCAAAATGTGATTTTAGGTTCTATATCATTTGACCCTAACTTATAATTAAAATTATCTCATATTTTCAAATCTTACCTTATTTAGCCCATTTTGTATATAATTTGAAATATTTAGGAAAAAGTAATAATTTCTTAATTTGTGATTGTGATTTTCAATTTTTGATGCTTAAAAGTTGATTGAGAGTATCATCACAGATTTTAAATATTGTTGGGTAAAGTGAAAATTAAAAACACTGATCCAATGTTGGGTGTTTTAAAAACTTGAGAACCCACAAATGGGTTCTGGGATTTGTTGAATCTTTTTAAAATTGATTATTGTGGTTCTTTAGGATGTCATTTTGAAGTCGTGGTTAAACTTTGAAGTTATTCGAAAAAGATTTGAGCTAATTTGTGATGTTTGTGGGTTGAAGTTGGTAGGAGACGGAACCCAATTTTTTTATAAGTTTGAATAATTTTGTATAAAGTGTAACAGTGTGTATGAACACCTGTTATACATAATTATAAACTTTTATCCAATGTTGATAAATTATTTATAATAACTGTATATTATTATATACCGGGTATATCAACACTAATGCGGAAAACAAAGTTAGCTATGTGGACGTAAACTAAAAATATTATTACATAAGTGTAATATTTTGTATTTGACTGTATATTTTTGAAATTTTTCTTAAAAATTTGTACAAAATTCCATTAACTATATATAGGGCTGACATGGATAGGAGGTGGATCGGGTGGAGCTCAATTCGTCTCCACCCACCAACAATCCATCTACCACCCGACCCATCCATTACCCTATTTTTTCTTCATCCACATCCGATCCACCCATCATCCACGTGTGAATCAGGTGCTTCGCGGATTAAAATTATAGCACAATCAGTCAATCACTTAAAATCCTTGGTAAAACGAAAAAAAAAGTACATCAAATAAATATCATCATACTGTTTTTACAAGTACTTTGTGATATTCATTGATGATAGCACAAGGTATTGTTACATTTACTTGTTGAAAAGTAAGGATGAAGCCTTTGAAGCGTTCCGACCTTACAAAGCAGAAGTTGAGAACCAACTAAGCATGCAGATTAAATCCATTCGTAGCGATAGAGGGGGAGAATATGTAGCGTCATTTGAGAAATATTGTGCCGAATCGGCCATTGTTCATCAAACGACGGCTCCATACTCACCTCAGTCGAACGGTGTGGCGGAACGCAAGAACCGCACATTGAAGAAAATGATGAATGCCTTACTCATCAATTCCGGTCTTCCACAAAACATGTGGGGAGAAGTTGTCCTTACCGCTAATACGATTCTTAACAGAGTCCCACATAAGGGTAAGGACAAAATTCCATATGAATCATGGAAGGGAAAGAAATCCACTTATAAATATTTAAAGGTGTGGGGTTGTTTGGCAAAGGTCGAAGTACCCAAGCCAAAGCATGTCAAGAGTGGGCCTAAGAATGTAGATTGTATTTTCATCGGATATGCAAATAACAATAGTGCTTATCGCTTCTAAGTGCATAAGTCAGATATCCACGGGGTACAATCATGGAATCATGAAATCAAGGAATGTTCAATTCTTTGAAGATACTTTCCTAGAAAGGAAAAAAGACATAACCTCTCGCAAACAAAGTTATGAACAAAGCTCTCAGGAATCGGGAGTCGTTGACAGCCCGGATCTAGATAGTTCAAATTTAGTGGACCTCAAAGTGGCTGAATATTCGGAATCTAGTGTTGCAGATTCTCAGAACTTGGAGACTCCAGAGATGGAACCACGGCGAAGTAAAAGGGCCAGGAAGGATAAATCCTTCGGTCCTGACTTTGTAGCTTATATGGTTGATGATGAACCAAGGACAATTGCTGAAGCATTGTCAACTCTAGAGGCACCACTCTGGAAAGAAGCTATTGAGAGTGAAATAGACTCTATTCTGCATAACCATACTTGGAAGTTGGTTGATCTTCATCTGGGAAATAAACCGTTGGGTTGTAAATGGATACTCAAACGGAAGTATAAAGCAGACGGGTTTATAGATAAGTACAAGGCCAGGTTGGTAGTCAAGGGCTGTCGGCAAAAGGAAGGCCTTGACTATTTTGACACGTACTCCCCGGTGTCTTGGATGACGTCCATACGGATATTCATTGCGATCGCAACATTGCGTGACCTTGAGATACATCAAATGGATGTCAAGACAGCCTTCCTAAATAGTGATTTAGAAGAAGAAATCTATATGGAACAACCCGAGGGGTATGTGGTTCCAGGGCAAGAGAAGAAAGTCTATTGGCTTATCAAATCTCTGTACGGGCTGAAACAAGCCCCGAAGCAATGACACGAAAAATTTGATAGTACTCTACTATCAAAGGGTTTTGCCATTAATGAGTGCGACAAATCTGTCTACATGAAAGGTAACTCTGATTCGTTCGTCATGATATGCATGTATGTAGATGACATGTTGATCACAGAGAGCAGTCCTAACATGATTCTAGAGACAAAGAACATGTTGAAACAATGCTTCGACATGAAGGATATGAGTATCACCGATGTCATATTAGGGATAAAGATCTCTAAGACATCTGACGGAATGGTCTTATATCAGTCTCACTACATCGAGGATGTGTTGAGAAAGTTCGGGATGTTTGACAGTTCGCCTATAAAGGCACCACTGGATAGAAATCAAAAGCTTGATAAAAATCGTGGTCCACCCGTATGCCAGGAGCAATATGCACAAATAATTGGGAGTTTGATGTACATAACAAACTGCACCCGACCTGATATTGCTTATGCAGTCAACAAGTTGGCTAGGTTTATCTGTAATCCGAGTAATGATCATTGGAAGGCGTTGAATCGAGTACTATGATACCGGAAATACACGCTAACCTACGGGTTGCATTATTCGAGATATCCAACTGTACTAGAGGGGTACAATGATGCAAACTAGATATCTGATATAGAGAATATCAAGTCCACTAGTGGGTATGTATTTACAATTAGTGGTGGGGTTGTGTCTTGAAAATTCTCTAAGCAAACTTGCATAGCCCGATCCACGATGGAATCAGAGTTTATCGCTTTAGATAAAGCAGGAGAAGAAGTTGTGTGACTTCATGACTTCTTAGAGGATGTTCCTTGTTGGGACAAACCCGTACCTTCTGTAATGATCCACTGCGACAGTCAGTCGACTGTAGGAAGGGCACATAGTTCTATGTACAATGGCAAGTCTCGTCATATTCGACGGAGACATAAGATCGTTAGGCAGCTGATCACAACGGGTATAATATCTATTGATTACATAAAGTCAAAGGATAATAAAGCGGACCCGCTGACAAAGGGATTACCCAAAGATCAGATGTTCTGTCTGTCTAGGGGAATGGGCTTAAAACCCAAGGTATAAGAACCAATACGGTGGTAACCCAACCTTACTGACTGGAGATCCCAGGAAATAGGTTCAATAGGAAAACTAAGTTGTAAAGGTTCAGTTGATCACTTCGGATAGTGATTTCTGTAATGAAACACCAAATCCAAAGTCGTTCCCGCGATAGACTATAAGTGCTATCTACAATGTGGGTGAAGGTTAAGTTTCCAAAACCTTTAATGATCCTCACCGGTTGAGGTTAGGTTTGGGGAAACTTTTAATGGTTCCTAACACTTGTAAAGTGGGGTATAGCAGGATACCTTGTAGGAGACCACCTATTTAAGTGCGAGGACAGACTGCCTCAAATGAACGCACTTAAAAATCCAAGAAGTGTCCACGGCCACAACGGAAAAAACATTACGAAGAACTGAGTAAAGGAAGTTGTTGTGTTGGTACCATTGACTTGGATTACACTAAACACTGACGGTTCAAGACATCACGTTCACCGCGCAGTAAATAAGTACGATGGTATTCAACTATGGAAGGTTCAAAGCGTATGCTACCTATCCAGATGCAACATCGGTCCGCTGAAATATTGCTGGAAAAGGCACCATGTGTGTGCGTCACGTCGGAAAAATCGTTTCCACACACGTGCACACGTAGTGCCAAGTATCGCAAATTTCATTAGTGAAAGAGATATTGGTACATATGTAATACGTTTGAGACATAGAATTATGGACAGTTATTGGCCAAATGAAAATGTATTCCACGCTGGTAAGAAGGAAGAAGTGTACGAAGTTATATCCCAACAATATGTATTTCATTGTAATAGTTACTTACTTTCCGTTTCCTGCAACAATTGTATCCCAACAATATAAAACTCGTTAAGATGTACCTAAACTTTTGGATAAGAAAATAATTTCAATTTCGGAAACTTGAATTTCGATGTTGAAGCTTCAATGCTTTATTAATGGGGGGCTGACTCTGGCTCTTCATTTTTTTCTTGAAAAGTCTGATAGAGAAGTTAAGAAGAAAGGAAAGATCTTTTAAAAAAAATATTTTTGTGGGTTTTATTGAAGGTTGTATATATTATGTGAAGAGTTTAATGCTATATTTTGAAAGTGGAATAAATACCTATTTTTATATTTAGGGGTTAAATTACGTATATCTCTATAAGTCTCTCTATAATATATATATATATATATATATATATATATATATATATATATATATATATTTCTCGATTGTTTTGTTGGAAAAGCGATACGATTTAAGTTATATGTGATGACAACGTAGTGAATATATTTATTATATCAGGTTACTTATCATTTATTATAGATTTCTAATAAATTATATTAAATGCAGTTATGTGTAATTCCTTTAACATGATGAACGGATTGTGTAAATATTTTTTACTTCTTCAATGCATAGAATTTAAATTATATAATTTTAGTTCTATTTGCACTGACAATGTGTCAATAATATCTACACAATAAGTTATTTATTAGGTAATTATAATTAAATTTTCTAATAAGCATTAAGTGATATTTTGATTAAAGATAAGATAACTTGCTATTATATATTAAAATTTAACTAATAATATAAAAAAATTTCACAGTCGATATATATAATATAAATTCTTGATAAATCATTAAGACAATATGTGTAATCCGATCGCAGCCTCGGTGTCGATATGCGTAAACAAGTCATAACCGTGTATTGATTAATAGAGAAACAAAGTTTACTTTTCAAGGAGATTATAAGTCAAAAGGGTCATAATGATGACAGACAGTATAGATTAGCTTACATAATTTTATCTAGCACTAAATTTAATTCGAAAGGGAACAAAAAAATTCAATCAACTTGGTTCCTTTGATATAGGCACTTTGATGTGAATTTAATGGTAATAATTGATACTTCCTCCATCTCAAATTATTTGTAGCTTTTTTTGTTCTACACGTCCTTTAAAAAATATTAATTAGGAGTATTTGATCACTTTTATCATTATTTATGTCTAAGTTATAATCTCTTTCAATTAAATATTTGTTTTATTTATGTGTCATCTCCATTAGTGACAAAATTCTACTAAGGGTAAAATAGGAAAGAAATAATTAATTGTGTCTTGAACTTCTATAACGATAAATAATTTGAGATAATTATTTTTAGTAATCACGATAAATAATTTGAGGCGGATGTAATATAGGATAGAGTAATTAAGGAAGACAGAATTGGTCATCTTCTCCTATGTCCACGACATGACTGTTAAGAGTTCAAATTTTTGCGGGGAATATCTTCAAAGGCACTGGTTTTTTATTTTTTTCCCTCAAATTATTGATCTTTAATTTTTTCCTTACGCTTAAAAAAGTGATTGAAAATATCTTGAGATCCCGGATTTGAACACCTGCGCAGTAAAAAATTAAAAGAATAATTTGCAAGACAGACTTTAAATTCCCAAGGCAGAGTTTGACCTCAAGCATAAAACAAACTCTGTTTTAAGGTAGAGTTTGTAGACAAACTCTCATGCCGGAAGGCAAACTCTGTCTTAAAGTAAAATTTGTAGATAACTATGTCTTTCGAATCTCAAATTCTGCCTCTCGAATTTTTTAAATTTTTGACTGAGCTATGATTCGAATATGAATTTTTAAGAAAAGGACAAAAAACTAAGATTTCTAAAGTGATAGGTAAAAATTAAAGACCACCCCGGAAATTACTGCGAATTGTCCATTAGAATTTGAAGAAAATGATTAGTGAAGAAGATGGGCCACTCTCATATATAGTTATTGTAGTGACATGTACTCCTGTGGGGTCTACAAGGATGAAGAACTCAAACTTAATCATCAAAACTTTCAAAAACGAAAGGAAAAGTAATTAGTAAATAAATTCAATACGCGCTTTTATTTGTTTGAGAATTTGTTCGAATTATGAAAATCATGACCAAATTGATTATCTGTGAGAAGATGGAATCATCATGTCATAATCATGAATAATTCTATTTTTATTTTTTACTCGGGGTTCGATATCAATATTAGAACTCTGATTAATCAGAATTCATGTTGCATAAAAGCCTATTTAAGGGGAAACATATCCTAACAGAATTTTTCTCATATTCAATATTCGAATCCGAAATCTTTAATTAAGAAAGACGAAATCCTATCCATCCCTTCAATGATGGATCTAAATTTTTTACTAAAAAGTTCAAAATGTAAAAGAATAAATACACAAAGAAGTCAAGAAAATTCAAAATCTAATATATATGTGTGTGTGTGAAGAGCAAATGATGACATAGGAATGGGACCTAAATTATACTTGATTATACTTTGGGGGAATATTAAATACAATAATTGAGGCCAAGGCTTGTTGAAAGGCTTTTGAGTATCAAGTGTGTGATACAAGGTATAAGATCTTTGCTTTGCCCATGAAAAGTTAAAAATTGTTGACACGTATTTGTATTTGCGGCCCATTCAAGGCACTTACGGCTTATTTTCCTCTACCAGCCTTATGATTATCTGGCATTACAGCTTCAATGCAAAGCCATATGTTCATGAAACTTTTTACATACAAGTTAATTTTTCTTTTATTCGGGGTCGACATTCATATTAAAATCCGATTAAATTTGAATTCGCATCGAAATATTTCACACGCAAGTTGATGCTACGGTTCCACATTCTTTATTTATATTTTGGGTTAATTTTAAAGACCTCTCCTGGTATTTGACTTCGTCATACTAGCCTTTTCTGCACTTTACGATATTATGCTTAACCCTTATTTTGATTTTTCTTGTAACAGTACTTTTAACCTTTTATAATTAACATAAAAGATTACAATTTAACTAATTTTACAATTGTAACAGTACTCGTATTATTTTCATAGCTTTCATTTGATTTCACTAAGAATTGAAGTAACCTTTGTGATTTCAGATGAATTATATAAGCAGTTGATTCTTCACATTCACAAGCAGGTGATGGTATCATAATATCTATCAATCATGGCCAACATTTTCCCAGTGCTTCAGGGGGCTTTGGCCTTTTTTGTTATAGATATTTAACTGGTTTGGAAGATAAACTATCAATCAATGATGGATTTCAAGTTCAGACTATGATGACTGACATCCTCACTTACGCAACGAAATTGAGTTGATGGAGTATCCAGTGTCCTTAAGTTATTCTCTTTGTTATCTCCTTCTCTCATCTCTGCCCACAAATCCCTCAATTTTGAATAATAGGTAGTTACAGAGTCATTACGTTGTTTGAAATTTCTAATTTCTTACTATAGATGATAAGCTCTTGTTAAATCAGTTCTGTCAAATCTTTCCTCAAAATCCTTTCAAACCTTCTTTGCATTTGATGCATACATGATTTCAGGTGGCAATTCACTTGCAACTACGCTTGCGATCCATGATAATACTATCGCATTGCATTTTTTCCACTATTCTTTCAAAGCTCCTTTATATGCACTTTCTTTTAAATGTCCCATCTACGAATCAAAGCTTGCCTTTTTCCCTTAGTGTCAAGTTCATCGATCTACTCCATAGTCCATATTTTTGGTCCTGTGAGTTTCGTTGGCATAAGAACAACACCAGGTGTATCTGAAGCTTTTTGAAAAAGTGGACGATTGTGATTCAGAGTTGGAACTTCGTTAACTATGGATGTCTCCATTGTTACGTGTATCGAAGTTTTGATTACTTCAATTTTCTAACTCTTCTTCACACGATTTATTTCTCTTTTAATCGTTGCTCTGATATCATTTTAAATCAGTAATATTGATAATTCGATCATTGAATCATTGAAACTGAATTGCATGAAGAGAGAGAGAGAGAGAGAGTTAAATAAGAAAGAAGAAGATATTTTCATTGATTAAAATCAGTTGGTGTGGTTACGCTTATAGGTGTAATGCAGTGCACTACATGTGACACTCTAACAAACTAACTGCCTCCATATTGCTAGCTCAGCTACAACTCATTTATCTATATTCGATACTCTCATATACAAAAATATATTGCTTGTATACACATACATATACATCCATTTCAATAAGAGGTATAGTTGATTATAGTATATACAAAGTGTTGGAAATTAGCCTTTGGCGGGAGTTGCGACCGACCAACTTTAACGGCTTAAACACTAGTGTTACGCATGTTGGAGAATCGGGTTCTTCACACGTGCATGATCTACTAAGTACGTAGATAACCGTAGGGCCAAGAATCGTCAAATTTCATTGAAAAATGAAAGAGATATTGGTTCACGAAGTGAGGTGTTTGAAGCATGGAAAAGTGTGGTATTGTGCTCAATTTTTCCTCATCGGTAGAGGAAGAATGAATTGTTTTATTAATAAGTCTTAAAGTTGGTTTGGGGTTTGGGACCCCAAGGGGTATCCCGTGTGTTTAAAGGAGGAAGGACCTAGATGTGCTTCGGTTCAAGGAAAGGCCACACGCGCGCCGCCCGCCCGTCCGGTTCACGGGTCACGGGCTGTGGGCTGTGCTTCTTCTGATATTATCTTTTTGGGTCAGAGAACTTTGCCAGATGTACAGTTTGGACCAGAATTCTTTCATATGTACAGTTTGGTCCATGAAGTTTCCAGAAAGTCAAAATTGGGCAGAGAGATCAGAAATGCCATAGCACTCAATTCAGCCATTTATTTTGGCTGAATTACTCCTCCTATAATGGCCAATCCGTTGCATCTTCACCATTTATTTTGGTGGTATTACTACATCCATAATGCCCATTACTTGGCCAGTAATGACACTTATGGAGGCAGTTCAACAGCCCCTCCCTCACCTATATAAACAACCCCTTACACCATTGTTGAGCTACTCACACAACACAGAAAACAGACGAAAAACAGAAACAATTCAGTTCTTCCTACAAGCTTCCAAACATCATTTCATTACTCAAAATTCTTCACGGTAGCACTTTAGTTTCCTTTGCTCAATTGTTCCATTGCTGTTTTATCTTGGGAGACAATTGTTCAGGACGTATAAAGGATACATACTGGGCAATATTGTATTAAAGACAGAGTGCCACACTCGACTCAGCATACACCAAAAACAGAAAACAGTTCCAGTTTTTCTTATTCAATATCTTTGTAATTTTCAGTTTTGTTGTTGAAGTATATTTTTAGTTCTTGTAAGTTTTAGCAGTTATTTGTAATTTTCGTTTCTTGTACCTTTGTAACCAACACAAAGTGCTTCCTATCATAATTTTTTTATCCGTAGATTTCAAATTTGAGACCTTTGATTTAGAGTAGAGAGATTCTATCGTTCCACCCCAACACTTAATAGTGTCAATGATATATAATTAATTGAATCTTTAACCAAATAATCACATGGTAGTAGCATCCATAAAGCCTCTTAAAAAGAAAATAGTGATAATTTATGTTGTCACCAAACTTACTGAAGAATTAGGTTCTTCAGTAGTAAACAAGAAGTAAATTGCAGAATAATAAATTATACGAGAATTTTTATATGAAAAACACCTCGCTCAAGGAAGGTAAAAATCACGATATATGTCCACTAGAATTTTCGCAAAACTCCACTTACAACTTAAAACAACACCTAATACAAATTATCTATGAATGTAAAAGCTCACAGTTTAAATATAAATAATCTAATTATTACAACTCAAAGAACTGTACAAATAAATCTTGATATGAATAAGTTCTTCTTCGTTGCAGTTGCCTCTTTCTCACTTGAAGACACTCTTGAATGAATCTCTTTATTTGCTCTGGTCTTCTCTCTTCGGTGGTTGTCTTCACCAACATCAATGTGATGCTTTGTATAGGAGTAGGATGACCGTTTCTTGTTCTTCAAATCTAAATCATACTTGGTTCAAGAAACAAAGATTCCAATCCTTAATGGAATTGAGTTTGCATTTCTCTTATTTCAAAGTTAATTTCATATATTCAATTATGGAAATATTTTCATGTTTTGAACTTGTATTCCTTGTAAAATTGAAGTAAGCCTTAATCTCAATACTTCAAGAATTTCTTTTTGCGCGTGGAACAGTTTATCCTGCTTGGACTAAACATTCTCCATCTCTTCTGCAAAGGACCTGATTCTAGCTTTCAGTGTTTGTGCAATCATGTTGTCAGCATTACCAGTTCCTTTAAGAGATCTGTTAAGGACATCGTTCTTGTGTATGTTTGTTCATTCTTCTTGATCGTCAAATTTAATTATATATTATTTATCAATCATCAAAACTTCATGAGATCTTGAATTGAAATCTAGATCAAAGCAGCTTTCGGGTTCTATCTCTCATTTCTAATCATTGTATGCTAAGAAGGATGGACTAGTTTGTTGGTAGTTGATGTGTCACTTTTATGGGATAAAAGAGGTGAAAAGGCAACCCAAGAATTCTCCTATCCCTCTTTAAAACTGCATGGAAGAATCTTAAACCGTTGATGGAAGCTTAGTACTGTCTTTATGATAAAAAGTGTAGGTAGCAACTTTTTCTTTTCTTTTTGCATTTTTGTCAAAAAGTACGTATAGCCAATTGAATTTTTCCACTTATTGCAACTTTTATTATTGCAACTTTTATGAAAATGTATGCAGGTTATTCTCAGCACATCCGTCTTGCTAACAAAACTACAGCATATTCGATATAATTCAACAAGTAAAGTCAATTAATTGATGATATTTAAATTATGTAAACTTTTATCAATAATTTAAAATAAGCTTTTTTCATATATTGACATGAGAAGAATATCAGAGTACTCTTCGTATAATTTGTAAATATCTATATTTTAAATTTAAAATATTAAGTTGATCTAATCCAATTTAGCTTTGAAGATTAATTAAATTAGTGCTAGGATGGGTGATCTCTTGGGAAGTCTCTGTGTCGCATCCCTCCTTTTACTGCTTTAATTTGCTTGTCCTTATGCTGAGGGTCTACCGGGAATAACCTCTCTACTTTCCAAGATAGAGATAAGGTTTGTGTATACTATATCCTCTCCGGACCCCACTTTATGAGATTTCACTGATATGTTATTGTTGTTGTTGACTCTCGATAGTAGAAAAATATCACATAAATTGAGACATAAAATGAGTAATTAATAGTAACATGTTACTTGTCAATTTATGCTTAGCATAGGTACTTGCGTGCAATCATTTTTTAAGTAATTTGATTATATAAATTCTTTTCACATCAAGGAATTACTCTTAAACTGCTACAATATACCAGAAAATTAAATAAATACTCTTCACATTAAGAAATAACTCCTAAACTGCTAGAATACATAGACCATAAAATTAAAATAGACAATTGAGAGATGAAGTTGGACGAAGCGGAGACAGTAGTTAATTCTGTTTCGAGAATCAGGAAGATTGTATATTTAACGATAAATTAAAAAAAAGTAGAAAGTGATTAAAGATGTAGAAACTACAAGTCAACATCCAAAGCGAATCTTGGGATAAAGAATGATAACGACATAAATTAATTAAATTAATTAGAGAGCCAGATGAAAATTTTAAAGTTTACGCATTCAAAATTTTAGTATTTTTAAGTTAGTGCGTTTTAAATTAGTAATTCATATATATTTAGTGAATTTCTACCGACAAATTGAGTGATTGGTCAAAAGTCCAAAACTATTAGGTTCAATCAAACCGGTAACTCATACTCTATCTCCATCTAATAGAGAATACGTAAATATTCTTCATATATTATGTAATTATTATTTTAGTGTAATTATGTAAAGTAGATATTCTCATATGATTAGGATTACAATTGTAAACACATATATATATTGTATTAATGAGAAGACTCCATACAAGGAGAATTACACTATTCTACATGGTATTCAAGAGTCAACCCCTAAAACTCTCCCTACCCTAAATATTGTTCTCGGACGTCACCCCCCCCCCCCAACCTCTATTTCCTTGCTTCGGGCGGCACACCCCACCCCCCTCCCAAACCCTAACTAATTTCAGTTGCCACCCTCCATTTCCTTCCAATTTTCTGGTGGCAACATGGGTTCTCCTAACTCCTCCTCCTCCACACAAGATGTCACATATCCTCTTCATCCCTCCTCCTCTACCAGCTCCTTTCATCCGGCCTTCGCCGTAATAAATATCAAGAACTTTATCCATTTGGTTCTTGATCAAGGGGATGGACAATACTCTTCGTGGGTAGAATTATTTCAAATTCATGTATGGGCCTACAACGTTCTTGATCACATTGACGCCCCCATACCCCGTCCGCCCGACGTTGACAACACAGCGTGGAAAATGCTTGATGCTATTGTCAAGCAATGGATTTATGACACCATATCCAAGGATTTACTTCATACGATTATGAAGGCAAGTTGTTTCGGCTCATGAACTATAGACAAGACTAGAAGAAATCTTTCAAGACAACAAACATACACCTGGCGTGTATCTGGAGGAACAATTCAACAGCACCCGTCTTGAAAACTTGGGAAATATGTCCGACTATTGTAAACAATTGAAATTGGTTGCAGAACAACTATCGAATGTGGGCACTCCGATATCAGAAACTAAGATGGTTCTACAACTAATTAATGGATTGCCAAAGGGTGAGTACGATACCCTTGCAACGATGATCCAATAAGCCGATCCACTCCCTAGTTTCAATAAGTCCCGATCACAATTACTATTGGAGGAAACTAGGCGTGTTAAACAGGATAAGGCATAGTTTATGGATTGCCAAATTGAAATTGGTTGCAGATCACACACGGACGGTCACGCTCCGCGGGGTGGCGGTAAAGGTAGAGGTCGAGGCGGTGGTCGCAACGGAAGAGGTAAAGGCCACGACCGCGGCAACAATACTAGTGGAAAATTACAGCAGACCCCGCAGCTATGTCAGTGGGCCGGCCTAGTACCATGGTTGAGGTCCGGAAGTTGGGCCTCACCCCCGTGCCCATATCCGACGGCACCGGCCCAAAGCAGTGGGCAGTGGCAGCAGTCGAGTATTTTGAGCTCCCATTCGGGCCCACACCAGGCGAGACTGACACATGAGGCTCATGTCTCAGTTGCCCAATAGCAACAACAATCATACGACCTCCTTACCCCTACCGAACTAGGCCAAGCCTACAACACCATGAATTTACAGCAGCCCGATGATGCATGGTATATGGATACGGGCGCCATATTCCACCTCACTCGTAACTCTGGTAATCTACCTCAACTGTTTAATTTGAATAATCCTCAATTTATTTTGGTTGGAAACGGTAATCGAATTACAATTTAAGGCTATGGCACCACACAAACACCACCATCTCACCCTCCATTTTCCCTCAAAAATGTCCTATATGCTCTTAACATTATTAAGAACTTAATCTCTATTA
This sequence comes from Anisodus acutangulus, assembly GCA_029783415.1. Lineage (NCBI taxonomy): Eukaryota > Viridiplantae > Streptophyta > Magnoliopsida > Solanales > Solanaceae > Anisodus > Anisodus acutangulus. The sequence continues at coordinate 41,722,456 of CM056507.1, forward strand.
GAAAATTTGTTAGTGACAATTCCGTATCTATTGAGTTTGACCTTTTTGGTTTTTCTATGAAGGACCTACGTACATGAAAAATTCTTACGAGATGTAATAGTGTGGGGACATCTATCCTTTCTCATCCAATTTCGCAGCTAGTGTCACCCAACATACCTCTTTAGCTGCAATCTCTCTATCAACCTGGCACAATAGACTTGGACACCCGGGAGCACCTGTTTTTCACTTTCTTAGAAGTCAAAATTTTATGAAATGTAATAAAGGGAAAGTCACCCAAAATTGCTACTTTTTATCCTTTAGGGAAGCATGTTAGACTTCATTTTACGTCGTCTTTAAGTGTTACTTTTTCTCCTTTTTACATCATTCATGCATATTTCTGGACATCTCCTATTCCTAGCAAATTGGGTCATAACTATTATTTGGTATTATTAGATGATTTCTCTCATTTTGTTTGGGTCTATCCGCTCAAATATAAATTTCAGGTTTACTCCATGTTTCTTGAATTTCGAACATATGTTAAAACACAATTTGAAAAGGACATAAAATCGTTCGAATGTGACAATGGTCATAAGTTTAAAAATTCCCCCTTTCATAAATTTTGTACGGATAATGGCATGGTGTTTCGATTCTCATGTCCTCATACCTCACCTCAAAATGATAAAGCCGAAAGAATCATCCGCACTATTAACAACATGATATGTACTATGCTCTTTCATGCTTCTCTCCCTCCTCTCTTTTGGGTATATGCTTTACAAATGGTGGCATACATTCTCAATATATTACCTACGCGTACCCTTCAAAACAAAACTTCTACCGAAATTTTATACCATCGGATCCCTTCCTATGGTCACCTTCGGACTTTCAGTTGTCTATGCTACCCTTATCTCGCCTCCACAGCCCCTCACAAATTAGCACCTAGGACTACTCCTTGCATTTTCTTAGGTTTACCGTCGAACCGAAGGGGGTACTTATGCTACGATCTATCCACTAATAAAATCATAGTCTCCCAGCATGTCACATTCGAGGAGACCGTTTTCCCATTTGCAAACCTCCAAAAATTTCAAGTCACTGATTACGGCTTTATTGATGATCTAAACACTTCTCCTCTCCTTATAAACGCAATCCATAGTGCTAGTATTCTGGCTCAAAATTCACCGCACATGCCAACTGTATCACCACTGCCTCACAACCCGTCTACCACTCCCTCCTCCCGTCGACTACCCCCTACCCACTGTTACCGTTACGTCCCCTTGGTTCCCGATAAATAGTCCACTGCCGCACTACCCGGATCCCGTGACGTCATCCCCAGCCCTCCCCCACCCCCGATGACCCTACTGTCCATCACTACCACACTGCCCCTAGTTCCCGCCACCCAAATGACCCCACTGCCCCCAGTTCCCGTTACCCAATTGGTCCTGATTCCAATCCACCGCATGGAAACCCGTGCCCAATACAGGATTTTCAAACTGAAAGTCCATTTTAACCTATGCAGTAGACTATCCCCCCTGCCTAAAAACTCAAAATTAGCCAAGCTTGACCCGAATTGGAATGCGGTCATGCGTGAGGAATTTGACGCGCTCACTGCACAGCGCACTTGGGATTTTATCCCGAAATCAGAAGGGGTGAATGTGATTCAGTGCATGTGGCTTTATCATCACAACGTCAGAGATAATTGTTAGCTTGAATGTCATAAGGCGAAACTTGTGACAAATGGCATAAGGCAACAAGTGGGAGTTGATTGTGGTGAGACCTTCAGTCGAGTGGTTAAACCAGCCACTATTCGCACTGTTTTGAGCATTGCTATGGAAAAGAATTGGTGAACTACAAGATCCCCAAGGAGTTGATTGTGGTGAGCTTCCTCAGATGTGCTGAAAAACGAGATCATTACCATGCTTAAAGTCGAATTTTCCATGACAGACTTGGGAAAGTTGAGTTATTTCTTGGGGATTTCCATGACCAGATCCGAGAATGCTATGTTCTTATGTCAGTGTAAGTATGCCGAAGAGATTGTTTACAGGGCTAAAATGATGAACTACAAGATCAGGCCCACTCTAGTCGACTCAAAATAAAAACTTAACGCGGATGATGGAGATACTGTGCTTGATCCTTCCCTTTATAGGAGTCTCGCTGGTGCACTTCAGTTACATACTTTCACTAGGCCCGATATTGCCTACGTTGTTCAACAAGTGTATCTGTTTATGTATGCTCCCAGTGAGCCTCACTTCATGCTCTTAAACGTAACATTCGGTATGTTAGGGGTACTATTGACTATGGATTACATTTGTATCCATCTGTACCAACCAGGCTGATATCATATACGGACTCTAATTGGGGCAGTTGTCCAGACACACGTCGATCTACTTCCGGCTATTGTGTATTTTTGGGTGATAACCTCGTCTCGTGGTCTGCCAAGCGGCAAGCCACGCTTTCTCGTTCGAGTTCAGAAACAGAATATAGAGGTGTTGCGAACGTTGTTGCCGAGATTTGTTGGCTCAGAAACCTCCTTCTAGAGATCCATTGTCCCTTACGTAGGGCATGCATTGTCTACTATGATAACATAGCTGATGTTTACTTGTCTCATAACCCGGTTCAGCATCAGTGAACCAAACATATTGAGATGGATATTCATTTTGTTCGTGAGAAGGTTGTCATGGGTCATGTTCGGGTGTTACATGTTACTTCTTCGTATCAGTACGAAGATACATTTACTAAGGCAGTTGTTCCTCGACTTTAGATCCAGTCTGAGCGGTCGGCCTCCTCCCGCTCCGACTGCGGGGGTGTGATAGAGAATACGTAAATATTCTTCATATATTCTGTAATTATTATTTTAGTGTAATTATGTAAAGTAGATATTCTCATATGATAAGGATTACAATTATAAACACCTATATATATATTGTATTAATGAGAAGATTCCAGACAAGGAGAATTACACTATTCTACACCGACCTTGAAACTAAACCCATTAGTTACGAACTAATTATGATAAAAGAGTGTTGAATTGTGTGATCATCACGGTTCATAGATCAAGCACGTTCAATATTTTTTATATAATAAATATATAGTGAAATTTGATCATCGCGTTTCACATCTCAAGCACGTTCAATATTTTTTATATAATAAATATATAGTGAAATTGGAACAAAGTAGCTCAGGCCTCAACCTACTTTATGTTAATGCGTATGACCATCTACAATAATAACAACATATAATCCCACCTAGTGGGATCTAATGTATGAACATCTAATTTAAACTTTTTAACTATTAGATCACAAAAAAAAAACTCTGCATGTTGGAAAATTTGACCTTGTCTCATTGATCAGTTGTACGCTCCCAGAAAACTGGCCACCGGAGCACATCCCGCGATTTACCTGGTAATAGTGTTGAAGGACCGGTGCTATTACCTCCAGGACGTCTGGGTAATACCAGTGAAGTAGTCAGGCACAAGCCTGGAAACCTGAATTATCAAAAAAAAAAAAACAATTTTAGTGGGACATATGGATAGGGAGCTCTTGCCCTGAGCTGTCAGATTCCAGTGGATAAAGAACTTTTTAGATTTATATCAATGAATTTATATGGTTAATGAAATTCCCTTGTATGACATAGTACTATTTTTTTTTAGTTTTCCATTGGGGTCTGATACTAGTATTGAGGCGATTTGTACCGCATAGGGCTTATTCGAGAAACACTTTCTATTAAGAATTTTTTCATATTTAGAACTCGAACCCGAAACTCTAATTAAAGGAAGAGCAGTCTCAATCGTTGCATCACATCTTTTGATAATTATATAATATAATACTACTTAATTAGTTATGACATGAGGAAGGACCTATAGAAGCCCATGACTTATGGAAGTGAATAAAGTTAATAGACAGATTACAGCAATAATTGGTTGGTTTGTTTGTAAAGATAAAGAAGAATATGAAGTCGTCACTCATTCACCAACATCACACACTTAAGCCTAAACCCAACTCCCCCAAAATTAGTAGTAAACCCCCCCCCCCCCCCTGCCCTGCCTATTTTCGACAATCATTGCGTCTTAACATGATTTATTAGATTTTATTAGGCTATGAGAGGAAATAATATGTATGATGGCGTTACCCATAAAATGTTTGACACGTTGTTCTTATCAAGAAAAAACCCGATCAATTTCCTTTCCTATTTTTACCTACATACATAACCGTTTGCAACGAATTTTCTCAAGTATAAAAAATAAATTGGAATTACAAAATAAATAAAAAGAAGTAATTTTGTTTATCAATATTATACTTACAATTCTATTTATTCTCTTGATTTTTCTCTCCGAAATTTTCTCCGTGATTCGAGTTCATTTGATGACAATAAACGTCGGTCTACACTTCAATATTTTGAGCTAATATTGATTAGGAAGAACGCCTCCTGACATTTTAGCTTTGAAAAATACAATATTTGATGTATTGATCTCTTTGTGAACATTCAAGAGTTTATGGGATATTCGAGATGCATATCTACTCAATGGAATACGTACTCATGTATAGGTGTGAGCTAGAATTTAGGATGGAGTAGCAAATTCTAACGAACCTTAGGGTTTGAAGAATATGAATTGGACTTGTCTTGAAGAGGCACGATATAAATCTGTTACTTTTTATGTCTACGGTAACTTGTATAAGCACTGCATTGTAAAAACTTTTTACATTACCAACGGTTCATAAACGAATATAACAAGTTATTTATTACATTTTAACCCTAGACCAGCTAGTCAATGTATATTATTGTGGTGATATGAAAAAAGAACATAGAATAGGGCATTTTATATATGCATAGAGTAGTTTGTGAATCCTCCAAGACCACTTATGGAATAAAGGAAATGATGTAGTTAGTAATGGTATGTAACTAAACTGGAAGTGCAATGTTGTTTCCTTTGTTGGACTAGCGAATAAAATTTTATATTTTAAGGTGAATAATTAAAAAGGAATACATATAAAATAAATGAAATACTATTAATAGTGTAATACTTTTCAAGAAAAGTCATACAGATTTAACCTAATATATATATATATATATATATATATATATATATATATATATATATATATATATATATATATATATCACATTATGTAAAAATATGTTTATCATCACATAATGTAGATTTTTTTGTCTTTTTTATGTTAGTTCTGTTTTATAAAATTGTAGTTCAATTAAAGTATTTGTATGATCTAGCTAAATATTGCATTGTTTGATTAAAAATTTTATGTGCACACACATTCAACCCAAAAATTTATATTAACTTCTTTAAAGTTTGAACACCCTTGACGAGATTTCTGACTCTGTCACTGTGAATATATGTAAATACAAAAATTGAAATTATAAATATTTTTGCTTATTGTTGCTGTCAAACGCACACACAAGTGCACGTGGTCGCCAAGTAATATAGTGACTTGAAATAGTCGGATATCGTACCCACAGTCTTATGATCAATGATTAAACTAGAATGCACTAATACCACTAAGTACGCAAGTATATGTATAAAAGATTGTTTGTTTATTATAACTATTGCAAAAATATAAAAGATTAATTAAATACGTATAGAATGGTTTGTTGAGAATGTTATATCACTTTATTTTTATCACAGAGAGATGAGTATTCTATGGTCGTGGTTGGTTCACCAATTGTATTGAGTTCTATAAATATATCACCCTAACAAGTTTACACACTATTGTTTATTAATCGGATTATTAACTCTCATAATATTTCTCCCAAATTACTATTCGCCTATTCAAAACAGCTCGCAACCTATATTCCTATGGAATTGATCTGTTAAGAACGCAATAAGTATACCGTGTTTAATTGAACGCGGAGACTAAGTATATTTCTATCCTAGCGGCAAATCCTAGCCCTACTTTTGGCATAAACAGATCATGCTCTCTTTACTTCTCAAATCTAATAACAACCTTCCCAATTTTGTGTATTAAATACTAAATAGAACGCGCAAGCAATCAAGAAATTAAGCACGGAAGTAAAAAAAATCGTATTTGAATAAACTGCTAAGATAAAAAATACTTGTTCAAACGTCAACACTCATGGTTGCACCACAACCCCAGAATTATAGAGTTTAGCTACTCATAATCGTATTAGAAATAATAAAAATTCATGTTTAATCGAAGAAAAGATGAAGTAAAAGAAATAACCCCACGAAAAATAGCTCTAACCCTCTCAAAACGACTTAGGGATCTATTTATAGCGTTGAGAAATAATCCTCCAAAGCCCATCCAAAATGGGTCAAGACTAAGAATTAATTTTATGTCGTCATATGGGACTCGCTATGCGAGCTGTATAATGAGGCCTAGCTTCGCCCTGGCCTTCGCTCAGCGAAAGGGTGCTTCTTTCTCATACTTAGCAAAAAATCTTCACTTCTTGCACACTGCTCGCGGAGCGAGCTTGATAGCGAGCGTACTGCTTGCTTTGACCTTCGCCTAGCAAGGTTACCTTCTCTTCTCTGACTTAGACAAATTCGTGCACAACTCTTCCGCTTCACAGTTGGCTCGCTGAGCGAGCTATATGGCGAGAAAACTGCTCACTATGGCCTTCACCTGCCGAGGCTAGTTGTTTTCCAACACTTGTCAATTTTGTGTGCTCTTTGTTTCCATGATGCCACATTTCTCCCGCAAAATGCTTAAAATCAACTATAACACACCTATTAGCTCATATTGCAAGAATCAATATTATTTAGATGTATTTAGTATAATTAGCTCTCAAAACAATGTAGAAATATGGATAAAATATGATGGATAGACGTATAAATACAACTAACATCATTTACTCTGAGCGTAAATTTCAAACTCAACCAACTCTCTCGTGGCGCGGAAAATGCACTCTACTAATAAGCCTAAATTGATTATCATAAATTATACAGTATCATTTAAGTTCTATATATTAATGGCATATAAATATAAAATATTATCACTGTAATTTAACATATTATAGCAAGTTACTATTATTAACTACGTTGTCAATCATTATTTTTAAATAAAATTACTGCAATTATCTTTAATATTACCTAATTATGTCGATATTTTTTACACTATCAATACATAAAACTTAGACTCATGTTGAGTTTAATCAATGCACGCCAAACACCGACTCCAACGCTCAACAATAATAGATCTCACGCGCTGCTGCCAATACCAAAGCAGTAAGGCCACCCAATAATAGAACACAAACTGACTTTGCTTTTTAATCCACGAAAAGAATTGAATCATGCCTCAGAAGCTAATTACAGAACGAACGATATGCAATAAAGCAAAGTATGACATTAGAGTACCAGGTAATTACAATTAAAGAATGAAATAAGGCCTAAAAAAATACATGTGGGATATTAATTAATTTGCATTATCTTGCCATGCAAACTTACAAAAGAACGTCGCTAGGTGATGATTAGATTGCTCGTGAATTTAAGGAAGATATTATAGAACAAATGATACGCAATTAAGCACAGTGGGATTAGATTAATTAAATAACTTAATAAAGTAAAAGTAAAGAATCTAATACATGTGGGCTATATATTATAACAAATCATTAGTAGCTATAGGTTCGATATATCAATTAATTGCACTAGATCTCTTGCCATGCAAACTTACAAGACAACATCTAGTTCATGGGATAACAACAAGATGAAAGCTAGAATCATATATTCTTATAATTACATAGGACATGATAAATAGATCGTGTATTCAAGATTTGAAGTATATATAATTTTACAGTAATTTTAAATATTTAACTTATAAGATTAATTGGATTTATAAATGAATATTTATAAATATATAGTGAATATTGTAACACATATACAAGGTACTAGCAAAAGCCACAGAATTCATGTAAACGTGTAAATAAAGTTTTGAAGCCGCCCCTCATGACAAAAAGACAAAAAAAAAAAAAGGACTACTTACTATATGAATAGTAATGTTTTTTGGGGTGTATATGTTAATGTTTGGCGGGACCTTAGGGAATGAGGGTCCTTCATTAATCTTAACTCATTATAAACACAGACAAATAGAGACATGATTATGCTTTCAGAAAATGTAGATTAATAATGGAGCAATAATGATTTTTTGGTGTTTGTATGTCTTGTATTAAATCATTTGTCATGATCCAGAGCAGAGAAATGTGTCATTTCTTTATAGAGGGATAACGAATATAATTGGAGATGTAATTAGGAAAATAGCTGGATTTGAAAAGAGCAGAGAAATCTGTTTTATCAGAATTATGAAAAGTTGCATAATTGTCTCTTTTCAGATATTTGTTTCAATTGATAGATTTTTTATATTCTCTCCGTCCCAATTAATAGGAGGGTTAATCAGTTTGAAAAGTAATTTTTTTTTACTCTTCAAATATAGATTCTTCGAGTATTTTATAAGAAAACTTTATATATTTGAAAACTACATAAAAAATAATATAAGTCTGCATAATTAATAATTCACAATATATGAAAAGAGTTAGAGAAATTGTAGTCAAAGAAAGAGTTGTTTGACGCCCTGTAAGATTGTATTAATCTCCCATGCGAAGCATTTCTCATTAATACAAATATATATAGGTGTACAATGTTGAATCATTCTATAATAAGAATCTCAATCCTATCATAATTATACAATACAAAATATGGTAAATATGTAACGTAGTACAACACTCATTACACGTGCTAATACACCCCCTCGGTCGGAGCGGGAGGAGGCTGAACGCTAAGACTGGATCTGAAGTCGAGGAATAACTGTCTAGGAAGGCCCTTTGTGAATATGTTTGCATACTGATATGAAGAAGGCACATGCAATACCCTGATATGACCAAGAGCAACCTTCTCACGAACAAAGTGGATGTCCATCTCAAAGTGCTTGGTTCGCTGATGCTGAACCGGATTATGAGATAGATAGATGGTGGATATATTATCACAATAAACCAAAGACTCCTTACGCAAAGAACACTGAATCTCCAAAAGAAGGTTTCGGAGCCAACAAATCTCAGCAACAACATTAGCAACACCTCTGTACTCCGCTTCGGCAATCGAACGGGATAATATGTCTTGGCGCTTGGCAGACCAAGATATGCAATTATCCCCCAAGAACACACAATAGTCTGAGGTTGATCGTCGTGTGTCCAGACAGCCAGCCAAATCAGCATCGGTATATGACAACAATCGGGTCGGTATTGAGGGGTAGAGATGTAACTCATAATCAATTGTGACCTTAACGTATCGAATGATACGTTTAAGGGCAATAAAATGAGGCTCCCTGGGCATGGATAAATAAGTATATCTGCTGAACAACATAAGTAATATCAGGTCTAGTGAAAGTCAGGTATTGTAGGGCACCTGCAAGACTCCGGTAGAGAGTAGGATCGGACACTTGATTACCATCCAAAGAACTGAGCTTTGATTTGGAGTCAACTAGAGTAGACATGATCTTGCAATTTGTCATTTTAGCCATGTATACAATCTCCTCTGCATACTTACGTTGACAAAGAAACATAATTTCTGCAGATCTAGTCACTGAAATCCACAAAAAATAGTTTAATTTCCCCAAGTCAGTCATAGCAAATTCTAATTTGAGCAGTGTAATGATCTCATTCTTCAACAACTCAGAGGAGGCAGTGAGCACAATATCATCTACATATAATAACAAATATGCAATGTTACTACCTCTGTGAAAAATAAATAGAGAATTATCACACTTGCTGCATACAAACTCAATCTGCAAAATATATTGTGCAAAGCGATCATACCACGCTCGAGGGGCCTGTTTCAAGCAAAACATGCCATAAAGTGACTTACTGAGACGACATACATACTGAGGGGCGGCTGGATGGACAGAACCAGGCGGCTGATGCATATAAATCGTTTCTTTCAAATCCCCATATAGAAAAGCATTTTTCACATCAAGCTGATGAATAGGCCAATGCTTACCCATAGCAATACTCAGGACTGTGCGAATGCGGACTGAATGTCTCACCAAAATCTATACCCTCCTGCTGATTAGTGCCATTAGCCACAAGTCGTGCCTTGTACATCTCTTGATCACCATTGTCTCGGTATTTGTGATGAAAAAGCCGCATGCGTCGAATAACATTCACCCCCACCCCCCGATCTAGGAACCAAATCTCAAGTGTGTTATTTTGTTAAAGCATTAAATTCCTCACACATGGCCGCATTCCAATTGGGGTCTAGTTTGACTAAGTTTGGGTTTTTGGGAATGGGTGACAGACACGGCTTTGGTAGACAAATTAAGTAAACTTTGGGTTTGAAAATACCGTGTTGGAAATGAGTTTCCATACGGTGGGTTGGGGCAGGGGCATTTGTGGTAGGCGGTGGCAGAGTGTGGGGCTGGGTGTTGGTCGACGGGATCTGAGGGGTGTCAGTACAGGGTGTGATGATGGGGTGAGGGGTTTGGATGACTGAATCGGGGATTGATAGAGGTCGGGTTGTCGATGTCGTGATGGGTAGGTCAACTGGGGTTGGGTGAGGAGTTGTGGGGTACGACGTCGGTGGTGGGGTGGGTGTGAGATGACGGGAGGTGACTGTGACGACCGGTAGATGGCGATAGAGATGGGGTTACTGTAGCAATGTGTAGAATGGATGCAGCATGGTGGTGTTGTTGTGGAGATGAGACAGCGATGACGAGGAGTACCAGTGAAGGTACAGAGATAGAGGGCCGATTGCCCGTGGTGGTGGCAATCGGCGGTGACGGAGTAAGAGATCGGAATGTCGGCAAAGACGCCGGAGGTGACCCTGTGGTGGGGCGATTTCCTGTGGTGGCAAATGGTGACAGGACAGTGGGGGTGGTGGTGTCACCACCTGTAACTGGACTGCCGATGGTGGAAGATAGGGCGTCTACTGCCGCCGGAACAGTAGCCACCTGACGGAGTGCCTGTTGGACCAGCGGTGATGGGTCCGAATCTTTGAGGAATTGGTAATCAGTGACTCAAAATTTTTTGATGTTATCAAACGGGAAGACATATTCGACAAAGGTGACGTGGCAAGGAATTATAATTTTATTGGTAGAGCATACCACAAGTACCCCTTATGGTTTGACGGAAAACCTAGGAAGGCGCACGGAGTAGACCAGGGTGCTAATTTGTGAGGTGCCGTGGATGTCAGATTTTGATAACACAGACAATCGAAAATTCTAAGGTGGTCATAGGTGGGGATCTGACGATAGAGAATTTCAGTGGGTGTCCTATTTTGAATCGCACAGGTAGGTAAAATGTTGAGAATGTTTTCTGTCATTTTTAAAGCATTTACCCAAAAATTAGAGGGGGAGACACATGAAAAAGAAGGGTACAAATCATATTATTAATGGTTCAGAGAATTCTTTGGGCTTTTCCATTTTGAGGGGAGGTATGGGGGCATGAGAAATGAAAAATCATGCCGTTAGCCGCACAAAATTGATGAAAGAAGGAATTATTAAACTCACGACTATTATCACATTGAAATAATTTTATATCTTTTTCAAATTGCGTTCTAACCAGTGTACGAAACTCAACAAATTTGGAGAACACTTGAGATTTGAGTTTGAGTGGATAGACCCAAAGAAAGTGAGAGAAATCATCTAAGAATACCATATATTATTTGTGGCCTAAGTTGCTGGTTATGAGAGATGTCCATATATCAGCGTGAATAATATCAAAGGGAGAGAAAGTAGTACTCATAAAAGTCATAAATGGTAGTCTAACATATTTTCGTAACTAACACGAGGAGCAACTATGAGAAAGATTCCCTACACTTGACATCCGACACTCTTCTTTTATTTTTTATACTTTATGAAAATTGTTCTCACATAACTTAATTCCAAATCCTCATTTAACATCTATTTGAGCACTTTTACGAATTTAAGACTTAGAAATCAATCTTATCATGAAATTTTCATCGTATGAAGATGGTGTACTGGAGCGAGATCGGTAGGGGTGGCGGGATCGGCTGGCCAAGGCTCAGTTTTCCGAGAGGTGGCTGCGGTATCACCCTGAGATAGGTTGTTCTGAGCCACCGTCGGCGGAATTGGGTGGGCAGCTTGTCCCGGACAGACCGTGGTGTGTTCGGGTGCCGGGGACTGGGACGAAGGGAGTAGCTTACTACTAATTTTACATCCCAAAGGCTGGTGCATGTAAATTGCTTCCTGTAGATGACCGTGGAGGAATGCGTTCTTTACGTCCAATTGATGGATGGACCACGATTTTGACAGTGCTAAAGTGAGAATTGTCCGGATAGTTACCAGTTTAACAAGTGGACAATAGGTTTCATCACAATCCACTCCAACCTGATGAGGCATGACATCACCAACAAAACGGGCTTTGTGCCTCTCAAAGAACTCATCGGATTCTTTTTTATGATAAAAAATCCACATAGAACATATTATGTTTACATTCGACGGACGGGGCACCAACTCCCACATCTTATTTTTAATAAGAGCATTAATTTCATCTAACATGGCGGCTTTCCGATTCGGTTCCGATAAGGCAGCTTTTGGATTACTAGGAATCGGTGATGGTTGGACAAATGATGTCAGATTAAAATGATGCTTAGGTCAAAAAATCTCATGCATTGCACGGGTCTCGATGGAAAGAGTTTGGGCCAAAGTGGACTGCTGGGGAAGTGGGGCAATCGGGGTATTGTGGGCTGACTGGGCATCGGGAGAGGGAGTAGTGGTCTCCCTCATTTGGGTTGGCCCAATGTTGCCACTAAATTGGACCGAGGGAGAGGGATAAGGAACAGTAGGCTCCCTCATTTGGGTTGGCCCATTTCGGGCATTGGACTGAAGCGAGAGGGAGAGGGAGAGGGACCAGTAGTCTCTCTTATTTTGGTTGGCCCGATTTGGGCAGTAGACTGAACCAAGGGTGCAGGAGGGGGAGTAGTGGACTCCCTCATTTGGGCTTGATTATTTGGGTTGTTTAAATGGTATTGCAAAAATTGATCTAGCCAGTGTCCAAAAAATCATACGAGAGTGGGGAAGACACGTGTAAGTTGGCAAACGGGAATTTGGACTAATCAAAATAATGTGATGAGAGATGATAATTCTCCCACTAGATATATCATTACACTTATAACCCTTATGATTTTGTGGATATCCTAAAAATACACATGGAGTGGAATAGGCTTAAAGTTTGTTTATCATTGTGGAAGGGAAGAGGGGATAACACAAACACCCGAAAATTCTCAAATGTGGGTAGGAGGGGATACGATGATAGAGAATTTGTGTGGGTAAGTAGTTTGAAAGTAACTTGCTAGGGAGAATGTTTAAGAGGTATGTAGTCATTTGAAGAGCATGATGCCAAAATGATGGTGATATGGATGCGTGAGCAAGAAGTGTGTGAATTAAATTATTTACTGCTCGTATTTTTCATTCAGCTTTTCCATTTTGAGGAGAAGTGTGCGGACAAGAAAGACAAAATACCATACCATTTTTGTGACAAGACTCCTTAAATTGGTCATTTATGAATTCCCTCCCATTGTCACATTGGAAGCACTTAATAGATTTCTCAAATTTGGTTTGGATGAACCTACTAAATTGCAAGAAAATATTGTGAAGTTGTGATTTCTTCCCAATGGGAAATGTCCAAAGAAAATTAGAGTAATCATCCAAAATATGTATGTAATACTTATGACCTGTTGAACTTAAAATCGGGGATGTCCATAAGTTACTATGCATGATATCAAATGGCATAATAGTGTTAGAAGTAGACAGAAAAAAGATAATTTAACATGTTTTCTAAAAATGCAAGACTGATAAACATGAGAACCCAAAAATTATTTATAATCAATAAACTTATTTTTCCTGAGGGAGTTTAACAGAGGCGCTCCCGGTTGTCCTAATCGATTATGCCATAAATAAGGAGAAAGAGAAGAAAACGTTAATGGAGATGTGGCTTGGTTGTTGTTGTTGGTGGTGGTGGTGGTGATGGGATACAAATTCTCAGTGCTATCACACCTCATTAGTGGCATCCCCGTCCGAAAATCCTTCACAGAAAATTCAAATGGGTCAAAGTCAACAGAAACATTGTTGTCAATGGTGAAACGATCACAGATACCAAGTTTTTAATAAATTTGGGTGCATGTAGGACATTATTTAGATGTAAGGGGTGGGAGGTTTGATTGCACAATATCACGAATTGAAATTTCTTGTCCACTGCTAACCACAATATTTTTATTACTGCTTATATTAAAATAAGATGAGAGAGTACCTTGAGTTGCCATCATATGAGAGGTCTCCCCCGTGACCATGTACCAGTTGTCGTCGGGAACATTGAGAGTCATTGTCTGCATGGTTTGCTCAATGTCCGTCGGAACATAACTTGAGGGAGATGGTTCATAGGTTGCAAATGCTTGTTGTGGACGACTACCAAGAACCCCGGGCTGTCGAGTGGATGGAGGTGGCTTGGACCACGGTGCCGTAGGATACGGGCAGGGAGGGGCAACCCATCGCTACCGCCAAATTTCACTGAGGGTATCGCCCCCACCGTCCGCCGCCTCGGTAATTTCGTTGTCGCCAGCTGGGGTCGGTTACGCCTCTCATCGGCCGCGCTTGTTGCTGCCACCAGATTGTTGTCCGCCACCACGACCTCTTATTCTTCCACCATTATTTTTTTCTTTGTTATTGTTGTAATTTTGATCCCGTTTTACCCATTGTTGTTGCGATTAGTACCGCTGCCCAAACCAGAATTTTGAGGGCCAAAATCATCGGTATACATGTTGGTGGAAAGGAGGGCAGTGCCGGCATTGTTTGCCGCCGTTGCCGCTTGTTTTAGTTTTCGGGTTTCTTCAAGAATTAATCTCGAACGAGCCTCATAAAATGGTGCTAACGTATTACTTTGTTGAATGAACGTAGCAACACCATCATATTATTCATTCAAACCCGCAATTAATTGGAGAACTAACCTTTGATTCGTCACCGGTGCCCCAACATTTGATAGTTGATCGGCAAGCATTTTCAACTCTAGACAATATACGGAGACGTTCGGAAAATCATCCATTTTGACATTAGTGAATTGATTTTCAAGATAAACCGCACGAGAAATCTTGTTATCTTGAAAAATATTTTGCAAATGGTCAATGCTTGTTGAGCCGTAGAATCTGGTTCCAAAATGGTGTGCAAAAGGTCATTTGATATGGTGCCGTAAATTCATTGAAGGACTATAGAATCCAAGCGAGTCCAAAGAGTCATGTCAATATCGGTGGATTTTTCCATGACCCTCGAATGAGACGTAGGAGGAAGAATATGGTCGATGACTTGGTATGCGCGGTAATGAATTTTGAATAACTCCGCCCAAGATGAATATTTCTCTTTTTCATCTCAAGAATTACCGGAATGGAGTTCTTGACGTTGTTTACGGCAAGAGCGGGATGGAATTTGTGTTGGTCAGTCATTGTTTCCCTGGAGAAAGGAGAAAAAACAAGGAAGAGAAGGTAGGGTTTGGACGAAAGAGAGGGGGAGGCGGAACTAGGGTTCCGTTGAAAAAGGGTTGCCAAAAAAAATTAGGGTTAGGTTAGGGTTAATTTTTGAGTTTTGATACCATGAAGGAAATATTTTCCGTATTCATTTCAATCCTTGAATACAATATTATATAAATCAATACAAGACTTAATTTAGGCTACAATTATGGTAGAATACATTAAGAATATTTACAACCTAAATATAAAATATTTGATTTGATTATGGAAATAATCTAACATGTAAATTCATTACTTTTTAGTTTAAAAATAAATAATATTATGAATGATAGCTTGCATATCCAATTTTAGTGCAAGGAACCAAACACCCAATAAAAAATAACTCATATATTACTAATCCTTATATACCTAATCCCTACCCAACTAATGTATTCCGTCGATGGATATGATTATTATGTATTCCATCTTCTTATTTAAACTTCTTTTACTCTAGTTAGTTAAATTTGCACAGCCTGAAATTTATGAGGAAGAGTCTGCTTTCATTTGCACCCGTATTCTATACAGTAATTACAATTAAGCTATTTAATACATTTAGGGTATATTTGGTAAATATTCATGTTTGGTTGGACAGAAAATTTTAAAATATATTTCTCAAAGAAAATAAATTTCTTAAAAATAAAAAAAAAGACTTTCCTTATAAAAGTAGGGTAATAAGTATCACAACTAACACTCTTTTTCAGGGGCGTATGTAGCATTGAAGGTTCAATGGGGTTCAATTGAACCCCTAACTTTCAACGTAGAGCACAAAAATATGTGTAAACTTTTATTAACATTGCAATAAATAGTAGATATGAACTCATAACTTTTAAAATACAGTGAATTCAACTAAAAATATTGAAAGATTGAACCCATAAGATTTAAATCCTAAATCCGCCTCTACTCTTTTCCTCCCCATCCTCCTACACCTTCCGTCCCACCCCCATAGCTCCCACTTCTACCAGCCCGGCCCACACCCCTCATCCACCTCCACCTCTCATTATCTAAATTATAAGTAACTATTTTTCGACAATCTTTTTTAACTTACTTAGCAAACATCAAAAAATAAGTAAAATTATTTTTCAGAAAAATATTTTCCGTGGAGAATATTTTGCTGCATACCAAATACACCATTAGTTACATATGCGCTCTATAACTGGAATTGAACTTCGTGAAAATTATAAAACTATTATTGCATGCAATATGAAATGCGTGCGTGTAATAAACAAAAAGATGGACCGTCTTGGAAATGGCGATGCAGCAAATATTGATCTATTCATATTACTCTCTCGGTTTCATTTTACTTGGACATGTCGACTTGGTACACCCTTTGAGAAAATATTTATTTAATATTTTTCTAAATTAATCTTATTAATTATGTTTGAAAAAATCTAATTTGACTACTGAATATACCTTTGCACATTGAGTATATAATAAATAAATTCAATTTTTGGGAATGAAACATCAAGACTCTTTAGGCCCGTTGGTTTTGTTGGTACTTTTGGTGAAAGAGGTCAACTGGTCAAGAGTTAATACCAACTGACCTCAATTTTTTTAGAAAACTGAGGACAGAGTTTCAAAAAACGCACAGCAACTGAGATTCGAGCTCGTAACTTGATCATTTAAAACTGAGTGCTCAGCCGTTGTGCTTAATACAGACGTGGTGTTTTGTTATTAGATGTTTCTTCCGTCTCAAAACAATTGTCTCGATTTGAATTACGAGAGTCAAACTAACTAATGTTCAGTATGAATTCGGATATAGAAATTTTTAATTTTTTTAAATAAAATTTACATATTCATAAACTGCATAGAAAATACTATAAGTCATATTAGTTAGTACTTAAAATTATTATAAAGTATTTAAAAATTATGGTCAAAGAAAATATCATTTTACTGTCTAAATAGTAACTAAGACAATTTTTTTGAGATCGGAGAGTATTATTTATGTGTAGTTTGTAAAGAAAGAAAAAACTGTTGGAAATTTGCCTTTGGCGGGAGTTGCGACCGACCAACTTTAACGGCTTAAACACTAGTGTTACGTATGTTGGAGAATCCGGTTCTTCACACATGCATGATCTACTAAGTACGTAGATAACCGTAGGGCCAAGAATCGTCAAATTTCATTGAGAAATGAAAGAGATATTGGTCCACGAAGTAAGGTGTTTGAAGCATGGAAAGTGTGGTATTGTGTTCAATTCTCCCTCATCGGTAGAGGAAGAAAGAATTGTTGTGTATATAAGACTCGAAATTGGTTTGGGGTTTGGGACCCCAAGGGGTATCCCATGTGTTTAAAGGAGGGAGGACCTAGATGTGCTTCGGTTCAAGGAAAGACCACACGCGCGCCGCCGCCCGTCCGGTCTGGTTCCGAGTTCCGGGTTCACGGGTGTGGGCTGTGGGCTGTGGGCTGTGGGCCTTCTGATATTATCTTTTTGGGCCAGAGAACTTTTCCAGAAGTACAGTTTGATAAGTTTCAAGATGTACAGTTTGGTCCCTGAAGTTTCGTAACGTCGAGAATTTGGGCGATCAAGTAAACGCCAAGCTCTCAATTCAGTCATTTATTTTGGCTGAATTACTCCTCCTATAATGGCCAAATCCGTTGGTCTTTCACCATTTATGTTGGTGACTTTACTACCTCCATAATGGCCATTATTTGGCTATTATGGAGGCAGTTTTTCAGCCCCTCCATCACCTATATAAACACCCCCTTACACCATTGTTGAGCACTAAGAACACACATATAATATACACGAAATTCAGAAGCTTACACAAGCAGAAAGTTTTCTTCTTCCTACAACTTCCAAGGCATCATTTCGTCACTCAATATTCTTCACGGTAGCTCTTGAGTTTCCTTTGCTCAAGTGTTCCATTGTTGTTTTATCTTGGGAGACAAATTGTCCAGGACGTATAAAGGATACATACGGGGCAATATTGTCTTAAGGACAGAGTGCCACACTCGACTCAGCAAAACCAGTTTCCATTTTTCCGTCTTCAACAAAATTGTAATTTCAGTTTTGTGATTATATTGTAATTTTCAGATTACTAGTTGAATTATTGAATCTTTGTTTATCCTTTCGAATACTTGTAATAGTTATATACTTCCCGTACTGCTTTATAAAGTACCATAGAGCAAAAATACCCAACAAAAACCAAGCAGCGTCCTTGGCTCTTGGTAAATCCTACCCTGGTCGGTAGCCCTCCTTTGATAAAGCGTGTGTTTTTATAGTGTTTATTGTGTGTTCATAATTATTCCCGAAGAATTAAACTTAAGCTACACAAAGAAGGAATTTAATTTTATAAGGTAACGATCGATAGAGACAAAAACAGTAAATAACTCGACTTCACTTTACCTGTTGCCACGCAAATAATTGAAAGGAATCTACCTTAATTAACTAGCATAAAATCATCAGGAGTTGCATTTATCTCATTTATAATCCTGGTTTATGTGTGTTGACAATTTTTTCATCTACATTGGCTTTACATCGTTCTTTATGTCTATTTGTGACTTGACCTGTGATTTGTCTTCTTTTAATTATATAACAAGACAATCCACAGAGAATATTACTAACAAGGAAACTTCATTAGACATAGTACCGTTATAAATTCTCTATTTAGAAGGACTCACATATTTAATATAATTATACATAGTTATGCTATCAATTAAAGACATTCATTTTTTTATCTAATACAGTATTATTTTTATGAACTATATATAAATCTTATGTTATAAGGTATGAATTTAATATGCATAAAAACCTAGTTAACTCTTCAGTTATAATTGATAGGTTCATAATTGAAGAGTTACACCTCTTCTGAAAAGTTACCTTTGAAGAGTTATGTCTCTTCCGAAGAGTTGTCTTACTATTATATATATGGTTGTGGTCCCTAAAACTGTTATCAATTTCTTTTTCTCTCTATCCCATTAAGAGAAGTACCATAAAGAAAATGTAACAAGACTTAGAAGGTCATTACTTCCTTCTATCGATTGTTACAATGGATCAAGGTAAGTGTCCTTACTGTTCTTCTAAATTTATATCAATGTCTAATGATCTACTTGTGATCTTGTGTGGATTGTATAAAGGTTTCTAACAAGTATTAATATACGTTCATGTACTAAGTCGATGTTCCATATAAGTGCATTAGGACATTCAGTTTTTTTATTTATTTTCCGTTCAGTGTGCGATATATGCATTGTAGTCCGACTAATCCGGATTCGCGCTGCATAGCGCCCATTTAGGGAAAGCGCTCCTTAATAAGGATTTTTTTATAGCCGGTGCTCGAAATCGATTGCTCTGGTTAAGGAAAGAGCATCTTCATTCGCTGCACCACATCCTTTGGGGTAAGACTAACTCGCTATGCTTGGCGTGGTCCCGTGCTACGCTATTTGTTCGAGTTCTTCAATTCCACTTATGCTACCTATTTATGTTTGTTTTTATTTTCTCTATTCACTTTTATTTGTCCATAATAGACTTTGTACTTCCTTAAAAAAAATGAAGTACATATATTCATATTACTCATATTAATTAGTCTATAATTCTAATAGGAACAATTTGTCGATTGAATAGCTAGTGTTAAAGATAAAAAAAACGAAAGTTTATTTCTGATGTAGTGGACTAGTAAAATAAGCAGAGGATCATTATTCTTCTTTATTCAAAGTTTTCCACAGCCAAAAAATTGTTTTTTTCCTTTTTATTCAATTTGCCTTTTTTAGTATGAAATTGAGTCCATGTTTAAAATGCACCAGTCAAAAGATCATAATTAGGCTACTGAATACACTTATTAAACGCGTCAATATAAGAGAACATGGACTGTCTTGGAAGTAGCAAAGAAACAAATATTCTCTTTCACTCTTCTTGTGCTACATCCCAGAATTATCTCCATTAATTCGTCCAATCAATTTCACACTGTGATTGGAGAATAGGTGTCTGCAAATACCCAACTAACAACTTCCAGATTTCAAATGATAGGCACCCATATTTCCAATAATTCATTCATGTGCTTAGGCCAGAAGGTTTGAGTACATTCTATTCTCCCAGATTTTATCGGTAAAAATAAACGGTATATTGCTGGATAAAAATATTTACACTCCATTAGTGCAACTTCATCAGTTATACGAGGTTATTAGTTTATTTTTGAGGTAAGCATATCAATTATTAAGAGTGATTTGTTATTACAAGTCAACTTAATTTAATAGTATTATATTGTAGCCTATAAGTACAGAACAAAATACTGTATCATATTGTAATCATACAAGGCAGAATACCTAAGAACAAAATATTGTATCATATTGTAATTAAACAAGGTAGGATACCTAAAGGCCCCTCCATCAAGGACATGTATGATGAAGTTAAGCCCAGGGTAAGGACAGTAGAAGGAGACTCGGAGCACTTCCCCGTTGTGATGGGGTTCTACCAGGAATCAGCTTTTAGTTTGTTTTTATTTGCTTTGGTGATGGATGGATTGATGTGGCAAATTCAAGGTGAGGTGTCATGGTGTATGTTATTCGCAGATGACATAGTCCTAATTTACGAGACTCGCAGAGGAGTTAATGCTAAGCTGGAGGGTTGGAGACAAACTCTGGAGTTTAAAGGGTTCAAGTTGAGTAGGACCAAGACAGAGTACTTGGAGTGTAAGTTCAGTGACGCATCGCATGAGGTTGACATGGAAGTGAGGCTTGGTACCCAGGCCATCCAGAAGAAAAGTAGTTTCAAGTATCTAGGGTCTATTATACAAAGAAATCGGAAAATTGACGATGATGTCACACATCGTATTGATGCATGGTGAATGAAATGGAGACTCGCTTTTGGAGTGTTGTGTGATAAGAAGGTGACACCAAAACTTAAGGGCAAGTTCTACAAAGTGGTGATTAGACCGACTATGTTGTATGGGGCGGAGTGTTGGCCAGTTGAGATCTTTCATGTTCAAAATATGAAATTTGCAGAGATGAGAATGTTGTGATGGATGTGTGGATACACTGGGAGAGATAGAATTAGGAATGAAGTTATCTGATACAAGGTGAGAGTGACTTCGGTGGAGGACAAGATACGAGAAGCGGGGCTGAGATGATTTGGGCATGTGAAGAGGAGAGACACAGATACCCCGGTGCGGTGGTGTGAGAGGTTGTCTATGGACGGTTTCAGAAGAGGTAGAGGTAGGCCGAAGAAGTATCAGGGAGAGGTGATTAGGAAGGACATGGCACAATTCCAGCTTTGCGAGGACATGACCTTAGATAGGAGTTTATAGAGGAATGAGATTAGGGTAGAAGACTAGTAGGTAGTCTCGCTTATCCTTTCATACTAGTAGTCACAATATTGTTCTATAGTTTCTTGTCCTTTGATTTCTGCTACTATCTGTTATTTCTTATACTTTGATTATCTTATTTTATCTGTGGTAGCTACTGCTCCTTTTTCATACTGCTTTATCATGGCTTAGTCGCTTTCGTTATTTTCATTTTCGTACTGCTCTGAATTTCTTGTCCTTATCTGACTTTTTTATGCTTTCTCTTGAGCCTACGGTCTTTTGGAAACAGTCTATCTACCTCTCAAAGTAGGGGTAAAGTCTGCGTACACTCTACCCTCCCTAAATCTTACATTATGGGATTTCACTGGGTATGTTATTGTTGTTATATATTGAGAGCCCCCCCCCCCTAAACTATACTTTGTCCCCATTACCTCTATATACTGGAATTTTCTATAATCGTTACCCCCTAAAATAATAATTTGTCCTAATTACTCCCCCTCCCATATTTAGTTTTTTTTTAATGATTGTTATATATTAATGGAGGAACATAGAACATATATGGAATGAGATCACGAAATAGCCGTTGAAATGACTAAATATAAAAGAAAATGGCATTATAATTTTTTACGCATTAGATTAACATGATATGACTATTATATTACTCTCTCACGCGTTAAACGTCATTTGAAATCACTTGAATTATAAAAAATTAAGTACATGAAATAAGTAGAACTAGTTATTGTTTAAGGGAGTAACGATTATAAAATAAAATCAAGTACATAGAGGTAATTAAGATCAGACATAGTTTAAGACGGATTTGAATAAGACACAACAAATTTAGAGGATCTTTAGGTATTCTCCCTGTTAAATAAATGTTATGTAGGAGTAGGACCCATTACTTCCTCATAGCTATATGACTATATAATTATGGGGAAACTACACTGATGCCCCCTTAAAACTAAATTATTTACCCTTGCATTGCCCCCTTTTCTTGTCATCCCCCCCCCCCTCCCCCTCCCCCTCCCCCTCCCCCTCCCACTCCCACTCCCACACTATTTACCCTTAATACCCCTTATAGTTTTTGTAGGTAATTGTCATTTTTTTCTTCCTTTCTTTTTATTTCTCTACTTCTTTTCTCTCATTTTTTCTTTGTTTTCTTTTTCTTTTTTTTTTTTGTTTCATTTATTTTTTCAAATCATAATATTCTTTATTTTCTTTTTCACCATAATCTAATTCCATATTTAATCTAACTCCTTTCATTTTCTTTTTTATTTTCTTTATTTTTAAATTCTTTATTTTTATTTTCTATTTAATTGTCTTTGTTTTCTTCTTTTCTTTTTTATTTCTCTACTTCTTATCTTCTTTTCTTTCTTTTATTCTTTTCTTTTTCTTGTTTTTTTCTCCTTTTTGTTCATTTTTTTTTCATACTATATTTTATTACTTTTTCACCATAATTCTGATTCTATATTTAACTCTAATTTCTTTCTTTTTCATTTTTTTAAATTTCTTTATTACTTGTTTCATTTTCAATAGCAGTTTAAGTATATTGTTGCAGTATACTATGATACCCACATGGTATCACAAAAGACCGACGATTCATTCTTTCAAGAAAAACACTCACTCCTCAATAATATCAACTTGGTATATATCATATACTGACATAGTATCATAGGGGATTGATTCATTCCTTCAAGAAAACATAACTCAATCTTCTATGATACCCACATGGTATATATCATATACTTATAAGGTATCATAGAAGATTGATTTATTCCTTCAAAAAATCCTACTCAATCCTCTATGATACCTACATGGTATATCATATACTAGCATGGTATCATAGAGGACTAGCAGTTCATTCCGTCAAGAAAAAAGCACTTAGTCTTCTATGATACCATCCTGATATTTATCATATACTGATAGGGTATCATAGATGACATATTCATTACCATATGATGCTCATATGGTATATATATCGTATACTCACATGGTATCATAAAGGACCAGTTCATTCTTTAAAAAGAAAACAATCATCAGTCCTTTATGATACTCACGTAGTATATATCATATATTGACATGTATCATAGAGAACTAGTTCATTCCTTTAAAGAAAAACATAGCTCAATACTCTGTGATACCCACACTGTATATATATCATATACTGATATGGTATCATGGATGACTGGCCCACATGATATATCATATACTAACATATATGATACTCACATGGTATATATTGTATACTGACATGATATCATACAGACTAGTTCATTCCTTAGAAAATACTTTCAGTCCTCTATGATACCAACCTGATATATATCATATACTGACAAGGTATCACAAAGGACTGATTCATTCCTTCAAGAAAACTCATCAGTCATTTATGATACTCATATGGTATATATCATATATTGGCATGGTTTCATAAAGGAATGATTCATTCCTTTAAAATAATCTCAGTCATTTATGATACTCATATGGTATATATCATATACTGGCAAGGTATCATAAAGAACCAATTAATTACTTCAAAAGAAAATTATAAAAAAAATAAAACAAATAGAGTTTAGGCTTAATTTTAAGGTTTAATATAATTTTTAGCAATTAAAATTTATTTAAAAATTTACAAAAAGTAGGATCATATTTTAAATATAAATTTTATATTAATATCATTAATATAAAAATAATTAATTAATATTTTATCTTTCTATTTTATTTTATTATTCAAAAGGAAAATAAAAAGACAAGAAACAATAAAAAGGATAAGGACAAAAATCAAAATAAAAAAATATCACACAAACCCACGTGCAAACACACAAATAAAAAGAAGAAAAAAAAGACAAACCAGTCATAAAAGGACAATGTAATTAATGCACACACAAATAAAAAGAAAAAAAGAAGAAAGAGAAATTAATCATAAAATGACAATGTAATTAATGCACAAAAGGACACCACATAGGCATCTAGGATAAAAAGATTTTGGGCAGCGGCCATTAAGTAAAAATAATTTGGGAAGGGGCATGAACGCTGTAAATAATTTGAGTTTTAGGGACAGTAAATGTAGTTTTTCCTAAAAATTTAATGAAGCAATTATGGCAAATGATTGTTCATTTGTCCCTGGCGGCTACCATTACAACCAGTTCATTTATTTGAGTGATTAGCATATCTTCTTTATAATATTACTAACTAAATACAGGATATATATGTCAACTTCTTCACTGAAAGGTGCCACTAGAAGATTAAAGAAAATTCTGATGGATAATATAATTGACTAGGTCATCAGTCGTTCCCATTAGAAATAGAACAAATTAAGTTGACATGAGTCTATAAGTAAGAATTATAAAAGCAACATATATGGTCCACATAGTTTCTGTTCTGTTAGTAATATGGTGTATTATCCGAAAGGTTAAACTAAAAGAAGGCTGAGTTGAGAGATGGCTCTCTATCCCCGTATATATTCTTTTACGGTAATGGAGAATAATCTCTCAAGATAAAATAGCAACTATCAACAAAGCAAAGCAAACTATGTTGATACCAGCGAAGAAAGTAAATACGAACAGACTATTGATTCTGTTTCTGCGTTTTGAACTTTATTGAACAGATGAGAGAAACAGAAGAGAAGATTTTCAGTCTCTGTGTTTTCTATTTCTACTATTCGAACAAAAACAGACAGTAGAGTTCCGTTTTCTGTTTCTGTGAATTGACAAAACAGAAAAGAAGAGTTCTGTTTTCTGTTCGAAAAGAAAAGTTTGAGTAATTTTTTTTCTGTTTCTTTGATCAGAAGTAGACAGTAATTTTGTTGTGTGTTTGGATTCTGTAATGTATGTGATCTATATCGAATTGAACAGCATTGTTCAATTTATACCACTATAGAGAAGTCATGTCAGAACAGTCACTTACTTTCGAAATCGTTGCAACGGTTTTGAAAACTTTAGGGACCAAAATGTAAATATAAAATATTTCGGATACCAAAAAGATAATTTTGAAAGACATCCTGTGACATGAGACCGGATGGGCGGCGGCGGCGCTCTTGTGGGGCTTTGCCCCGAACCCAAGTTCACATAGGTCCTCCCTCTTCTAAACACATGGGTTACCCCTTGGGGCCCCAAACCCTTACTCAAACTTAGAGCTTATATATTCCTCAATTCTTCCTTTTTCTACCGATGTGGGAGATTTGTTTATTTTTTGCCAAAGAACACTCCATCTATTCATGTCTCAAACACCTTACTTTGTGTACCAATATCTCTTTCATTTCTTAACGAAATTTGATGATTATTGACACTAACATTATCTACTCATTTAGTAGATTAAGCATGTGCAAAGAAACGATATTTTCGACATCAGGCCCACGTGTATAAGTCATTAAAGATAGGATAAACTCAATCACACATTAGTAAATTTCCAACGGTTTCATCACTAAATTAAGCCGTAGAGAATCAAACAAGTCATTTTTAGGGAGTGCTACACTTAACATTAATACTTGGATCAATAGTCACATTACAAATAGAATGTTTTATAAATATTAAAATATCTCAAAACCCATATGCAAAATCCGAATTGAAAATAATTAAAGTACCGGAGTATTATTAAAAAAAATAAGTATAAACTTTCTTGTAAGATAACAATTGAGCCTACGATTCCTCAGTGTGGCATAGACATGTCTCAAATTCTAACATCGTTTCAATCGTACTAATGTACTATTAATTAATTTCAGATGTTAAAAACCGCGTGTAACTATTGGTAGTTTATAGAAGATAGTTCATTCTGATTAATGCATATTATATTCACCTAAGAGTAAGCTAAATATTCCGTGAGAAAGTCTCATTTCCAAACCCCACAGCAAATAAGAAACTTCTGCATGTCTGAAAATATTTAAGTCTTATAAGTTGGTTTTCTCTCTTTTAGCCTTTAAAATGGGATTGAGGTACTTTTCTTAAATTAAATTTAAGAAAAGGAAACAAAAGATAATTATACAAACACATTAATGTCATTCTTTTAAGGGCAAAGGGTAAATTTTGCCCCTGAACTATGCTAAATGGAATAGATTTGTCATCAGTTAATAGTTAGAGTTAAATATGTCCTCAACAACAACAACATACTTAGTGAAATTCCACAATGTGCGGCCTGGAAAGGGTAGAGTGTATGCAGACTTTACCTCTACCATGGTAGAGACGCAATTTTCGAAAGACCCTCGGCTCAAGAAAAAACATAAGCAAAAGCAAAACAAAAGAAAAGGTCAGACACGTGCAAGAAATTTAAAACAGTATGAAAATGCAAATAACGAAAGCAAATAAGCCATGATAAAGTATTCTGAAAAAGAAACAGTAACTACTACAGGTAAATAGGCAGTAATAGCAATAATATAATAAGATAAATAAGTACTGCAACAATCAAATCGTAATAGAGATCTAAAAAGTATAAGCTAGTGCACAAAGATAATAAAAGTCCTTGTACAAAAAAAAAATCCTCGCGAAAACCAACTAGCCTTCTACCCTGATACTCGACCTCCATACCCTCCTATCAAGGGTCATGTCCTCGATAAGCTAAAGTTGCGCCATATCCTGCCTGATCACCTCTCCCCATAATTTATTTGGCCTACCTCTCCCTCTCCTCAGGCCTACGACTACTAACCTATCACACCTCCTCACTGGAACATCTGTGCAACTCATCTGCACATGACCGAACCATATCAACCTTCGTTCCCGCATCTTGTCCACCACGAGGGCCACTCCCACCTTTTCTCGAATCACTTCATTCCGAATCATATCTCTCTTGCTCGCACATCCATCTCAGCATCGGCATCTCAGCTACCTTCATCTTTTGGGCATGAGCTTTCTTAACTGGCCAACACTCCACCCTATACAGCATAGTCGGTCTGACCATCACTTTGTAGAACTTTCCCTTAATTCTAGGTGGCACGTTCTTATCAAACAACACACCTGATGTGAGCTTTCATTTCATCCAACCCGCCCCAATAAGGTGTGTGACATCATTGTCAATCTCGTCATTGCCTTGGATGATCGACCCCATGTATTTAAAACTTTATTTCTTGGGGATGACCTGAGTATCAAGCCGCATGTCCTCATCCGCTACCTGAATCCCGCCGATGAATTTGCACTCCAAGTACTCTGTCTTAGTCCTACTCAACTTGAAACCTTTCGACTCCAGGGTTTGTCTCCAAACCTCCAGTCTTACGTCTCATCAATCAGTACATTATCATCAGTAAATAGCATACACCAAGACACCTCTCCTTGAATATGACGCATCAGTGCGTCTATCGCCAAGGCAAATAGAAACGGGCTCAGAGCGGAACCTTGATGCAGACCCGTCATGACAAGGAAGTGTTTAGAGTCACCTCCTACTGGCCTCACCCAAGTCTTGGATCCATCATACATGTTTTTAATTGCTCTAATGTAGGCTATAGGAACACCTCTAGCGTCCATACATCTCAATAGCACCTCCCTTGGAACTTTGTCGTATGCCTTTTCTAGGTCAATGAACACCATGTGCAAGTCTCTCTTCATCTCCCTACACTGCTCCACCAACCTCCTCACAATGTGAATGGCTTCTGTTGTCGAACGTCCCAACAGGAATCCGAATTGGTTCTCTGAAATAGACAATATCTTCTTCATCCTTGCTTCCACCACTCTCTCCCATACTTTCATCGCATGGCTCAACAGCTTGATACCCTATAGTTATTATAATTTTGGATATCCTCTTGTTCTTGTACAATGGAATCATCGTGCTTTATCACCACTCCTCAGGCATCTTCGACGTTCTAAAAATGATATTAAACAATCGGGTAAGCCACTCCAAGCCTCCCATACCCACATTTTTTCAAATTACTATCGGAATTTCATCTGGCCCGGTCGCTCTGACCCTGCTGATCTTGCGCATAACTACTTCCACCTCCTCAACCCTGACTCGCCTACAGTAACCAAAATCATGGCTAGTCTCGGAGTGTTCCAATTCGCCTAGTACAATGTTTCGGTCCCCCTCTTCGCTCAAGAGTTTATGGAAGTAAGTTTGTCATCTACGTCTAATCTGAGCATCTTCCACTATAATATTACCTTCTTCATCTTTGATACACTTCACTTGGTCCAGGTCACGGTCCTTCCTCTCTCTCGCTTTGGCTAGCTTGTACAACTTCTTTTCCTCGCCTTTTTCTCACAGTTCTTCATAAAAGCGCCCAGACGCTACCATCTTAGCTGTCATTACCACTAACTTCACCTCATTTCTTGCCTTCTTGTAATGCTTCATGTTTGTCCTCTTCTCCTCTTCATCAACGCTCTCTTCTAACTTTGAATACGATGGTTTCTTAGCTTCCACTTTACCTTGGACCTCTCTGTTCCACCACTAGTCCTTTTTGTGACTGCCAGAGTGACCCTTTGCGACCCCTAGCACCTTTCTAGTTGTTTCCCTAATGCTAGCTACCATCGCGGACCACATACTACTCACATCCCCGCTACTTCTCCAGGCTCGCAACCGCTCACCCAAATCATGAGAATTGTCCTTAGTCAAAGTACCCCACCTAATCTTAGGTTGACCATACACAACCCTTTTTTTATTTTCCTCTTTTTCTCTAGATCCATAACCAATAGCCTATGCTGAGTCGTGAGAATCTCGCTCGAAATAACCTTACAATCAGTGCATTAACCTCTGTCGCTCTTCTTGGAGAGTAGGTAATCAAGTTGGGTTTTGGACACCGTACTCCAAAATATGACCAAGTGTTTCTCCCTCTTTTGGAAACTAAAGTTTGTTATCACCAAATCAAAGGCTTTCGTTAAATCCAACAGTGACGTTCCTCCCTCATTTCTATCACCAAACTTAAAGTCTCCATGCACATCATCATAAACCCTAGCAAACACCTGATGTGACCGTTGAAATCACATCCAAGAAAAAGCTTCTCTAAGTGCAGAATACCACGCACAACCTCATCCAAATCCTCTCAAAATCGCCTTTTGGCCTCCTCAACCAGGCCCGCTTGCAGTGCGTAAGCACTAACCACGTTTAAAGTGTGCCCTCCAACTAATAACTTAATAGTCATCAGCCTATTACGAAGCTCCATATCCACCAAAATACCTACTCCATTCTTACCCCCTCACGCCTCTTGAGAACCACAGCTTAAATCCATCAACATCCCGGGCCCTATCACCCACCCATCTGGACTCCTGGACACATACTATGTTGATCTTCATCTTCTGGAGAATCATCGCTAACTCTATAGACTTTCCCATCAAAGTCCCTATATTTCATGACCCAATCATTAGCCTAGCGGCCCCCTTCCTGCCCTTACCCATCTTACCCCTAACCCCTCGCCCCACTCGACGACATGACCTTACTCTACCATCATTCACTGCAACCAATGTCGAATAAAGATAGCACTAAGACTACACAAACAAAAAATAGAACTATAAGGAGTAAAAACACAAAAATAGTTGCGCTAAAAATGACGAAAGACATAGATATGACTAGGTGTAACCGGAGGTACCAACTCCATGTTTTATATAACCTATTTTAAATCCACTGCCGCACCAGATTGAAAGAAGCGTT
Organism: Anisodus acutangulus; assembly: GCA_029783415.1. Classification (NCBI taxonomy): domain Eukaryota; kingdom Viridiplantae; phylum Streptophyta; class Magnoliopsida; order Solanales; family Solanaceae; genus Anisodus; species Anisodus acutangulus. Next base: position 41,752,691 of record CM056507.1, read on the forward strand.
GCTTCCAGAGATTGGTGGCCGCTGGTGCCAGAAATACTATTAGCCGGTGCTGGAACTGGCTAGCCTCCGACGAGGGTCTGTTGCCCTGAATCCACCGGTACTGCGAGACCACAAGAGAACCAAAAAGGCAGAAAAAGAAGAGGGAGGAATAGAAACACAACAATGTAAAACGCAAACCCTACAGTGGTGGGGAGAAGAGGACTGGGTGAGAGGAGTGGAAAGAAGTAAAGAGAGATGTGGAGGGAGAGAGAGAGAGATAGAGAGGGAGGAGAGAGAGAAGCATCGCCGACTTACCTGGTGCGACCGCTGGTGGTCGCTGGCTTGAGTTAGTTCAGTGTGTGGGGGATAAGGGGAAGCAGAAGACCGTTGTGGAGCAGAAAACGGGGAGAAAGAAGGTTAAAATGAACTAATTTTGTCATTATTTTCAAATGGTGGAAATTTAGCACCTACTGATGTCACTTGTTCTCCAATTAAGGATTACTTTTTAAAAATATATGTGACAAATTAGAACCTTTTCTGTAGTTCAATGATAAATTTGACCCTTCTCTCTAATTATGAGTTCTTAAAAAAATATTCCTCCTTTCTCTCTGCCTGCCTGCTACTACCTCTATTATCAATTACTCATTTTTTCTACTCTCTCCGTTGACCTCTATGCAGCCATACATCTTCATTAAAATAGTATTTTATGTTACATATTCAAGTCGTTTAATGCACTCTTTCCCGGTGGTGGAGGTGTGGAGTAGCAGTGGGAGAGAATGAGAAATGAAAAGGGAATAGAAGATGGTGAAGGTGATGGTGGTGAAGAAAGATAAGGAGGAAGGGGAAAGAAAATGTATTGATGGTAGAGCCGTAGAGATAGTGGCGAGGATAGACAAAGAATAAACGAAAAAACTAAAAATTCAAAATTAGAAAGAAAGGTCAAATTTACTCCTAAATTATGCGTGATGCCCTTTTTTTAATAAAGTTTTCCAAAACAAATTGTTGAATCGTCCTTAACATCCACCTATTTTTAAATATGCATTTAATTTATTTCTTTTTATCAGATACCAAAAGACTAGTGGTGAAGCAAAACTCCTCCATGTCCAAGTATTAAGACAATATTTTTAATTGGAATTTGCAAAATCAGACGATAAGAAGGAATTAAAGCACAGGCCAGACATGAACAGAGGGTGATGGGGGCTTATAGTATGGGCTGGACCTGGCCCAAGTAAATTCGAGGCCCAAAGTCTACATCTAAGTTTAAAAGGGGAAATCTTTTTTTAAAAAAATATACTACTCTCAACATAACACTTTGCATGCACGTAATTATATTTTTCAATTTATAACGGCATAGTCAATATTTATTTTATAACAATGTTTATATATTTTTATACATTACTATAGAATATTCATATATTTATAATTGTATCTATCTTCTATAAAAGTATTATAATAGTATTTGCGAGTGTATAATAATGTATTAGTGTAAAACAAGTCTCTACCTACGGAAACAAACTTCTTCTGCTATTTTCGGTTGCAATTCTTATTCTGAATCAGTCTAAATCTCAACCAAATGACTTTCAAATTTGCAGTAAACCTCTTTAGACTATTTCCAACAAATCTAACCAACACCCACTCCAAATTTCTCATAAAAATCATATTCGAAATTCAAATTCACTTTTTAAAATGTGTTCAATAATAATAGTTACCTTTCTAATCTGATTTTCACAACTCAAATCTTACAAAACCAATACTCTAACCGATTTGACCTCCAAACACAACATTAAATCGAGTTTATCCATTAATAATCAAGAGACTGAGTTGAAGAAGAGAAATAGGATAACTGACCTACCTTTTAAATTATACATAATATTGGTCAATGTGGATAAGAGCTGAAAAACATGGCTTATTTTGATAATAAGCTTGGGTTAGGTGAATAAAAATGTAAATATGTTAGATTTGATAAAAAATATAGTCTGGCGAAGATATCTAAGGCTGTTTGGTTTTGGAATCCATACATTAAGGGTCGTTTGGTCAGTGTATAAGAATAGTAATGAATAGGGTATTAGTAATGCTGCTATTATTTTTTATTGCATGTTTAGTTTTCTCTGTATTAAATGAGTAGGGTGTATAGAATAGGAACAATATTGGTATTGCTAATGGTTTATCATGTATAAGTACTTAATAGGGTGTATAACTAATATAGATATTAATTATAGATTGAAAACACTACCAAATAAGAAATTAAATAATAATAAAGCTAATACCAATATTCTCTAGTACCTCCTGCCAAATAATCCCTATAGTTCCAAACCTTCAAAAGCCGGCGGAACTTCACTCTTTTTCTTGAAGAGCTGCCCACATACCTTCTCTTTTTAGAGACAAAAAGAATTAAAACATCCTTTCGTCTTCTACTAGTCTAAGCCACACTGGGATTGAGAATCGAGTCATTCACCGTTTGAATGGAATATTCACTCAAAAAGTAACACGCATTCAGAATTAGTAATTGTTTTCGAGAACAAATTCTAATACTGCCGTTTCGAAAAGCCAAACTAAGAACCAATTCTCTTAAAAATAAACCAAAAACAAAACAAGATTCAAATGTGATTTCGTCGACGGGACATGATTTATGGACACAACTAACACCGGTATGTTGTCGTTCAAACAAAAACAAGAGCAAAGAGGTGGTTAAGAATCAAGTTTTAGCTAGTTTGGTGGTTAGAATACTGACTAAATGAAATTGCTTTACCTTAAGCATATTATCAGTGCATTGCAAAGAAAGGCCACTGTAGGAAGCATAATGATAATCAGAATAATCTCCCCACATCTCTTGTCATTGTCTTTCTTCATTGATGTCTTTTAATTCTTGTGAATACCTTACACTCCATTTTTAGTATCAATAGAATTCCATTTCATCTAGAGTATTAGAGATCATTACAATGATCCTGCTCAAGTATTCTCCATTTATACATATGACCATCTGATTCAAATTGTATTATAGATCAAATTTAAAACATCCTTTGGCTCCCTCTAAGATTTACGGAACCCCAGGAAAAAAATAAACCAAAAAGACATCAACAAGAAATGTGGATTTGAATTGCTGACACGCAGTCTGAGTTACAACACATTATTTAATGATTCACATCAACAACGGCAAGACACAAAGAAGTCTAACAACTAGGAGTAGAAAGCAATACTGGACACCAAAAAATGGCTAGTACTTTTGAGGTGGCTTTTGGGTTGGAAGCAAACCAAAACGCTTCTTCAGAAGCACTCTTTGCCTTGAAAATTTATCATCAGGCGAAAAGCGAGCTGCAGAGAACAGAAGCCAGGAAAGATCAATAACGGCAAAAAACAGGTTGATAGTCATATGTTAACAGTATCATATATATAAAAGTTACAAAACACTTGTTTTTTGTACTCTAATGTCAGCGTAGATACAATAGACAAAGCGGACTATAGATTACCTGGGTGAGCAGATTGTGTGGCCAAACCCAGTGGTGACTCTTTCTACATGTACAAAAGGTAAAAGATGTCAGGCCTCAATGCATGTTGAAGAAGTACAAGCAAAAATTCTCTTTAATAGGTTCCCACGATCAAGAAAGTGAAGATACTATGCAGGGTTAGGGGAGCAACAGCAGGCCAAGAAAAGAACATAATAACAGTCAAGTGAAGTGCAGGATCTTTTATTCCTAATGAAAATTCCCAGCTTGTTAAATAAAATTCATGTATATGAGAGCCAATTCTCAATATGCTACGGGTTAGACACTGAACTATCCCAGTTACTAATCATACAAATCATGAACAGACACTGAAAGTTAAAATGTAGTCAAGCAATCTCCCTTTGTCACCCATATTCACCCAAATCCAAATCTACAAAAAACATAAATGAGGCTTTTGCAGGACACCATTCGACCAAGAAGACCGTTTCATACTGAATACCCATTTGCATAATAGAATTGAGCAACAGGCCTCAGCTTTTTATTTTCTCAGGTTGAACCAAGTATAGCAACATTCAGGCGATACTTGCTCTATAATGTAAACCTGAAAGCAGAGTTCCACTCAAGGGCATCACTAATAGCTTAATGTAGTTGTAGACATCAAATTCAGACTCAACTACCTGCCCTGGACAAATGCGGAATTCGAGGAATTCTATTGAGTACTAGTATTACATGCAAGATGCCTAGTAACCTCCCTCAATAAGTAAAGTGAGATTTTTGCTTTAACGATGTTGTTACTTACTTTAACATAACCCACTGTTATGTCTAGGGATGGCAATTGGGGCAGGGCAGGGTGGGGCAATCCTTAGCAATCTTAACTACGCAACATAGCAACCTTAAGGATAAAATTCTTATAACCAACAGGAGGAAAAAAAAGACAGTTAACAAGTTGGGAGTTACCTAAAAAGCTTCCCACTGTGCCAAAAGTCTCAGCCTAAGTGCCTAACCATTAACTGAGATCCTAAAACCAAAAGCTCTTGAGATGAGTTATGGGCTTACGTCCAATTATGATGTTATTCTTCTGCCTAATAACTTCATTTCTCTACAAGTGTGTTGGATAGTGCTAGTTCCACTAATGGTGATGCAAAGATAATGTAGATATATTCCTAATAATTGAACAGAAAAACGAATATACACCAATATATATATATATATACACATACTTGTATTATTAGTTGAATGTTCCATCACTATCATAAATCTTAAGCTCACATTTTCATATAACATCTCCTTGCAAAGTATGATAAAGCTTTGTGAAATTCCAACACAAACAGTAAAAGTATAAAGCTGAAAGAACCTAATTCACTCAATAATACCTGTTAAAAATGATATGGTGAAGAGATATACCTTAGTGGTGTAAACTTTGTCACCATTTTCATTGATGTAAAACTGGAGATACATTTTCCTTAATGTTTCACCTGTTTACACTACAACAACAGCAAACCAGAAAACTTCAGCATTAAAGAACAAACAGAAACTATAGAGAAAATCACAACACCCACATGAATTACAACAAAAAAGATAGTCTTTAGTTTACCTGAGCTACTTTGCTGGTTTATGGAGGTAAAGATTCATTAGGGTTCCATCATTATAAAGGACGCGGAAATATTAGGGATATAAAAGGAATAAAGAAAATAAAATGAGTGCAAATAGGTAAATGTATTTAGTCCAACACGTCTCTCCTACCAATGTCACTTTCCTTATGAGAAAATGACAAATAGGAGTTTAGATTCAAAACGTGGAGTCTGGAGAAGGTACGCAGCCGTTATCGGTGGTTGTTTCCGAGAGAGACTTGGCTCATTCAAAATAATTCCTTAAATATATATTTAATAGTTTTTATTCTTTAAATTTATTAAAAAATAATATTTTGAGTTTCAGTCAAATATTTATTGAATCTTGTCTATTAAAGTTCATGAGAATATAAAAGAAAAAAGTAAATTAGCGGAAATCACATTTAGAAGTATAGTTTCTATTATCTTTTATTTATTTGTAGAGTTTAATGTAATTTCTGCAATTCTTTTTATATTTTCTTAGTGTGTAGTGTAGATTTTTATGTTGTATATTTTAGAATTTGATGAGATTTTGTAGTATTTATGATTAATCTTTCTTATTTCTGTTTCTGTCAAATCTAACAATATAAATAATTAAATATTTAACTATAGATACTAAAAATTTTAACTTTTGATAAATTTAAGAAATTAAAACTGTTAAGTGCATAATAAGGGACTATTTTGAACCTAAGCTCAAACATAAGGGACCTTTTTGTCATTTTCTCCCTTTCTTCTTAACTCCAAATATCTGAACTCAAAACGCTAGTAGACTGAAATTTTTTGATCTCCATTGTTAGCTAGCGTAGTCACATATATCTACCAAAACGACGTCGTTCGAGGAGGACAAAGAATCGTTTGAGCACACGCTCCTAGTGGTGCGTGAGGTGTCCGTTTTCAAAATCCCGCCACGCCCGACGAGCGGCGAGTGGTTATAATCCGACAAGATCTGGACGAGTCGACTCCAGCAAGGAACGTTGCGAGATCCGAACTCCGGCGTGTTTTGTGCCGCCGGGACAGAGAGAGCTCGGTGGAATCGGTGATTGACTCGTCGAGGTAAACACGCGTTTATAGGGTTAGGGTTTAATGAAAGGAATGAAGCGTTTGATTTCAATGTGGCGTTATCTGATCATGAGAAGTATGTGAAGAGAGAGAATGATAAGGAAGTTGGAGATGGTGAGGCTGGTGATGACAATCACATTGATTATTATCCTGCTGTTAATCACCAATTGAAGGTACTTGATTTTTGTTGTAAAGACATTTGCTTTTCAGTTTGTTAATTCAGTTGCTTGGAGAGGATAGTTGAGTAGTAATTGAACCTAAGTTGTATGCATTTGCGCTGCTATCTGTTAGATAGATCAGCCAAGAGAACTAGAAGTTTGTCAATGAGTGGTTATTTGATAATGAACAAGGAATATCTGCCCTTTTGCTAATCTTGTTCGGTAATTCGTTAGATGCTTTTTGTGAATGTTCCCATCATAAAATGGGAGCTGGATATAAAGATCAAGTTAGGTAGGAATTGAGCTAATATAGGACTCAATTTGAGCAGATGCTTATCACAGGTGCAGAGCTACAGCCACCCAAGGGTGGTCAGGTGAACACCCTTCCCCGGAAAATTACACTGCGCATATAGGTGAAATTCTATTTTGTAATCTGATATATTATGTTTTGAACACCCTTGATGCAACGGAGCTGGTTAGCCCAGCGGTTAAATGTGTTCAGAAAGGGTCACGTTTCTCTGCAACCCAAGTTCGATTCTCGGTGGAGATTTTAAAATAGTATCCATTTTAGATTCAATCTCATTTTACACTAGCGTTAATGTGTTGTTTCTAAAAGGATATCCAACTTTTTTTGCTTTCCCTAAAAAACAAAAGCATTTCACAAGGTATCTTTAACTCTCTTTTTTTCTGATTAAGTTTTGTAAATAATCAAATCTTATTAAAATTACGTAATTTAATATTTAGATTTTCGGTGCAGTCATTCATAAAAAAATTATTTACCTACTCAAAGTTTGAACACCCTTCCTAAAAATTTTGGCTCCGCCACTGGCTCATCGAACAGGCAGCAGAGAAGATGAGCCTTATTTTGCAAAACTAGTAGCTTCAAACATCTATTTGTTAGATTAGAGCTTTGGAGATTCTTTTACCTTGATACATCTTTTTCTTTTTGCTAGTGTTTGGGAGCATAAAATTATTTGGCATGTTTGATTCTTAATCAATCTTATTCATCTGATTGGGTGTTCGTTTCTTCTTAGTTTTAAGTACTGGTGCAAGGAAAACTATGATGTATGTGGATTCCTGCCCAATAATTTGTTTCCCTGATTTGGTTTTCTTGTTATGCTCTTCATTTCTCCAGTTCCTTGATCTTCTCGTTTGTACTTAATGTTGCTAGCTCTCTCCCAATGTTTTATATAGCATTATGTTCATGTCATGGTTTGTGTCGATATTTACGTTCAGAAGTAATTATTGTAGTAATTGTTGTCATCATTGGATTGTTCTCGATAACAATCTTTGCTATATCTAAAGTTAATAACTTTTGGTAGTTTGGTATATAGGAAGGTGAAACAATCCGGATAAATGTGAAGAACAAACCATCTAGTGGGACAGGCATGCTTTCGGCCGTGGGATTAGCGGCCGGAACAACAGGAGCTGTGAAAAAACCCCACCCCTTGCGCCTCCACCTAGTGGAGGTAACAAGATCAGGTCTCCTCTTCCACACCCTCCAAATGATCCAGCCATTTCTCGAAAGACTTCTACTACTCCCAGTATTGCTCTCATGGGGTCAAAGGAAAATGCCAGGAATTCCACTGATCCACTTTCAGATCTCTCTCAAATTGAGGTATTTTCATATCCCTTTTCCTAATGCTATGTAGAAGGTAGTTCTTTGCGTATTGCTAAACCTTAAATCCCGAGCCCTTTGTTAGTGTACCTTCAGTCAAGAAGTAATAGCTAACAGTGGCTTTGATCAACAAAACAACCTAACAAACCTTTGGAATCTTTTGGCCTGTTTCCTGCTCTAATGAACAGTTCTTCTGCATATATTGATGATTAATCTTTTGCTATCGAAGTGTTAGAATTAAAAGGTAATTTCAGTGTGCTAATTATACAATCGAGTTATTGAAGACACCTATGGAACATAGTCTGGTTGCTCTATTCAAAGAACAAAACATGTGTGTCACTTCACACTTGTTGGTTGGGACTTGAGGTTCAGTGGTTATGTGGTTTCTAAACCTATAGCTTTGTGGTGTGTCAGTATCGATTTATATTGTTCTTTTATGATTCATGTGATGCTCTTTTTACCTGTTTGCTGTGACTGCATAATGAGCATATTTCATCTTGAAGTGATCAAGTCTTTTAATAGCAAATATCCTTATTGGCATCTACAGAGAAGCCTTCCTTCTGCCACTGGATCCGGATCAAGTAAAACCACAGCAGCTGGATGGGCAGCATTTTTGATTTTTATGTGTTAAACTTAAATATAGCTGACATGTATGATCGTTGTTGTATTACCATAGAAAGACCGGGAATCAGAAAATGGAAGCGAATTTTCATTGTAGTTATTTCCTCACATTTTGGAAGATAATTGCGATGGAATCTCTTAATGTACTTGCTTGACACCTGAATCGAGCTTATGTAAATAAGGAAAATATCTTATTTTACCGTTTCCACAAACATCCAATCTACTTGCTCAAAGAATTTCAACAAAACAATAAGAGGTTGAATTCTATCGCGCTCTCAAGGAAGAACTTGTTCCTTCGCTTTGCATAACTGAAATGCTTCCAAATAATTTAGAGGTAATAATTGAATTTTCTCACTTTATTTAGTCTGCAATACAACTATTTCAACTACGACCAAATTTAAGTCCATTGATTAAGTTTGCCGTGATATGCAGCTGTTGTGTCTCACATACGCATACTGAAACCTAATGAAACGGGCAGCTGATTTGTAAGACCACGCAAAAGAAAAAAAAATTGCACGGCATGATTTCAGGATTATCAACTATTCCCTGTTGCAAAGAAAAATCAATGACTTATGGGAAGCAGTATTATCCAACTATGTACGCTGCCCATAGGTCCAACTACCTAGAGTGCTATACTGACAAAATGCTGAGAACTTGAAAGAAAGTCTCTCAGCCTAACGAATAAGTCACCTTGACCCTCAGAGGAATGGTAAACTTTTAACTGTAAAATGAAATTTGAATCAGTTAAGATGTTTCTAACTGCTATACGGTACTTCATTTATGAGAAAGCAAGGCCGCGGAATTTGTGGATCATATATTTGAACTAGGAACGCATTACTGATCCTTATATTCAGGCTTTAGAACCCAGAAAGATCCGCTAGGGTTTTTATCCAGAATGGCTATTTCCTTTAATAGATTCTTGAACAGTGGCAGATCCTTTGATGGTATCCTGTCCCTGAAATGATCTACAATGCTGGCTGAATTGGTTTTTCCACCACTCTGTTGTATAAATGTACAGATCTGGCGAACCAACACTTCTGGCTGAACCACATGGCTAGAAGATGCACTACGGTGCCCACTACTCAGAGATCCTGCTCTGCTGTTGGAGGTTGAAGCCGACATACCAAATTGATGTACAAGTCCATCACTAACAGCTTTCTCTTGATTCCCCCTAATCCTAGCCAACAACTCCGCTGAAGATAATGCTTTTCCAGCAGATGTCCCTGCAGCTAAAGCATTTTCCCTAACAGCATATCCATTCAATGATTCTTCAGATGATTTACTGGTTAATTGAGGATTAACATTAGAACCGAATTTCCTTTTAGCAGATGATGGCCCTCCAGCAGCTCCTGATTTGCCAGTCCAGGTTGGCACTGCTACACTTTCTCGGCTTCGAAGCATTCTTGATTGCCGCAGTGCTTCTGCAGCTCTCTGAGCTACTTGGGATGCATGCTCCTCTAGCTTTAACTTTTCTTCATCTTGAGCATTCATGATAGCATCATGATTCATCGCACTCTGGCAAGCACAAAAGATAAATAAGGCAAGTAAAACAAAGAAATGACTGATAATAAAGGTGATTAAGGGAATATAATAAAACAGAACAGCAAAATTTAACTCAAACCCAACCTTCAGATAACATTGAAACAGAAATTTTAGTGTGCCTAATTTTTCTCAAATCCAAAAACTTCCCTTCTACAGAACTGACATGGGTCAAAACAAGTAAAGATAACTGATAAAAGCCCCCACCCCCAAACCAAAAAAGAAAACAGAGAATAAGGGTGAAAGATCTAAAGCATTTAGACATGGTGATCAACTTGATCTCATGAGCATCAACCGCACACAGTGACATATGGAATGGGGTTGGCTGGGAAGACAAAACCTACTGTGCAATTGACTTGCGAAAATAGAGAGCTTACATGGATCCCATGAGCGTCAAAAAGACCCCGCAGAATACTTGTTTCTTCATCTAACTCCCCATTGTTGTTATCATCTCCCGCTTTTCCCTTGGTATCTGAGTTGTTTCCCTCGCCAATCTTGGAATCGTCATCCTTTTCTGTTGGTTCTTTAAAAGATGGTTTATCTTGATTATCTGGAGCCCCAACAATGTTCACATCTTCAGATACTTGGCTGAATATACTAGATGTTTCTGTAGATCTTCCATTTCCATCTTCATTTAATGTAAAGAGATCCTTCATATCTCTTGCTTTGAAAAATCTTCTTTGCTGTGGGTTTTTCAATATTTTGTTGGTAAGAAAGTGCTTGTAAATCTGTCGATGATACACCTTCTCCTCAATGGTTCCTCGGGTAATCAATCTATACACGGTAACATCTTTTTTCTGACCAATACGCCAAGCACGCTCCCTGGCCTGTCCTATGTAAAGGTCCCAATTAGAAACATTGGACAAATATCAATTAATTACTTGGACATCCACCCCACCCTAATAAAAAAAACTACTTACACATCCACCCTAATTCAATGGAACTCAATACACCTCTCCTCTCTTCTAATTTGACAAATATCTAAGAACTTTCCTCCAGTTTGATCTTCGCTTGTTTGTTTTGTGTTTTCATAATTAATGTTTAATTACACTGACAAGTAACAAGCTACCAGTATTCTTCTCTGTATGGATATTTAGAAGAGAGAATTAATTTTCTGGGTCCAATTTTGCCCTTCAATGTTACTGTATTTAAATCAGAGCGAAATCTTTCACAGCTCCCCTTTATCTTATCCAAAAACAAAATAAGCTTTCACAACTCTCCAATCCCTTCCCCCAAACCATACTCTAGTATTTATCTTATCTAAACCTTTTTTAACCGATCTTATCGTAAATTGCATCCTCAATTTCTGGATGGGTTCACTACCTTAAACTTGTTTCTGCATCCCCAATTTTTTCCTTTTCTTTTAATATTCAATATAATTTTTCAAATAATGAAATTTGAAGCACCATTAGTCAAGGGGCTAAAGTATGAGAAGCAATATTTGATGTCCAACAACGCAAAACAGCCTGTTCTTGAGGGATCAGGAATCTCATTCTCTCCATAATTAAAAAAATCAATAACAAGAGGATAAGAGTAGAAATACCTGCATATCCGTTGATGGGTTCCAGTCTGGATCAAAAATGATTACTCTGTTAGCTCCAGTCAAGTTTGTCCCCAGGCCACCAACTTTTGTTGTCAAGATGAAGATGAAAATATCCTCTGTATTGTTAAATTCATCTATCAAAACCATCCTCTGCTTTACAGGAGTGACACCGTCCATCCGTCTATAATTGTACTCACAAGTAACCAGAAATTTCTCAAGAATATCAAGCATCTGTTGAGTTTGAGAAAAAAGGAGAACACGGTGCCCCTGTTCCTTCCATACCTTAAGCACTTCTGCAACAACTTTCATCTTTCCACTGCGTTCAGGATTTCCATAGTCTGGATCTCTACAGGAGTGTTCTCTCTCGAGAAGATCGGGATGATTGCAAATTTTCCGCATTACATCAATTCCAGACAGAGAGTTCCTGCCCCCATCAAAGATCTGTTCAACCTCAGAGCTAGCAAGAAAAGCTCGGTAAACAGATCGCTGCTCTGCCGTGAGGCTACAGAAGAGGACATGCTCAGTTTTCTTTGTGAGATTAGCATTGACATCAGCTTTCATCCGCCGGAGGAGGTAAGGCATGATTAAGTCACGCAACACCACAGCACATCTGCATATCAACAGCAGAAAGCCACAAAAAATGAACTACAAACTCAATGCCACATCCCCTTGTGAGGACACCTCAGATCCCCTCAAGGATCCAACATGTGCCAATCAGACGGGTTTAGCAATAAATTAAAGGATTACAAGCAATCCAATTTCTGATCGGTATTTTCCCATTTTTAGCTTTTTAGTTTTACTTTTGTCCTCACAAAAATAGGGGCAAGAGGGAGAATCAGTTGCCATGGACTACTACAGATTTCCGTCTTCCTCGTCTTTAATAAGTTCATCCAGAATTAAACATAAAAATTTTGAATAAAACATAAAAAATAAGTACAAAACATAGATAGTCCCTTTGCCTCCGACTTGGATGGAAGCTAAAAATCAAGGGTAGAAAGTAACTACGGAAACCTAAATAGCTTAACTATGGGATAAAACACCAACCTGTAAGCTGTGGAAACTTGCAACGGTGTTGCATTAGCATAACCCCCAACAGATATGGGAACAGCAAATTCAGCCTCAAACACAGGTAGAACTCCCAACTTTCCAGGGAAGACAAAATCAAACAATGACCACAATTCACTCAGCTTGTTTTGAATTGGGGCCCCTGTCATTATGATACGATGAACAGTCTGGAGCTGCTTGCATACAAGAGTAATTTCAGCATTTGGGTTCCGAATTCGATGTCCCTCATCTAACACTGCATAACCCCATTCGATGTCAAGTAATTTCTCTCCCAATAAACGGAGTTGCTCATAAGTGGTGATCAATAGCCCAGAATTTGATCTTACAACACGAGCTATCACGGGATCCCATTTTTTGGAAGTCCTAGAAGATTTGTTTCCTTCAGTCTCACTATCGAGCAGATCTTCGCTTTCATAGTCACTTTCAGAATTCGCTTGCTTCTTTTTACTTGATAGATCGTGAGCTGAATCATGTAATATCTCCACGTGGAAGCTGGGATACCATGTTTTAGCTTCCCTCTTCCATTGCCTCAAAAGTGTGACCGGACAAATGATAATGCTTGCCTTATACATATCGCTAAAATGCAGTGATCCAAGAAAAGATAAAACCTGTACAGTTTTACCAAGACCCATCTCATCACCAATTATCCCACCAGCTCTTTGACAGTGAAGTTCCCACAGCCACTGTACACCAACCTTCTGATAGTCAAAAAGTCTGTTAAAGATAGTTTCCGGGATTTTGAATCCACCTTCAAGTTCCACAAAAGGAGGTTCTACATCTTCAATATTCCCTTGGTTGTCCTCATGACTGGAGGTATTGACATCTTCAGTAGACAAACAAACTTTAGTACCTTTTATTATATCTTTGCCTATGTTGTTCAAATGTGAATGTTACGACACCACACCCCCAACCTTCTGACCAATATCTTTCTGCTTGGACACCAAAATGTTTGAGAAACCATATAGCAAAAAAAAGATTCAAATTTATAGTCTAAATATTTGACATCTTAACTGGCATTAAAAGCTAGAGTTGCTATCAAGCTTACCAATCATAGTAATGAGCAACTACATCAGCCATAACAAAAGTTAGTCAAAAACATGAAACCAATATGAGTTCTAGCCATGGACCCTCTAAAATCCATTTTAGATGTTAACTCATTATCCTATCTTATCACTAGAATAAACATACTACATGCTGTTGGCATTGATAGGCAAAGTTCAACTGCAACAGAGCGGCATTCTGCAGCTATTCATGTTTGGAGGAAAATATATCAGGTGCAAACAAAACCACAAAACTAATATAATTTTCTAAAGACGAATCTGCAATGCATCTAGAATATTAGCTAAAAATCAAATACTTATACAGGAAGGGAAGAGAATATATCACAAATTAGCAATCTGTTCTGTGATTTTTTTGACAATTGTAACATTAATCTGTTCTGTAATTGATGAACAATATCAGAGTGCATGCACAAACACACACACCACACATTTTGTGATCATCGACCCAATTGTGCTCACAGGTTCAAAAGGTTACGGAGTAGGGATGGGCATAAAACCAAAAAACGACCGAACAGATTTTTGGCTTTTTGGCTTCGGTCTTTTGGTTCATTTGGTTGGTTAAGGGTTAATCTTTTATAACTCCGATTATTCCGTTTGATGGTCCAATTCAATCTCAGTTTTTCAGTACACTAAAAAAACATAGTTTTTTAAAATAAATTTTTTTGATAGGTAAGTAGTTTTTTAAAAGTTGAGGGTTTTTAAGAACTCTTTAGCAGCTCAGACTTCGAAATTTCAAATTGCCTTCAGTCTTCCATCAATCCTCTTCAGTTTTTTTTTCATAAAGGACTCTTCGGTTTTCTCTTCCTGAGGTTCCATCTTTTCCTGATTAGCAACAACTTCTTCATTAACAGCATTTCTAATCCTATTATAAAGTTGCCGTCAAGCAGTTCACAGTCTTACTTTAGCTTACGAAATTACAAACTACTGTCGCCGGTGTCTGTTCTCATTGCTTGTCACGTTCAGGTAAGATACTTACGGTTTGGAATCCAAGTACGCGACTCTGCTCGAAGTTATGTCTGAAGCAGTTCAGCCTTTGAAATCTGTAGTCCCTCCTCCGCCTATAGATTTCAAAGTCACTAACTTTTTATCTTCTTTTACTAATTTTGTTTTATGTTGTTGCCCTGATTGTATTTGCATATTTATTTATGAGTGGGATTTTGTGATAGAAAGTTGCGAGGTGGCATTTCAAATTGCTGAGCAGCTTATGTCCTTCAAGTGAAACTGTCATAAACCAAAGAGGGCCTAAACTAGTCAATCACTACCTAGCGTCTAGTATCTAGATGGACTTACTTCAACCAAACAAAAAGTCACCAACTGATAAGGCCCAAACTGGACCGATATAAACCAAACCAAACCAAACCAAACCAAACTAATTTCAGTTCGGCTTCAGTTTTCACTTTTACCAGCTAGAAAACCGAAAATCTCAAAAGTGAACTGAACAGACTTGACTGCACATCCCTATAGTGGAGTATCCCCCACCCCCTCTCCACCCTGCTCGCACTTAAATACCATGCTTTAATCACTGACAAGGTTTGAGCTCGTGACGCATGGCTGACCCAAACTTCACGCATTGTGTCCTTACCACTATACCAAATCCAAGGTGCATAGCACAGAAGCATGTGTATAAAGATACCTGAAACTTCGTCCTGCCTTTGCTCACAAGATGCCAACTTTCTCCACTTCTTGCCAGGTAACGGCCTTTTCTTCTTTTTAGTACCTTCTCCATTCTTCTCTGTTGTAATCTCTAACAATTGAGGGATTTTTAGGGGTTTTCTTAGTCTTTGGAAAGGGTGGGTTGGTGCATCAAGTTTTGGTAATGATGCAGAATCAAGCAACTTGGTGGTTGGACGAGCTTGAGCTGCCTGTGAGATTGATTGGACAGCCTTGGCTATACTGATGGAAGCAAGGTCATCGTCATTACTGTTTATATCAGCTACAGCACTTTGTCTACCAGAAGACTCTAAATCATGGATCCGACGTTCAAAGCCTTTGAGCTTGTGGAAGGGGGTTAACATTCCTTTTCTTACCAGTGCATCTCTTTCCTACGACAGATAATATGAGTTAGCTTGAGAGCTCTATAATGTTTAGGTATGACAATAGATGCTTATGTTGAATGAAGTACATCTTATAATTGACAAACACACATGCACATATGTAGCTTCCACCTTACAAAATCTTTTCAATTTACAGTGCGTAAAAACCACATACCGTTTCCACAAATCCAGAAGATGCTGCAGCTAACACTGCATCAAAATCATCATCATCATCCAGAAGTGCCGTCTTCCGCCGTTTGCTCTTCTTATTGCTTGATCTCTGAACTTCTTTCACCTTTCTTTTGAATTTAGGTTGATCCTTAACAAGATCTCTTATCAACTCATCAGGTGAAGTACCATTAGCAAATTTTGAAAGTTCTTTCCTGAGTTGAGCCTTTGTTTCTAGTAGACTTCTTAGACGATCATCAGCTAAAGCATGTTGAAGGTTTGAATCATCCAGAGGTGCCTGAGTTATGCTTTGCTCACTCTCTGTATGCTTTGCCTCGCTGCTACCATCAGTATCAGGGGCTTCCTCTTCATTTCTTCTGAAGCGCTCCAAGTGGCCAATGCCATCTTTAATCGCATCTATTTCTACTTCTACTGCTCTCAATTTATTAAACAAATCTAATTTCTTATCATGTCCTTCATTTTCTTCATTTCTTTCCACTATCTCCTGTTCAGCAGTCCCTGTAGCTTCATTGCTCTCCTCAGTGTGCCTTGTTGCCTGCAAATATATCAAAAATTAAAGAGCTAAATAGTGTTATAAACATCTAAGCATCTCATAAAACTTAATTAGTCAAGATTCTTATTGCCAAATGGTTTACGGACAAGCAGCATTTCCAACTCTGCAGAACAAACCTTGTCCAAGACATCACGTTCAATATCTTCAGGATTTGCAGAGGTCACACCCAAACTGCTGAGTAAAATATTATTTTCATCCTCTTCTTCCATTTCTCCTTTTTTCTGTCAAAAAAATAAAACAACGAAAAACCTCTTTCAGCAATACAATTCTCATTCCTGAAATTCAAGAGTTTAGTGCTCTATGCATACCATATAGTGGTACTTTATTTAAAATCCACAAGTGAAATGTCCTATAGTTAAGCGCATCAGAGAATTAAATTCCCTTGAGCTGCATTGCCAGTTATGCATGGTCAGTACTATACAGATCAATCAATAGGCTGTAAGACTATATATGCAGGAAATAAAGCTGGACCGTGACTTGACGAACCGACTGGATAAAGTTGAACTCAGATAGTCTTATTAGAAGTAATTCGGTGAGCATAAATTTCTCATCCTCAGTAGAGAATAAGCGTCTCGCTAACCAAAACTTTTGCTTATCACCAAAATATCAAGTCTGGGACTCCAGGCGTAGTTGATTGATTGATTTCTTAATATCAATAAGATTTCAAATTTTACAATTTATATTTCTCCAATTGAACCAAAATTAAACACATATTAAGGTACCATTGGAATGAATTCTGATAAAATATATTTCTGCCATTATAAGAACCTGGAATTAGCTAGTTGTTGGTGAGAGTCCACTTACCAAATTAACTAGGAAGTAGTCACACCGTGAAATGAGCACATTATGGAGAGCCTAAAGACGATGCTTTAATACTATTAATCCACTAATAATACGAAAAAATCAACTACTCAACATTGAAATCACAGGCCTAAATAGTCAAAACAATTGCTGAAACCGATCGGAGTCTCGCAATTGACAATCGAGATTTCTCCTTTCGGTTTGAATTGAAGAAATATAAACCCTAATTTGGGGAGACTGGGAAATGAAATTCGTTGGCTGCGCGTTTTTATGTCAGCGTCGATGGGCGACCGCCATTCTGGATTCGGAGGGTCCATTGCCAGTCGGGTCCGTGTTCTCTAAGTTACGTGGCTATTTGTAAGCCTTTACCTTGGTCAATGGCGAATGCTGTGGGCTGGGCTCAATACGAATCGGGCAATACCCTGTTTAGCATTCTAAAATGGGAGGACAATTCGCACGATTGCAATTTTGGGGGTGTTTTTAATTTTTTTGGTCTCCTCATATTGATTAAGATTCTGGATTCGAATCCCAGCAAAATAAAAAAAAAATACAATACAAGATTTATAATTTCGCAAGGTAAGATTTTAATAGAAATTATGTCTATTCGCGAAAAGATACATAAAAATTATGCTTATTCGCGAAAAGATACATAGAAATTATGCCTTGTCCGGTATAATTTCTACGAAAACTTACCTTGGGAATTAGTACTACATAACTATGCCGGACAAGGCATAATTTCTATGTACTTTGATAAAAACTATGCCTTGTCCGGCATAGTTTCTATGAAAACTTATCTTGCAAAATTATTATTTTTTTACTTTGTTGGGGGTTCGAACCCAGACTCTCTGATTTCATAGTTTATATGTAGTTACATAAAAACTATGCCCTTTAAGGCATAATTACATAAAAATTAAAATTATGTCTTGTCTGACTAGTTACGTAGAAACTATGTCCAAAGGGGACATAATCTCTATACAATTTTGGCCGAATATGTATGTTTTCTATGAAAATATTGCATTGCAGAATTATTTTTTTCTTTTTTACTATGTTAGGGTTCGAACACAGAATCTCTTACTCGTAGGCCAGCAAATTAAGGGTACTTTAGCCCACAATTTTTCATTAAATGAGAATTAGGTGTAAAAGTTTAAAAAGCAGTGATTTTACGGGTTAAAAATAAAAAGAATTGGGAAACTAAAATAGCTAATCAATAATTAAGAAGAATAGTTGACTAGCTTGCTTCGATGGTAGTTAACTATTATATTGTGTTGTTAATTTAAATGCAATGTCTGTTTTGATTATTACTTAGACTTCACTTTACTACTACATAGCATATCGTTAAATTCATCACTATATAACGAAAAATCTCATTTTATACAATGATCGATTTGGTGTGATCGTGATGTTATATTTTTTTTTATTTATCATCTAATTATTTTATTTTATTATTTATTCTACTTTTCTATAATTGCCCCCACCATGTACCTTACTTTTCTTGCTCATTATCAAATTGTTGATGTGTAGTATTATATAATGACGAAAAACAATATATTTTATTTTATTGTTTAATTCATAGAAATAATATATTATAATTTAATATAATAAAATAAAATATGATATGATACATTATGAAGTGATACGTAAGAACCATCCAAACAAAGGTACATTTTGTTTGGAATTCATGCCACTTTTATATTACGAAAATGTCATTAGTGCTGATTTTTAGCATTATAAAAGAAAAACCGAGTACAAAAAATAGATTGAGAATTTATTCGGAGCCCCGAAAGTGTACTAAATCGGACCCAACCGACGGGCTTTGTGGTGGGAATAGAAACAGCAAGGTAACGTCCAGTTGAGCAGTTAGTTAGGTAAGCGGTGACAACTTTAAAAACGGACCCGGGAAATGCTTACAGAATTGAAGATGGAGGGAGAATCAAGCAGTATTGAAGTAAATGGAATGCAATTCTCATACGATTTCCAAAGTCCCATCTTTTTCGATTTCAATCTCAACATTTCTCCCGGATCTCGATGTCTCCTTGTCGGTGCAAATGGATCTGGTATGTCTACTTTCGAACTACAATTAATATGTATAATTGAAAAATATTTAGAAATGGGTAAAGAATTGATCTTGTACCTAATTCAACCCGAAAAGCTAGCTTGTATAGTGAGTATTGTCCAATTACATGTATAAGGAGTACATGTGCCCATTACATATCCCATGTGGGAGTCTTAACACTCCCCGCACGATCACACCCTGTTAATCGGAGCGTAGATAATATAATTTAGGGGCCAACATGGTGTACAAAGAATTGAAATGAGTCTAGTCTGATATCATGTAAAGAATGTATCTTGGGCCTAGCTCAACCCAAAATCTAGCTTGTAGTGTGAGAATTGTCCAAGTCCATATAAGTAGTCCATATCCGATATGACAATCTTAACAAAATGTATATTCATACTAACTCCTAAAGCCTCAATTTTTTCTAATTTGGAACAGGGAAGACGACTTTGTTGAGGATATTGGCGGGAAAGCATATGGTTGGTGGAAAAGATGTAGTGAGGGTGCTGAATTTTTCGGCTTTTCATGACACTCACCTTGTCTGTAGTGGTGATCTGGCTTACCTTGGAGAGTCTTGGAGCAAAAATGTTGGCGCTGTTGTAAGTACTTGATGATGATCTGGTCTTGGTTAGCTGTTTTTTTCATGTGTTCCTTTTTGTGGTTTCATGAATTGAGGGTATGATCATGGGCGGAGTTAGCATATTGGCAGCAGGTGTCATAGTTGAACAACAACTACGCCTCAGTCCCAAAGAAGTTGGGATCGGCTATATAAATCGACGCTTCTTCATTTAAGCTCATTTCATATCTTCATCAATGAATGCAATAGTTGAACAACTTTTTAGAAAATATATATTGTATGTATTTATACGAAATCCTCCCTTATGTAAAGTAGTAACGGGTGCACTTGTAGTATTGTACCCCGCACCATACTTAGAACAATCCTGATTCATTCGGGGGGTCAAGTGGGTGCAAGGGGGTTCATCCAAATCCCTTTCGCCAGAAAATTACACTATATATATAAGAGTAAAAACAATTATGTATATAGTAGATGTTGAATCCCCTTGACTTCTTTATGTGTTTCTTTCCTTATATTTTGAATCACCTTATTGAAAAATCATGGTTAAGCCACTGCATTCGGGTATGATGAACTATCCATGTATCCCTAATTATTCAAATGATGTTGGTTATTGCGGTTTGAGATTTCTATGTTATCTCCATTATCATTTACAATTCCTTTTGTAATCTTTTTTTATTTTATGATAGCATAGAACTTTGATTTTGTTGAATAGAATGCTAGCCTTAATGGAGTTGTTTTTTGCCAAAATGCAGGGAGATATTCCACTACAGGGAGATTTTTCGGCTGAACATATGATATTCGGAGGTGTGTAGTCTCTTTTTTCTGCAAGTTTCTTTTTTAATCTCCTGATGGCATTACATAATGATTTTCTGTTTTGGATTTGTGTGAGTCATGACTGCCGAGTTCTTGTTATATGTCAGTCAAGGGGGTATATATTGACTCATACTATGAAAAGACAGAACAGTTTTAGGCATTGCTTAAGTTGGCATGCACTCGTGACCCTTCTAATCTAGGCTTTCTCAAGATCCTCTAAATTATTTCATCTGTTACAGGAACTACCGATGTGTTATCTAAAACTTTAAGACTTTCAAACTTTCAATTTGATGTCCTTTGGCATGCACTCGTGACCCTTCTAATCTAGGCTTTCTCAAGATCCTCTAAATTATTTCATCCGTTACAGGAACTACTGATGTGTTATCTAAAACTTTAAGACTTTCAAACTTTCAATTTATTGTCCTTTGCATTTTTCACCATTCCACCTCTGGACCTAGGAGCCCATAACTAATATGAATGTAACTAGAGTTAATAATTTATTGACACCATTCAGTTTTTGGACTATTCTGCATATGAGATTCTGCAAAAATGCGAACTTGTTGATTTTTGAATGGCAATTTTCAACTCTTTTTTTCTCTTTTCCTTGTAACCGTTTAGTTGAAGGAGTGGATCCAGTTCGGCGAGAAAAGTTGATTGAGCTGCTGGATATTGATCTGCAGTGGCGTATGCACAAGGTATCTGATGGTCAGAGGCGTAGAGTCCAAATCTGCATGGGTCTCCTTCACCCCTACAAGGTAATCTTTGATGCACTAGGTTCACAGTCGACCATATCAGCGTTTAAAGTAAGATTTGTGGATTCAAGGTTGCATCAACCTCCTAGAATACTGATAATATTTGCAGTAGGCTCACCATTTAAAATTTTTCTGAAATACTTCTGGTGCTCATTATCATCGGTTGCCTCTCACTTATATTTTTCTTCTTTACATTGTAAAGTGGGGCTTCTTATCTTTTTATCTTTGAGTTTCATTTATCTCATAGTCAAAAGGAAAAGGGAGGTGTGTTTTTACCAATGGAAAAGTTCTGTTCCTTTGTCCATCTGTTGCTCCCTCCTAATGGATAACAACATCCATCTTTTGCTTGCTCAATAGTCAAACAATATGCTTACATTGAGGTGGTTTCACAGTTAGTTTGATAATTATCAGCAGGGTGGGTTAACTTCTTTGATGATTGTTGCTAACGGAGAATCGCTTTCATCCAGGTTCTTTTACTTGATGAGGTCACAGTTGACTTAGATGTTGTCGCGAGGATGGATTTATTGGATTTCTTCAAGGAAGAATGTGAAAAGGTATACATTGTTTTCTTTGAACTTACATGTTTGCAGAAACTAGACATTAAACTGGGTTTAAGCAGTACAAGGGTGGTTTCCAGACATATGTTCAATATTCCCGTTGGATTTTCTCCTCGCGCTTTTTCTCGTGGGGGGTGGGGGGTGGGGGTGGGGGGTGGGGGTAACTCATTCATATTTTAGTGTTAAGACTTCATATCCAATCATCACTTATGTGATAGATTTTCCCTTAGTGTCACCTGAAACAAAATCCTATAGAAAATTGTGCAGTACCATTTAAGCAGTACTGAAAAACTGCATTACTTAGTAAGCCATATCCACATTGAGGTCATGGAATTAATGTTGGCAAACCAATTCCGATACTAATTGTATTACAAATTCTGGCAAATGAAGGTAGAAAAATAGATTAATTTTCTGGCTCCGTGTCATGATAACAGGGAGGAGCTACAATTGTCTATGCAACACATATATTTGATGGACTGGAGACGTGGGCGACAGATCTTGTTTACATCCAAGATGGAACTCTGAAGAGGTGTGAGAAATTATCCGAGCTTCCTGAGTTGAAGTCTTCCCCAAATTTGCTTTCAGTAGTTGAGAACTGGTTGCGGACTGAAACCATGATTGAGAAAAAGAAGCCGGTTGTCACTCCACCAAAAGTTCAGAAATCCTCTCCTTTTGGCAGTTCTCCATTTCAGTCATCTAGACATATGGCATATTTTCGCTGATTTACACGTTCTGTTTCCAGAGTGGAATTAAACCTTGTCGGATTGCCAATAAAAGAGATGAAAGCTGGATTTCGGTATTAGCCAGCTTGGGAAATGCCGTCGTTATCACGGGCTATACACCTTTTGCTGAATTCAAAAATAGGAATTATGGAAACTCACGGTTAAGTTTACATGTTGAAGCCCTGAGGATGTGCCTTAGTACAAGCATTATAGTGTTCCATTCTTCTATTTATATTAGTCTCAAGCAATTTCTTGTAATAGCTTTCACCAATATATTATTTTTCCGTATCTTACTTCGAAAATTCATCACTTCATTTTGCATATACCAGGTGTGTAGTCATTGTCGAGAATGGAGAATCAGAATCCTATGATCACCATCTAAAGATAATTGAATATTTATCAAATCAAAGATAGAAAATGTATAACACGAGTAATTGAAGAAAAAGACAGATGAATGGTCCTGTCACATGGTTGACTGTGAAGGATATTGTGAAGCATATCGTGCCTTAATGCGAAGTTGCCAAGTAATCATATTTCAAGCATATTTAAGGTATGTTTGGTGGGAACTTTTAAAAAAAAATTGTAGGAAATTAAATTTCTTGAAAGTGAGGAAAACGACTTCTCCGATAGAACTAGAAAAAAAAAAGTTCTGCATATGTTAATCCGCGCTCATTGTCTCCTCTTCATCCTTCAAACTCACCTCCAACCCCCTACGCCATAGCTCCCATTTGTATCAACACCACACCTTACTCCCCTCTTTCAACCTCATACTGTCTTTGTCTAAAGTACACACAAGTATTTTTTTAGAATAATATATTTTACTTAAAAACAAATATAACGAAAAGAGTCACATATTTTTCAAGAAAAAATATTTTTCATGGGGATTTCTACCAAACACAGCCTTAAGCAAACTTTTTTATAATTTCAACTCAAATTTGTGGGAAAGCACGAACGTGACATTTTAATGCCAACTACCATTAAAAGTTGAAACTTTAATGCCCGTTTGGCAATTGGCATAGAATGTTTTTACCTTTTTTTTTATTCTGAAAATTTATTTGGACATAGAATTGTTATAAATTTTTGGAATTTAATTTTTTTTCGGAATTCGAAAAACCTATTTTCACAACTTCCACATCAAATCACTCACAAAATTTAAAAATAACTCCAATTTATATTCATATCCAAACACAACTCTAAATTTCAAATACCATTTTCTAACTTAAAAATAAATGCTAGTACTTCTCTTCAAATTTTACAATTCTTATATTCAAACACCACTTAGAAGCCAAGATTGCCGATGTTGGGTTAATTTTAGGTGATGAATGCGATTGATTGGTGGGTGATACAACTCCATGGTCCCCGGGGACCCCAAACAAAAATCACCATGACTTTTATTTTCATTTCTCCTATTTCCTCAAAGAAGGAGAGAACTCCATTTATCAAAAGTATAAATGATGGTTTGGTAGATGGTTAGGAGGTAATGATGTTATTTATGTATTAAATTATGCATAAGTTATATCACGTTTAATAGCTGGTTAAGAGGTAATTATTCATTTATAAAATTAATTGTTTTGCAAATTAGAAAACCGCATAACTAATACATATAAGTTATGCGAGAAATTATGTATTATTTTATGCGTGTGAAAGATGGAATAACTAATACATGAAAATCTAATACTACATTACTGAGTTAGAGTGGATTTCTAGACTAACTAGTTGTATCTATCATATATGAAAGGAAAGAAACTTGAGAATTTTTCAAAGCAAATCCAGAAATGCAGACCAAGTAATCAAGACTGTGGTGCAGAAATTATGCTACATAGGAAACCTGAGAAGTGGAATAGAATTGAAACTAAGATCTCTAAACTTTGCTACATATGAATTGGCTAGCAAATACTTATATGTTTAGAGGTAGAAGCTGTTGGTAGTTGGAGACTGAAGATATGTTGTAACTTCAGTCTCTTTTTTCTGATTTGTAATTCCTAGTTCGGGTAATAAAAGTCATTTTATTTACCAAAGAAAAAAAATCTAATATTATATGAATAACTAAATACTGTATAATTAATCTCTTCATAATAATACATAAATTTTCTCATAAGTCACACTAAAATTTGAATTACATGGGGATTTTACCTTGGACTTTTTTCCGCATGTAATTCCTGCGGATTTTCATGCGAAAATTTAAAATTCCTAATTTATGAATTGTTTACCTACGGATACGATTTTCCCTGATAAATTCGCAAGTAAATTTAGCGCCAAATTATTACCTATGGATTTATTTGGAAAAATAAACCCCAAGTATCATTTTTGTAGGTAATTCCGCAGATAAACAATAAAAAATATATAAAAGTTCCTTTGTGAACTCGTAGGAAAATTCCCAGGTAATGGTACTTGCAGATTTTCCTGGAGATTATTTTTTAAAATGTACCTGAAGAATGTATTATCTGGAAAATTACTTGAGAATTTTACTTCTACGCATTTAGTTGGGGATTACTTTTTGAAAATTTATTTGGGGATTTTTTTCTGTGAATTTAGTTGGGGATTATTTTTTGGAATTTACCTGGGGATTTTGATTACCTAGAGAATCACTTGGGGATTTTGTTGCTGCGAATTTACTGGGGATTATTTCTTGGGGATTTACGTGGGAATTATTTGAGGATTTTTTTCTGCGACTATTTATTAGAGATTTAAAGAATAATAAAATTTTACAAGTTACAAAAATTAGTGATTATATGCAAATTAAGTAATTTACAATTAACCTCCAAATAATAAAATTAATATTCAAATAACGTCCTTCGATATTGATTATATCTATAGGTAAATTTAGTTAAAAAGTTGATTCCATATAAAAATCAATATGTGGAATTTGTTGGATTGAATATTACATGTCATAAGGCATGGTAGGATTGGTATTTATATTTTTTTTGGACGTTTGGTATTATTTTTTATGTATCATTTTATGTGGCACATTTTCCATTTATGTCTACCCAAAAAGAGATATCACTTTTCTATATTTTAAAAACTATTTAGTTTTGAACTTCTTACTTTATCCTTAATAAAATGATTAGCCACGTTAATTGGGAAAAAGGGAGTAACTCAATAAAAAAATAATTATCGTAATTTTTTTGAATAATTAATAATTTTATACGATTGATATCAAATGATATAAGAAAGCTAAGAAACGATCACATCTGGCATTTTTTGGCTAATATCATTAGAAAATATATTAAATTGGGTATATTCGTCCATAACGTACACACAGAAAATGAAAATACAGAAAGCAGGCAGAAAATATTTTCCGCTCTCTTTCTTCAGCAATCTGTTCTTATTCATTGTCTTCGCTAGAATCAATTGTATTTGCTTTGTACAATTGATTAGTTTCTGTTTTATCTTGGGAGACTATTGCCCAATACCGTAAAAGCATTTATACGGGGCAATTTTGTTTTAAAGACAGAGAGTCATCTCTCGACTCAGTGTTTCTCTTGTTTAACCTTTTGAATACACTTTAACCCAGTTTTCTTTATCTACAATCAGGTTTTTTACCTACAATTTTAAGACAAAATTTTATAAGTGTTCGAAAGAGAGAATTTAAAACAATGACTATTTTGGATTCACTATTTTGGATAATTCAGACAGTGTAGTTGAAAGAGAGAATTTTCCAATTTGTAGTTATAGTGGCTATCTAACGAAATTGGTTCTCAATGGGATGACTAATCTACTAGTTTCAAATATGTCATTATAAGCATATATGTGAGGATTTATTCTCAGTGGTGCTTTATAAAACGAAGTTGGATTGGCTAGTGGCCACTACCGGACGAAACCAGAATAGAATTTATAAGCAATATGGAAATGGATCTATATTTTGCAACTGATAATTCTGAAAAGCTAGTAAGTTAAGAGCAAAGAAATCAAGGCATGATAAAAGAGATAGCAGTTCTTTGAAATGTCTAAGGCATCGATCTTGATCTTGATATGCATCAAACACGATCAACAATCGATTCAAGACGGAAGTAGCGACAAATCGGGTTCTACTTTCTTAACTCTACCTTGTGATTTTTATGAATATTTATTTTCATAAATACTTGGGTGGATGATCCACTTGTGATGATCATGACATGCATTCTAAATAAGTTTAGGAATAACATATTTGATATGCTTCTTATAAATTTGTTATTCTGCGCCAAAGATAATTATCATGGCATAACTATGTTGCATAAAGATCATGTGGATTTACTTTCTAGTTGTGGAATGATATATATATATATATCACGTGTGACTTCCTCTAGCGCTGCTCAAGAAAATGTTGTTATCTCTGCTCCTGACAGTTTCCAAAGCAAACGCCCAGGAAAGGTTCTGGAAAACAATTACAACAAGAGAAGATGTTGGTATATCTTAATGCGTTGAGCATGTCATAATCTTAGACAGAATATCCTCCTTCTGGTGGGGATGCAATGGATACTCAGTCTAGCACAACGACTGAAGTGGGCCAAAATATCCAAGTCACAAATGACCTGAAGTCCAAGAACAAACGCAAGGCAGAGGCTAACGTTGTGCAAGACGAGGGTAATCTTTCGGATCTTGATAACAAGATTGTGGATTTCTCGACAGTGATGCTGGAGGCAAATCTAGTGGAAAATCTAAGGCAATAGTGGATAGACACGGGTGCAACCCGTCACATCTGCTCAGATAAGAGTACATTCTCCTCTCACGCCCCAGTCATGAGCAAGAAACTGTTCATGGGCAACGACACCACCTCTGAAGTGCAAGGGGTTGGAAAGATTGTCCTCAAAATGACTTCAGGCAAAGAGCTTACTCTGAAGGAAGTGATGCACGTCCCTGACATCCACAAGAACTTGGTTTCAGGGCCACTGTTGGTACAGGCTGGTTTTAGACTAGTTTTTGAGTCCAACAAGTTTGTAATAACTAAGAATGGTATATTTGTAGGAAGAGGGTTCGCGTGTGACGACCTCTTCAAAAATGAATGTCATGTTTGTAATCCGTTCATCTAATGAAACGAAGCCTTCTACTTACTTGTTTGAGTCTTCTAATCTATGGAATCATAGATTAGGACACGTCAACTACAAATCTATTCAAAAGTTAGTAAAGTTGGAATCGTTGCCTTCATTCGACATAAACCCTAAACATAAATGTGAGGTGTGCGTAGAGGCAAAATTAACCAAGTCACATTTCCACTCAGTCGAAAGAAACACCGCTCCTCTAGAACTTATTCATATGGACATATGTGATTTAAAGTTTCGGGGAACAAGTACTTTGTGACTTTCATTGATGATAGTACAAGGTATTGTTATGTTTACTTGTTGAAAAGTAAATATGAAGCCTTTGAAGCATTTAAACGCTACAAAGCAGAAGTTAAAAATCAACTAAACCTATGATTAAGGCAATTCGTAGTGATAGAGGGGGAGAATATGTAGCATTGTTTGAAGAATATTGTGCTCAAGTCGGCATTGTTCATCAAATGACCGCTCCTTACTCGCCTCAGTCTAACGGTATTGCCGAGCGCAAAAACCGCACGTTAAAGGAAATGATGAATGTCTTACTCATCAATTCCGATTTAGCCCAAAGCATGTGGGGCGAAACGATTCTTACCGCTAATATAATTCTTAATAGAGTTTCGCATAAGCGTAAGGATAAAACTCCATATGAATTATGGAAAGGAAAGAAATTCACTTACAAATATTTGAAACTGTTTGGCAAAGGTCGAAGTACCTAAACCAAAGCAAGTCAAAATTGGACCTAAGACTGTAGATTGCATATTCATCGGATATGCAAATAACAGTAGTACTTATCGCTTCTTAGTGTATAAGTCGGAGATACCTGATATTCACGAGGGTACGATCATGGAATCAAGGAATGTTGAATTATTTGAAGAGATCTTTCCTAGAAAGGGAAAAGAAATAATTTCACGCAAACGAATTTATGAACGCAATGCTCAAAACGAGCAAGACCCGGGAGTTTCTGATTATCCGGAACTAGATGTTCCAGATCTACAGGACTCAGGAGTTTCTGATTATCCGGAACTTAATGTTCCAGACCTACAGAACTTGGGGGTTCAAAAGGTGGAACCAAGACGGAGCATGAGGGCCAAAAAGGACAAAATCTTTGGTCCAGACTTTCTAATCTATATGGTTGAAAATACACCAAGGATAATTAAAGAAGCAAGAAGCATTGTCAACTCCAGAAGTACCGCTTTGTAAAGAAGCTATAGAAAGTGAAATAGATTTCATTATGCAGAACCATACATGGGAAATTTTTTATCCTCATCCGGGAAGCAATCATTTGGGTTGTAAGTGGATACTCAAAAGAAAGTACAAAGCAGATGGAACTATTGACAAGTATAAGGCCAAATTAGTAGTCAAAGGCTACAGTCAAAAGGAAGGCCTCGATTACTTCGACACATACTCCCCTTTGTCTAGATTAACATCCATAAGGGTATTCATAGCCATTGCATCTTTGCGTGACCTTGAGATACATCAAATGGATGTTAAGATAGCCTTCCTAAATGGAGATTTGGAAGAGGAAATATACATGGAATAACCCGAGGGGTATGTGATTCCAGGACAAGAAAAGAAAGTATGTCGACTTGTTAAGTCTCTGTAAGGACTCAAATAAGCTCCGAAACAATGGTATGAAAAGTTTGACAATACTTTATTATCAAAAGGTTTCTCCATAAATGAATGTGATAAATGTATCTATATCAAAGGGAACTTTGACTCGTTTGTCATGATATGTCTTTACGTAGATGACATGCTCATCACAAGAAGAAGTCTTAAGTTGATCCTGGAAACCAAGAATATATTGAAACAGTGTTTCCAGATGAAAGATATGGGTGTTGGAGATGTAATCTTAGGAATTAAGATTTCTAAGACATCTGACAGACTGGTCTTATCTCAATCTCATTACATTTAAGATGTTTTGAGGAAATTTGATGCATTTGTCAGTCCCCCTATGAAGTCACCAATTGATATGAATAATAGAATTGATAAAAATCGTGGTGCACCCGTATCTCAGGAGCGATATGCACAGGTCATTGGCAGTTTAATGTACATTACAAACTGCACCCGACCCGACGTCGCGTATCCAGTCAATAAGTTGTCTAGGTTCACTCGTAATCCTGAAAATGATCACTGGAAGGCGTTAAATCAGATACTACGATATCTGAAATATTCGTTGACCTACGAATTATACTATTCTAGATATCCAGCAGTATTGGAAAGATATAGTGATGCAAACTGGATATCGGACATAAAGAACACCAAATCCACCAGTGGGTATGTCTTTACAATTGGTGGTGGGGCTGTGTCTTGGAAGTCCTCTAAGTAAACATGCATCACCCGATCCATGATGGAATCAGAATTTATCGCTTTGGACAAAGCAGGAGAAGAAGCTGAATGACTTCACAACTTCTTAGAGGATGTCCCTTGTTGGGATAAACCCGTGCCTTCGGTGATGATTCACTGTGACAGTCAATAGGCTTTAGGAAGGGCACAAAGTAATATGTACAACGTCAAGTCTAGACATATTCGTCGGAAGCATTAGACCGTTAGGCAGTTGATCACTACGGGTGTCATTTCCATTGATTACGTCAAATCAATTGATAACTTAACAGATCCTTTAACTAAAGGCCTACCCAACGATCAAATATTCTGTCTGTCTAGGGGGATGAGCTTAAAACCCAAATAATAAGAATCTTTATAATGGTAACCCGATGTTACTGACTGGAGATCCCAGGAATTTGGTTCAATGGGAAAACTAAGCTATAGAGGTTCAGTTTAGCGCTTCACTTGAAGTAAGAGCACTTCAGATTATCATTCTTTAAAGAATGATAACTCCAAAGTCGTTTCCGCGATAGACATTAAGTATTACCTGCATAATGGGTAAAGGATAAGTTCCTGAAACTTTTAATGATTCCTAACACTTGCGAGTGGGGTGGAGCTATACCTTATAGGAGATCACTTATTTAAGTGCAAAGACAGACGACTTCAAATGAACGCACTTAAGAATTCAAGAGTTGTCCATGGACATAACGAACAAAACAATAAGAATAAATGAATAAGGAGAGTTATTGTGTTGATATCATTGTCTTGGTTTACACTAAACACTGACGGTTCAAGACATCACGTTCATCACGCAGTAAGTAAATCCGATGGTAATCGACTAGGGAAGGTTCAAAGTCGAAAGCTACATTTCCTAATGCAATATCTTTTCACTGAAAGATTGCTGAACTTTGGCACCCAGTGTGCACCAATTCTCTTTCAAGAGGGGATTGTTGGAAATTTACTAAATGTGGAATTGAGTTTATCCCATCTTTAATGACTTAAATACGTGGGGCTCGCATGTAGAAAACATCGTTTCATCGCACATGCCTAATCTACTAAGTGAGTAAATAATAATAAGCGTCAAGTATCGTCAAATTTCGTTAAGAAATGAAAGAGATATTGGTATACAAAGTAAGGTGTTTGAGACATAAAAAGATTGAAGGTCTTTGCCCAAAAATGACAAAGCTCCCTCATTGGTAAACGAAGGAGAGTTTATGCAATATAGAAACTCTAAGTTTGAGTAATGGTTTGGGACCCCAAGGGGCAACCCATGTGTTTAGAAGGGAGAGGACCTAAGTGAGCTTGGGTTCGGGGCTAAGCCCCACACGCGCGCTGCCTTCGCCCGCCCGTTCGGTCCGGGCTTAGGCTGCTGGGCTGTTGCTTTCTTCCGAAACTTTCTTTTTGGTTCTTGAAATGTTAACTATTTACATTTTGGTCCCTGAAGTTTTCGGAACATCACAACAGTCTAAGAGACTCCAACAGTTATGATTGTTCAACAGATCAAGACGTTGAAGACATCAACAGTCATGACTGTTGGCCTCCCTTTCTGATTTTATATTTTGAACACTTCAGTGCAATTTTATCTTAAAGACAGAGAATCGCCTCTCGACTTAGTGTTTCTCTTGTTTAACCTTTCGAATACACTTTAACCCAGTTTTCTTTATCTACAATCATGTTTTTTACCTACATATTGTACGAATGAACATAATGTTTGGATAGATTGTATCGTTTGTTTTAATTTAATGATATTTTTATTGTTTGATTTGAATATATGATACTGTATAATAACATATAAGTTTACTAAATTACTCTTAACTAATATAACTATTAAAAATATCAATAATTACCAGAACAACCCAATTAAAAGACGAAATAATAATCTTGATTACTTCAACTAAAAAGTATTCCTTTCTAGCATTTTCCTCTTTCAACCTACATAAGGCTACAGATAGTTATTTTGTTTTGATGTACTCCTATCTATAATTTTGTTCATTACTTTTGCTTTCTTTTATATTTTGATAAAGCAAGCTAGCTGTTCCAATTAGTTCCTTCCGCAAATATAGCTGGGAACTTTCACGTCTGCTTCATTTTCGCAGGGAACTTTCACCCAGAAGAAGTTCACCAATGGAGGAACATCACTACTCACGTTAGAAAGAGTTGGGAGGCAAAATTGAACACACTAGTTTACGTATTAATAAAACTAGGGTAAAGAATAAAATAGAAACTTTAAAAAATAAATAAGAATATAATGGATAAATGAAATACGTAACCACGCAAAAATCATTAAATTTGTGGTTATAAAAAATAAGGTTTTTCATGGTTATATAACCACGGGATTACAACAAATTTACAATATCATACAACATAATTTTAAGAACAATGAAAACAAACATAGTTTCATAGAATATCATACATTAATAAATCACGGGAAACAACCATCCAAACAGGGGTAAAGAACTTGCTTTCTAGAGAACAAAAATTTTAAAATATTTTGATCAACTAAATATAAAAGAAAATTTTAAAAATATTTTATGGATAATATTTTCCTCCGTATCATCAAACACACCCTAGCTAGGAGTATTGACGTTTGTTAGTTGTGTAACACATTTCAGCCGAAGGCAGCATCAATAGTAGTATATTATTTTCAATACAAACTATAGTAAGTGGTGACTACATGCTTACACGCCCACATATCATATGGAGTATTTAATACTTTCAGTTTTGCAAAATTGTATTAAGGAATAGTTAATAATTAGATATAGATTTTATAGGAATGATACTACGAGCACCCACGTCTTTTGATCTTTAGCAATTTCATAGATTTGATAGGAACTTACTCTCGATATTTAGTTTCAAGACTTTCATTTTATCAGAATAATCAACACACGTAGTACTCTATTTTATTATATATATATATATATATATATACTAATTGAGCAATCCTTATGTTCTATTAAGACCAATTTAATATATTCGGCGCACCTTTTTTTTTAACCGGGACATAGTTATGTTAATTGTGGAACCAAAAGAAATTTGATATCTCAATTTCTTGTTTATTTATTTTATATTACCCCTAAAAGGACTAGCTAATTTCTTGAAATATTCTTCAAATAATAAATAAAAAGTAAAGATATATAAGTTTTAAATGGTAAAAGTGATTTTCATGGATAAAATATTTTTTGGTTTGTTTGGTGAGTGATAAATATTTCTCAAAAATATATATATTAAGAATTAATAATAATATTAACAAATTGGAATGTGTTCAGATGACACTTTTTATAGTAACATATAGTGTAATCTCATAAGTGGTGTGTAAGGAAGGTAGGCACAAACTTTATTCCTACCTCGTGGAGGTAGATAAGTTATTTCCGAAAGACTCTCAACTCAAGTGTAGTAAATCAAAGTAGTTATAAAAGGAAAATGCGGTAGTGAATAAAATATTGTAACTATTAAGGAAAATAATACATAGCATCCAGAGAAAAGAATAGTAACAACAACAAAAGTGTGATAACTGAAACACAATGAACAACACATGGTAACAAATATCAAAAGCAAGAAACTGCATGAATAAAGTTGATACTACGACATATATGATGCTCCAGCCTACCACCAAGCCTAATCCCGCCAAAAAGCAAAACAACGCTCAACTACCTACTAGCATACTACCCTGATATGCGACATCCAAATCCTCCTCTCTAAGTTTATGTCTTCAGTTAGCAGAAGTTGTCATGTCATGTCTAATCACTTCTCTCCAATACTTCTTCGTCCTACCTCTACCTCTCCTCATACCCACTATCTCCAACATTTCACACCTCGTCACTAGGGCATCTGCGCATCTCCTCTTCACATAGTCAAACCATCTCAGTCTCGTTTCCTTCATCCTGTCTAACATGGAGGCCACTCCCACCTTATCCCAAATATCCTCATTCCTAATCTTTTTCTCCTAGTATGCCCACACATCTATCTCAACATTCTCATTTCCGCAACTTGCATTTTCTGAATATGAGAGTTTTTGACTGGTCAGCACTCCCCTCCATACAACAAAGTCGGTCTAACCACCACTTTGTAGAATTTTATCTTTAAGTTATGGTGGTACATTTTTATCACACTAGACTCTGGAGGCGAGCCTCCATTTCATCCACCTACATCAATATGATGTGTGACATCATCGTCAATCACCCAATTTTCCTGGATTAAAGACCTCTAAGATACTTAAAACTTTATTTCTTGGGGATAGTTTGTGTTTCAAGTCTCACTTCCACGCCTGCCTCATGCATTGCATCCTTGAACTCTAAATATTTTATTTTGGTCCTGCTCAACCTGAACCTTATAGACTTCAGAGTTTGTCTCCAAACCTCCAACCTAACATTACCTCTATTGTGAGTCTCATCAATAAGTACTATGTCATTTGCTAATAACATAAACTATGACATCTCACATTGAATATGGCACATCAATTCATCCATCACTAAGACAAATTGAAACAGGCTGAGAATTGATCCCTGGTGCAATTCCATCTCGATTGAGAAGTGCTCTGAGTTTCCTCCCACTATTTTTATTCGGGTCTTAACTCCATCGTACATTTCTTTCATCGCTCTAATGTAAGCCACCATTACACCTCTAAACCTCTAGGTATCTCCATAGGACTTTCCTTGATTGCATGTCTTTTCAAGATCAATAAATATCATAGGTAGGTCCTTCTTCATCTCTTTATACTTCTCCACCAGTCTCCTAGATGAATGACTGTAGTAGATCGCCCCGGTATAAATTCGAATTGGTTCTCAAAAATGGAGACACCCCTCCTCACCCTCATCTCACTACTCTCTTCCAAACTTTCATAGTGTACTTTAACAACTTGATACCTCCTATAAATATTGTAGTTTTGAATGTCACACTTGTTCTTGTACAACAGAATCCGTGTACTCCATCTCCATTCTTCATACATTTTTACTGTCTTAAAAATGACATTAAATAACTCAATCAACTACTCCATACCTGTCCTGCTCGTGCTCTTCCAAAACTCCATACCTACCATGCCTAATGACACCTTGAGTAACAAATAATATATTAAAATCTAAGTGTTAATTGAAACAAGTAATATACAATTGAAAATTAAAGAATTCTAAAAACAATATAGCAAGGAAAATTATTTTCCTCCTTTTGATGATGAAAAATATTTTTCAGCGTCTATTACGATTTAGAGAATCCAATAACTTTAATCCAGACCTATATTTAAATTAAAAATTTATTAATATATTATATAGATAATTTACGCAAAATCTAACACCAAAGGTTGGCATAAAACAAAGATTTCTTTTAATAAGGGAGGAAAATGGAGAGAAAGTGGGGTATAAATATAGACGGCGGGCAAAACAAGGGAGGGAATCGAGGAGACCAAGCAAACTGACATTACCTTCCAAACTACTTCCTACCACCGAAATTGCCGCTTTAACTCTCTTCTTCCCAACTATCCCTCTTTCATTTTAACTCGCTACTTTAAAAAAATTCAAAAAAAAAGGAGAATTTATATTCTTCTTTTTTTTATTTCAATTTTTAATATAATTTTAATATGTACATAACGATCTTGTAAAGCTTCAATCTTTCTCTCTTGTATTGTATATATTAATTATATCTATGTATTTATAGCATCACCTTGTTTTGTCAATCCGACTATTGTATCTCTGCAGCATAAAGATTTAGTGGTAAGCCTATTTTTCCTTGCGTTATGATTTGTTGTTTTATTTTGCAGTTTTGTTCTTTGTGCTTTTTATTCAGATGGGGTTGGTTAAATTTATTCATGTGTGCAACTTGTATTATAAATATGTAGTACTTGAATTGGGTTTAATTTTGGTGCATCAAATCTATGTGGGTCCTCAATAAGAACCCTCAATTTATTTGATTCTTCCCCTTTTTACCATATCTTGGTTTCTGTTTGAGGAAAATTCTTGATCCTAATTTCTCCCTATTTGAATATTTTTTAATGGTTTGAGGTAGTATTATTTAGGTTTCGTGTAGGTTCTTACTCGCATGTGTGTATTGCTATGTGTTACTTCTTTCTTTTGTATCGTAATATCTTGTTGTCTTATTTTCTTTGGATTCCTGCATTGACTATGTTTCTTTTGAGCCGAGGGTCTATTGGAAACAACCTTTCTACCCACAAAGGTAGTACCTTTTATAGACTCCACTCGTGGGATTACACTGGGTATGTTGTTGTTGTTGTTGGTTTGAGGTTGTACTTCTGGTGATTCTTGGGTCGGGACATGATATCTTGATTTCTTTGAAACCCCATAAAAAGTTTGGACTAAATAATTGATATTGTTTAAAAAAAAAGAAGATAACTTTGGTATAATATTGATGCCCTTATGTGTTCTTATCCATGTCAATTTACTTTGACTTTGGTAGGTTTTTTATTTTGGGGGAATGAGTAGGGTCAGTTTCAATTTCTTTTTTTTTGTTAGAGGTTGTACTTCTGTTGATTCTTGATCGCGGGGACATGATATATTGATTTCTTTGAAAACCCATAAAAAGTTTGGATTAAATAATTGACATTGTGGAAAAAACAGAACTTTGGTATGTTCTTCATTTGACTGATGTCAATTTACTATGACTTTGGTAGGTTTTTGATTTTGGTATAGTTAGTTTACAATGAGACCGTGGTTGAAGAGCTCCTAATGTATGACCTGTTAAGCTGAAAAAGAGTAGATGGATTCCGCAAGAAGTTGGTACCAGAAGTTTCAACCACGAGATCGGTCGTTAAGGCCATCAACCAAGAAGAAAGATTCTTCAATGGGTAGTGGAAGAGAAGATCCCCAGCCTCCTATGTCAGCTGAAGAGGCCTCCAATGTAACGAAACAAAGGGTCGCTACAGCAAAACAATACATTGAGAATCATTACAAGGAACAGATGAGAAGCTTGCAGGAGAGAAAGGAGCGGTACTTCCTCATGCTTGCTGCTCTTATAAACTTTTTATGAGTTATCTTTGGTTTCCATTGGTGTCATGAGTTCAAATTTACACTTTAATAATAATTACTAATTAGATGTTGTATTTCCATGCAAGAATTAAGCAACTTAAGGAGAAAAAGGAAAACACTTGAATAATGTTATCCAGGGCGTGTCGTCGTAAATTTTCTCATTTTCCACATTGCCATGAGCGCTTCCCCTTAAATGGGCCTTACGCATCACGAATCCCGATTAGTCCGGGCTCCAATTCGAGTACCGGACATCGAATGGGAAACCAAAAAAAGAAGAAGCTTGTTTTGCTTCAAAAGACTCACTTTTATCTGATTTATTCTGCTTGTAACTATACACAATCAATAACTATCAAACATGAGCATCATTTCTTGTCCCTATATTATATTACAGTAAATTACATGCATGTCGATTTTTGTCTCATTGTACACAATAAGGCATGTTAATGACAACAATTATCTGGTTTTTTTATATGAAGAAATTGTCCAGTCATACCGGTCTGGCAAAAGTTACTTAATAAGACAAAAATGATGTTACGAATTGTGATAAAGGCCGGGTTTGATCACAGCTCACTTGTAGTACCTTCCTACATCAGTAGGAATAAACATAGATAAAGTACATTTTAAACACTTTCCAAATGTTTAGATTCAAATACTAAATGTGTTTCTAATGTAAAAGTGTGCTACGGTAAACCTATGTGCTGTTCGTAAGGCGACTTGTATGATTGAAATATGGCAAACTAGTCAAACTTACTTCGATGATTATGCCAGTCAATTAGCCAACTTCGAATGCATGGAAGAGACGCAGGAAATAAGTAGGATTGGCTGTAGTGTCACATCA